>JAJTUV010000088.1:0-235000 GCA_021653895.1 Mastomys natalensis
CCAACATTGCTTTTGAAATGTTTTTAATGGGGCATAAAATTGAAGACCTCAGATATGCATTGAAGGAAAGGAAGTATAGTCGTGCCATGGCAACTTACCTCATCATCAAAAGAAAGTGTACCTGGTGGCCTCAATTTTGTCACGATAGAGGACAGGACAGTACACTGGACCCTACAAAGTCTCCCAACCTTCCTTGTTCTTTAAGGAGGGGAACCAGTGCATCTACCCTTCCCAACTTCCCGTTGCCCAGTCACTCTGAGCTGCCTGGAGATGGGAGGAAAGGCTGTAAGAGGAGGCACAGTGTGCCTCCCACCCTTTCTTCCCTTAAGTGTAGCTACCTGGAAAACATCTCCACACTGCAGGGGCTTAGGCCTCACATTGGAAAGGGGACATTCAGAGAAAAGGAGGGCAGAATAAATTCTACAACTTCATCCTCAAGAATAAGAAAAGCAACAACTACAACAATAACATCATCATCAGGAACCAAAGACTCACTGTTCAAGCTCTACCCAACCTCGACCTTTGAAAACACGCAAGATTGGCCTATGAGAGCTCTGAGCCTACAGATGAACGTAGCAGTAAGAAATTCCAAGAAGAGAATACAGAAACCGAATCCTTCCAAGATGCTGGTTCATCCTTCTGGGGCTCTACAACCAGCAGCCCCTTCCCAGTAACAAATTCCAAGAAGAGAATACAGATACCGAATCCTTCCAAGATGCTGGTTCATCCTTCTGGGCTCTACAACCAGCAGCCCCTTCCCCAGTAAGGAAATCCAGGAAGAAAATACAGACAATGAACCCTTCCAAGACATCAAATCACCCTCCAGGGAAATAGACCATCACGAGCCTCTTCCAAGGCAGAGCGAGGCTGTGCCCAGAGTCCCACTGAGAAGGTGGGGATGGAAGGGCCTGAAGAAGAGGATTTCAAAAGCTTTAAGAAGCATGTGCTGCTGCTGCCTCCCAGCGACACAAAATCGTGGCAGTCAATGAAGAGTGCTTCAGAGACACAGGCTAAAACAAGTAGGTGGGGTGTGATTGGAAAGGATACACCCTCTAGTTTCTTCTTCCCTTAATATATTCCAGCATGCACACTGAGGGGGTTGGTGACATTGTATCTATCATGCCAGGAAGAAAATCCCAGCCTGTCCTCCCTCCTCTGAGGAATCCTTCAATGCTTGAGCTACATGTGGACAGCAGAGGATAGTGACCCAGCACTGGGCAAGGATGCTGGAGAAGGTTGGTGAAGGGATCAATGGAGCACTGGGGAGGAATCAGCCTCAGGGCCCACGTCAGCTCAGGGCCAGCACAGCAAGCATAAGTCTTGCAGATTTCTAGTAACATTTCTTGTGTCTGTTTCAAGTGCTGTCAGAGTCCCTGTGGTCCCTGGAGGGTGGTACCAGAGAGTGGAGAGGAGTCAGCTGAGGATGCAGGCAGGAGCATGGAGGAGAGAGCCAGGTAGGAATTTCAGTGGCTGTGTGCCAGTGGGAAGATCTGTCTATCCTGCAGGCTAAAACTAGAGGCAAAATGTTTCTCCCTGAACTCTGAAGGAAGATTCTGGGAATAAGGTCTGAGCGATGTTCCTTCTGCCTATTCCCTGTAGGGAGTTCCTCACAGGGCAGCAATTCTTACTTCCTTTCCTGATGAATAGCTATATGGAAGTTTAAGCAGAATGTGTTTGTGTTTGTGTGTGTGTGTGTGTGTGTGTGTGTGTGTGTGTCCCACTTGCTCTATTTTTGGTGAGGCTGACCTCAACCTGATTCTCCTGCCTCAGCCTCCAAAGTGCTAGAATCATAGTCATGTACCATCACACTCTGCTCCAAAACCTGCATGCATTATTTATGTCTGCTTTAATTATTATTTCATGCATTATTTATTTATGCATGCTTTATTTCAGTCTGTTCAACTGAACTAGGAGCACCATAAGTTACATATGATGACTAATCTCAATCTATACGCTTCTCTGTCCTTTGGTCCTCTTTCCCCACCCTCCTTTTCTCTTTCCCTCTCCTCTGATCTCACTCCCCACCTCATGTCCCTATTAACTATTTGAAGAAAATGGTTACCATCTAAAAAGCACTATAACATTTCTCATGTCTGCATTTCACGGTGACAGCACTGTGTTGTTTGTGTCTCTCTTTTCCATAGATTGGTAACTGGATCTGGAAATGGAGGGGTTTTATTTAAGTGTAGTTATAGGTACCTAGCTCCCCAAACTGTGCAGGTCTGTGGTAACTTCTTTGATGACTTTCCTGCTCTCAGACCTGGCTCAGGTGTGCCTGTTGGACAGTCATACTTCCTCTGCAGACCTGGATACAACCGTTTTTTCCTAAGACCCCTTCATTTCCTTTACTGAGAAATGGTAATTTAGAGATCATAATTGGCATGCTAGGGTGCTATTTAGGTTGTCAAAACTTGTCATGGTGGAAAGAGCTAGGGAAAGAAATATACAACTATAGATAGAATACATAATATAGAGATAATATATAACATTTATAAATTATAACTCACACCTACCATTCACAAGTAAATTATATTTATTATACAGACTATATTGGAATGATATGCATATATGCTGTGTTTGAGCTAAATATACATATTCATTGTGCCACACAATAATGTGCTGCATGTATTATAGCTCTTCCTTAAGAGTGTAAGGGAGTTGAGGACCTAATGCTAATGACATCATAGCAGGTGTGATGTTACTCTGTGGTGGACTATGTCCATGACTGTCCATGGTGATGCCACTGCAGACAAGCACTAGGCCCCTCTCATTGCCTGGTCTAACAAGCAGCTGTATCCTAGACCGACCCTGGATGCTCAGCTGGTGCCTTATTGAATTTGTGTACTTTTCATTAATTCATTTACTTATTTTCTTTACATCTTGATCACAGCCACTCTCCTCCCTGTCCCCCACATGGCCCTTCCCCTCCACCCTCTCCTTCTCCTCTGAGAAGGGAGAAGTGCCCCCTTGGTATCACCCCTCCCTGGCGCATCAAATCACTGCAGGACTAGGTACACTCTCTTCCACTGAGGCCAGTCAAGGTGGTCCAGTTAGGGGAGTGGAATCTACAGGCAAGCAACAGATTCAGGGATGGCCCCTGCTCCAGTTGTTGGGAGACTCACATGAAGACTGAGCTGCACATCTGCTACATAGGTGCTGAGGGTTTAGGTCCAGCCCATGCTTGCTCTTTGGTTAGTAGTTCAGCCTCTGGGAGTCCCCAAGGGTCCACAGTAGTTGACTCTACTAGTCCTCTTGAAGAGTCCTTATTCCCTTTGTGTTCCTCAATCCTTTCTCCAACTCTTCCACAAGACTCCCTGAGCTCCATCTAATGTTTATTGGCTGTGGGTTTCTGCATCTATTTCCATTGATTCCTGGGTGGAGTCTCTCAGAGGACAGTAATGTTAGGCTCCTGTCTGCAAGTATAACAGGGTATCATTAATAGTGTCAAGGGTTGGCTCTTGCCTATGGGATGGGTCTCAAGTTGGGGAAGTCATTGATTGGCCAGTCCCTCCATCTCTGTTCCATCTTTGTCTCTGCACATCTTGTAGACAGGACTCATTTTCTGAGTGGGTCAGTGTTCTTGTCCCTCCACTGGGAGTCCTGCCTGGCTGCAGCAGGTGGCCCTTCAGGCTTCATGCCCACCATGTTAGGGATCTCAGTTAGACTCACCCTCAAATGTTCCGGCCTGTTCTGCTCCGGTCCGCAGGTCAGGGTCTAGCAAGAGAGAGAGAGAGTGGGGATGGAGGGGCAAGAGACTCGAAGAATGGAGACAAGACAAAAGGGTCTGATCAAGTTTCCTCCTTTTATTGAAAGGAAATCCTGGGTATTTATACTCTTTACCACGTGTCTTGCCCTCGTAGACAAGCACAGCTGAAGGCACTATGTCATGTGCCTTGCAGCTGGCGGCACTAAACAGCAAAACAAGATGTTTATCAGAGTGTGCTCAGTTGTTGTGGGCTGTTGAAAACAAGTCTCTTGTCAGGGTATATAGCTCAAGATGGCTGCAAAGATAATAGCCGCTTTCTGCTAGGAGTCGGCTCCCAACACTCATAGATACCCTGTAGCCTTCTCCCCATCCCAGGTCTCTGCCACATCCTAGAGATACTCCCTCTGCCCACTGCCAATTTCTGTCACCCTCCCAACCCCTTCCCTTCTCTTGAATTCCCTCTTGCCCCATTCCCCACTCCATTTCCTCCCCACCCAGTTATCCCTCGATCCACCTCCAATGTCTATTTTATTTCCTCTTCTGAATAAGATTCAAACATTCTCCCCTGGGCCCTCGTAATTATTTGGCTTCTTTGGGTCTGTGGATTGTAGTGTGGATATCCTGTACTTTATGGCTAATATCCACTTATAAGTGAGTACATACCTTTTGGGTCTGTTACCTCATTCAGGTTGATATTTTCTAGTTCCATCCATTTGCCTGAAAATTTCATGATGTCCTTGTTCTTAATAGCTGAGTAGTATTCTGTTGAGTAAATGAACCACATTTTCTTTGTGGTTGAGGAATATCTGGGTTGTTTCCAGTTTCTGGCTTTTATGAATAAAGCTGCTATGAACATAGTTGAGCAAGTGTCCTTTAGGTGTATCATGGAGTATCTTTTGGGTATATGTCCCAGAGTGGTATAGTCTTGAGGTAGAACTATTCCCAAATTTCTGAGAAACAGCCGAAATTGATTTCCAGAGTGGTTGTACCAGTTTGCAATCCCACCAGCAATGGAGGAGTGCTCCCCTGCTCCACGTCCTCACTGGCATGTGCTGTCACCTGAGTTTTTGATCGTAACCATTCTGATTGTTCTAAGGTAGAATCTCAGGGTCATTTTGATTTGCATTTCCCTGATGACTAAGGGTGCTGAGTATTTCTTTAAGTGTTTCTTGGCCATTAGAGATTGCTCTGTGGAGAATTCTGTTTAGCTTTGTACCCCATTTTTAAATTGGGTTTCTTGGGTTGTTGGTGTCTAACTTCTTGACTGAGTTCTTTATATATTTTGGATATTAGCCCTCTGTCAGATGCAGGGTTAGTAAAGATCTTTTTCCATTCTCTAGGATGCCATTTTGTCCTATTGACAGTGTCCTTCGCCTTACAGAAGCCTTTCAGTTTCTTGAGGTCTCATTTATCAATTGTTAATCTTAGTGCCTGAGCTATGGGTGTTCTGTTCAGGAAATTATCTCCTATGCCAATACATTCAAGACTATCTCCCACTTTCTCTTTTATTAGATTTAGTGTATCCAGTTTTATGTTGAGGTCTTTGATCCACTTGGACTTGAGTTTTGTGCAGGGTGTTAGATATGGATCTATTTGCATTTTTCTACATGCAGACATCCAGTTTGACCAGCACTATTTGTTGAAGATGTTTTCTTTTTTCCATTGTGGCTCAGCCATTAAGAGCTAGGCTCACAACAAAAAATATAAGAATTTGTATGTCCTTTATCTTTTCTTTAAGCACAGGAAATACTGTAAGTTTAAGAAGCAAAAAGCTTTGGCCTAAAGTGGCATCAAGGAAGGTGTTTCCATCAGTAAAGAAATCCCCAACTTGAGCAGGGGCTGTCTTTGACTCTATTGCCTGTCTTTGGGACCCTTTCCTCTTACTGAGTTGCCTCTTCTAGCTTTAATAGGAGACCATACATCTAGTCTTACTGCAACTTGATATGCCAGGGCTGGTTGACCTCCATGGGAGGCCATGAGAAACAGAGGAAGAGTGGATGGGGAGAGGAGAGGTAGAGAGGAAGGACCAAGAAGAAAGGAGGGAGGGGAACTGAGCTTGGGATGTAAAGGAAATAAACTAATAATAATAATAATAATGTAATATTATTATAAATAAAGTAAATAATAAATAATTATATATAAATATAAAGTAAAAAATTTAAATCTCCCGCTCTAATTGTCGCGTCCGCCTTGACCAGCAATTAAGACACGATCGGATCCTTCTCAGTCAGCTTTATTCCAGGAATGACTCTTGACTTATGGATGGGGACGGAACGGGGACTGGGGACATATGGCAGGGCCCTAGACCAGGACGGGGATAGGATGGGGACCTATGGCCGGGGACCCTCAGCAGCAGAAATGAGCTGCTTATATAACTGCCCAAGGCGGGCTGGGTGACCTGTTCTCTCAGGATAGGTTCAGCTGCCAATACCTCATTAGCATAAGCCCGCTCGGGAGGGGCACGAGGCCAACGCATGCACAAAGGACTTGTTTACCAGTTTAGCTGAGCTGGCCACGCTGGAAGCCAGCTGCCTACATCGTCAAGTGCTAGTCATAAGACTTTGCAACTATCCCAGGTGCTATCTTAAACACCGCTGCCTACAGCTAATTAGCTCTAAAATTAGGAAACGATAGCCCTTCATGTCCACATGCCCAGATTCTCCTCTTTTCTTGTGCTGTGCATCCATTTCAGCCTTGATCCTTAACGATCAACTTAGAGTCCACTTTTATGTGCAAGAGAACATGATGTAGCCAGGAGACATAATTTCACAAGATGGATGCTGCTGCTTTGTAATTTGACAAACTATTCACAGCAAACATTTTTATAATTAAAACTACTCTTCTAAAATAACAGTAAGCATTACAGCATAAATACATTAGCTAGTAACATACTCATTTAAATCAGTATAGAGTAGTGTGTACTATGTGTAATACCTGTATGTCCTGTACTCTTCTGGTGATTCCTATTATAGCACTAAGAATTTATTAATCCTGAATCTGTATTTTCAGAAGCTCTACTTTTCTTAGAAACAAGGTAGTTCTAGCTTCGTGAACTGCATCAGAGGTTGTTCTTGAGTATCCAACCTGCTCCATAGCACAAGCAGGGACTTGTCAGCCTTCATAATCATATGATCACCTGAACTAGTTCAATATTTCTTTTTTTTTCTGAGACAGGGTTTCTCTGTGTAGCCCGGGCTGTCCTGGAACTCACTCTGTAGACCAGGCTGGCCTTGAACTCAGAAATCTGCCTGCCTCTGCCTCCCAAGTGCTGGGATTAAAGGCGTGCGCCACCACTGCCTGGCTTAGTTCAAAATTTCAAACACACACACACCCCACATGTTGGTTCTGTCTCTCTGGAGAACCCTGACTAATACACAACACCAAAATATCAGCCATTTATAAAGACTGAGTAAAATATGTTCAGACATATAAGGGCTTCAATACACTTTTCCCAAAAGTTATTCAAGAATGTGTTCCAGCAAAAAGAAAGAATAAAACAATAAATGGGAAGAGGTACTTAAAAGACAGGAGTCTAGTCCATGACACAGTGTGAGGAGTCAGTAGGACTCTGAAAGCAGACACACAGGGAAGGCAAACCAACCCTGGGACTCCAGAGACAAGTCTCTGTGGGGCTCTGTCCTTCACACCCTGCTGTCTTCTACCGAGCCTGCTGTCTGGGGTGATCAACTTGAAGTACAGTGCCCGGACAGCCCGGCCCCAACTCTTCTTGTGCTGGTCTGACCTTAACCATGCACTCACGGAGCTCCCTCCCTGTCTCTGCCTCACTGATGGACTTGCTGAGGGTCCCACCCGACACACACAGTGCTCTGCTCTCATCTGTCTCTAGGAGGGGATCAAAGAGAGAGGTGGGAAGCAGAAAACATAAGCCATTCCTCTACTACTCTTCCCAACCACATGTCTGGTCCCTGGCTACACTGCAACCTTGCCTGGCTTACCCAAAAAGGACTAGTAAAACCCTGAATTTATATTTCCAGGTGAATTTTCCCTCACACAGGAGCAAGCATTCCCTTTCCATAGCAGGCAGAGTTTGCAATTCTTACGTCTTTTCTCAATGGAACACTTCATTTACATTGATGTTTTGTAGGTGGTAGAGCCACAAAAGACATCAAGAACAAGTTATTAATCTCCCTTGGCTGCATAACAAACTACACCAAGGTAACAACAACCTTAAAACAACCCCCAACTAGTATCTAGTATCTCATAGTTCTATAAATGAGATACGAGTAAGAGTGGTTGAGAGCTAGTTAAGGAGAGAGAGACAGAGAGAGAGAGAGAGAGAGAGAGAGAGATGGAGGGAGGGAGGCAAGGAGGGAGGAAGGAAGGCAAGGCATGGCGAGATGAGACAAGACAGGACTCCACTTCCAAGCTCACTTAGACTTCTGGTGAAACTCAGGTTCTCTTGTTGGTAGTCTGTGGCCTTAGTTTCTTTGATGACTGTTCCAAGGGTGAGTCTCTGCTCCCTGTGGCTGCACGTTAGTGTGTAGAATCCTTTCTATTCAGTAAATATGATTCCTCACCTAATAGGACCAGATTCAACTGGATAATCTTAAGGTCAACCACCACGGGACTTAAATCACACTGGAAAAGAGCCCTTCGAAATGCCTGGGTGTTGTTGGCTCACGGGAGGATGGGGAATCATGGGATTCCGCCCCAAAGTAAATAACTTCTACAAAAGTCAGTAGTCATCCCTCTCAAAGAAGTAGAAGGAAGTCTTGAGAGAAATGAGGCATTCCCATAGTCCTAGAGTGAGGATGCAGAGCAAGACGGACGCTCTATCACGTACTGGAAAATTCTAGTTCTTAGTTTTCTTCCTGAGTAAGACACACATGATGTGATTTTTACTTTTTACTTAAAGTATATATTTGTTATTCTTCTTAAGTCATAATTGCATTTGTTTATTTAGTGTGAATGTAGGCTCAAGTTTGTGTCACTGCACAGGTGTACCACATGTAAGGCCAGAGGGTGGCTTGCAGTCAGTTCTCTCCTGCTACATGGGTCCAGGGGACCAAACTCAGATCCTCAGGTTTGGCAGGCTTGGTGGCAAGTGTCAAGAATCATAGTTAGATTTACTTATGGCCCTTCTAATGCCCTTTAAGGCCAGGACTGTGGCAGGAGCTTGCAATTTCTGTGGTTGGTCGGACCTTTTGAGATCTTGTTTATTACAGTATTGAGCTCTTATTTGAAATAGCCAGATTGAGCAAGATTTCCTTTTGCAATGTGTGGGCTTCACAACTCGGATTGTAGTGTGTGTGAGAGCTTTTTTTTTTTTTTTTTTTTGGTTTCGAGACAGGTTTTTGTGTACTGGCTGTCCTGGACTCACTCTGTGACCAGGTGGCTCGAACTCGAAATCGCGCTCTGCTCCAAGTGCTGGATAAAGGCGTGCGCACCACGCGTAATGTTGGGTTCTTATCAGCTATTCAAAGGCCAGGAGACCTTCTTTCCAGTTCTACACCGGCGAACAAAGTATTTCGGGTTTCAGATAATTGATCAGGACATATCCAGGGTACAGAACTCTTTGTCATTCATTTTGTAACTTCAATCACTGGGATGGAATATCAAGCAGGTGGTTTAAGGGCTTTGTTGTGTCAAGGTCCTTGTGGTATCAAATGAGACAAACAAACAATGTACTGAGTCTCACTCTGCTGTGTAGACAGATTGGCTGTTTCTGACTGAGGGGCTATTTCTAGATCTTAAATAAGTGATTTTTTATCAGCACACTTATCAAAAAGGTAAGATAGCACGGGGGGTGTGTGTGTGTGTGTATGTGTGTGTGTGTGTGTGTGTGTAGCCCAGGCCCATAGCCAAGCACTCTACCACTGAGTTAGTTCCCTAGACCTTAAGAAACACTTTTTAAAATTACATTTTTATTTGTGTGTAGACATGCACACACCAAGGCATGCTCAGTGAGGTCAGATGTTAACTGTGGGAGTCAGTTCTCTCCTGGTGCCGTGTAGATCTTGGGGAGTCGAACCGAAGCTGCCAAGCTTGGAAGGAGTGTCTACGTGTTGAACCAAGAACACTTTTAAAAGAATCAAAAGACTCTTGTGGCCCAGCCACATTCCTGGCTTCCTTCCTTATGATAGGTGCCATGGGGAAATCCAACAGTGAGAGGAAAGAACAGAACAGGGTTGTATAAGGAAGGCCGAAAGGGAGCAATTCATGACATCAAATATTCCTTGTACGGAATGCCTCAGTAATGGTGAGATCCAAATCGAGCATCTCCACAGAGGAGGAAGGGCTTAGCGATTCCCATACCTGGCCAATGACAGTGACTGTCCATGACAGTTCTTTTAATGCTCATTCCAGAAGAATTTGGTATATGTGTGAATATACAAATGGACAAGTGAGTGGCTCAGGACCGTGTACATCATGAAGGTGCATAAGGAAAGAGGAAGAAGGCAGCCCACAGAAGGACTCACACAGGAGATGGGCAGGAAGTGAGGACAAACAGTAGTGTCTGCTTTCGACCAGCCAGAGGTTTCCTGGGTGAAAATTTTCAAGTAAAATATATTTCTTGTCACAGCTGAGTAAAATAAGCTGCCCACAAATGGTCCAACCCCAGCTAAATGTGTGATGCCCACAAATGGTCCAACCCCAGCTAAATGTGTAATATCTGTTTTAAATGTGATTAGCAAACTTAAATTTATATACTCAGGTGACATTTCAAACATCTCTGCAAGGGTCGGATACCACCAAGCAGCTGCCGTTCAGGGTCTCTGCCTTTGACTCAGAACAACATAGATAACCACTTCCCACAAATTATCAGAGTTCTGAGCCGGTTGCTCCTCAGCTTTCTCACAGGTTCCCTTGGCATTACAGGCGTCAGAGAAGCCTGAAAGTGACCTTCTGAGTTCCTGCAATAGAGGAGGAATCATGGACAGATCCAACGAGACCTCCCCTGAGTTCTGTTTCATTCTCCTGGGCCTCTCCACCCACCCAAAGCTGGAGAAAACCCTCTTCGTGCTCATCTTGTCAATGTACCTGGTGATCCTGCTGGGCAACGGGGTCCTCATCGTGGTGACCGTCCTCGACTCCCACCTGCACACGCCCATGTACTTCTTCCTGGGGAACCTCTCCTTCCTGGACATCTGCTACACCACCTCCTCGATCCCCCTCGTTCTGGACAGCTTCCTGACTCCCAGGAAGACTGTCTCTTTCTCAGGCTGTGCTGTGCAGATGTTTCTCTCCTTTGCCATGGGAGCCACGGAGTGTGTGCTTCTGGGCATGATGGCATTTGATCGTTATGTGGCCATCTGCAACCCCCTCAGATACCCCGTGGTCATGAGCAAGGCTGTCTATGTGCCCATGGCTGCCGGCTCCTGGGCATCTGGAAGCATCACTGCCACAGTTCAGATATCTTTAGCAATGCGGCTGCCCTTCTGTGGGGACAATGTCATCAATCACTTCACCTGTGAGATCCTGGCTGTCCTGAAACTGGCCTGTGCTGACATCTCCATCAATGTCATCAGCATGGCGGTAGGTAATGCAATGTTTTTGGGGGTCCCAGTCCTCTTCATCTTTGTCTCCTATGTCTTCATCCTTGTGACCATCCTGAGGATCCCCTCTGCTGAGGGGAGGAAGAAGGCCTTCTCCACCTGCTCTGCCCACCTCACCGTGGTGATTGTCTTCTATGGGACCATCCTCTTCATGTATGGCAAGCCCAAGTCCAAGGACCCACTGGGGGCAGACAAGCAGGACCTCACAGACAAACTCACCTCCCTCTTCTATGGGGTGTTGACCCCCATGCTGAACCCCATCATCTACAGCCTGAGAAACAAGGATGTGAGGGCTGCTGTGAGGAACCTGGTGCATCAAAAACACTTCAAGTAGTGATGGTGAATGGACCTCCACAGTCTTTGTCTCCCTGTATAATCTTTATTAAGGATTATACAAAAAATCTCAGTACTCAGAAGGGCTCTGTGATGGTTTGTATCTGGTTGGACCAGGGAGTAGCACAATTAGGAGGTGTGGCCTTTTTGGAGTCGGTGTATCACTGTGGATGTGGGCTTTAAGATCCTAGTCCTAGCTTCCTGGAAGTCAGTCTTCCACTAGCAACCTTCAGGATGAAGATGTAGAACTCTTGGCTCCTCCTGCACCATGCCTTCCTGGGTGCTGTTATGCTTCTGCCTTGATGATAATGGACTGAACCTCTGAATCTGTAAGCCAGCCCCAATTAAATATTGTCCTTATAAGAGTTGCCTTGGTGTCTCTGCTCCAGCAGTAAAACCCTAAGACAGGCTCTGTATGAATAGGTAATTCTCCTACCTCATTCTAGAAGGAATTCCTCAAATCTGCATAGTCATTTCACTGAACACTCTGGATCTTACACATTGTTTTTAAAGATTTTTTTTTTAAAATCTCGATGTATTTGTGTGTGAGTTTATGTGTACCATATGAATGCAGGGATCCGTGAAGGCCAGAAGAGGACATCAGGTCCCCCAAAAGTTACAGGAGTCGCCGGTGGCTCTGACTGCACTGTGGGTGCTGGGAACTGAGGCAGGTCCTGAAGAGTAAGGTGCTCTTAACCACCGAGTTGTCTCTCCAGCCCCATGTCTCATGCTTGTCGGTGGGTACTAACCTCACAGGCCAAGAAATGATGGCCAGTGAGAAGCTGCAGCTCACTTCCGTTCACTGGCTCCTCAATTTCTCTACAAACATTTGGCCATAGTTGATGAGTAGCCAAAATTTCCGTCTCTCCTTCCTCCCTCCCTCCCTTTCTCCCTCCCTCCCTCCCTCCCTTCCTTCGTTCCAGGGAACAGGGTCTCAGTATGAAGCTGAGGCTGGCCTCAGACTCAGGGTCCTCCTGTGTCTACCTGTGTCTTTACTTTTACATTAAGTTGTACTTTGATATACCATATAGCTCAGTACCTGATAGTATTTACCTTTTCCCATGTCTAATGCAAATGCTTAATAAATATCTTCTGCACTGTTCTCTTCCTGTGTGTTTATAATTAATCTCTGGTCCTATATCAAGATCCTCGCCAGAAGTCATCAGTTGTTTGTTTCCTCAGTACATGTAGGAGAGCGAGGAAGTTTTGACAAAATCGATGTCTGGTTAAAACACTCATTCCTTTTCCTCTTTCACATGTTTTACTCATTCCTAGTTTTGTCCCTAGATGGCAGTGAACATCTTTTATGAGTCACTAAAATGATATGTAAATTGAGATAATCAGAATATTGATATCAACCAAAATGGGAAGGAACTAACAATCAAATAATTGTTCTCCAAGAAAGATATGCACACAGACACACACATACAGACACACAGACACACACACACAGAGACACACACACACACAGAGACACACACACACACAGACACACACACACACAGACACACACACACACAGACACACAGAGAGAGAGAGACAGACACACACACACACAGACACACACACACACACACACACACACACACAGAGACAGACAGACAGAGATGCATACACACACAAAGAGATACACACACACACATAAAGACGGACAGAGAGCTTGAGGGCTTTATCGTTGTCACTGTTGGTGACATTTTCAGTGAAATAAAGAGGCAATGACTTAAGAGCAGTCTATAGCAAGAGTGGAGAGATTTAGGTATGGACACATGCTTGTAATTCCAGCACTCAGGAGACAGAGACTGAAAGAATACAGCAAGCTTAAAGTCAAGGCCAGCCTGAGCTACTGAGCAAGACTCTGTTAACAACAAGAAAATAACAATAAGACCTACCAGGACAGAGGAATGGACACTATGAACATTTTACTGGAAGTCAAAAGGCCTTGTTTACCAAACAAAGCCTATAGTATTCATAGAAAAGCAGGGAGGACAGTACAGAGATAAATTCTTGTTTTCGTAACAGAGTGTTGTTCTTTTCTTTTCTCTAGGGGCACATATGTGCTGCTGCTGTGTGTGTGGAGGTCAGAAGACAACCTGAGGAAATCTGTTCTCTCCTTCCACCATGTGGGTACCTGGGATCAAACTCGGGTCATCAGGCTTTGGTGGCCAGCACCTTAACCAGCTGAGCCATCTTGTCAGCCTCCATAGAATTCCTTAATTATAATTAACTTGTATTGTTCATCTAGACTTCAGAGGGAAAAACATAAAAAGATTCAATTTGTGGAAGTAAAAATGAGAGGCACAGAGGGGACCAGGGGTGAGATTCTGTGCCATATCTGCTGTGAAATTCAGCACAAGCCCAGAGCACCTGGCTCTGGGAGTAGATTGGTGGAAGACAGATCCGTATGGAAAGGTGGGAGCTTAGCTCGGTGGCAGAGCACTTGCCCGGCGATGCCTTATCCACGGAGTCCAGGCTGGCCTCCCAGGGGCAGGCGGGGTTATAGGTGCATACTTATGCCCAGTATCCTTTATTTATGTCAATAATCCTGAGTTTAATTAGAGTACTAGGATGTATGGCTATGGAGTTGTTTCCTGGATCACAGTTAACTTACCAGAGGATGTACCAGAACTACATCCCTTAAGAAAAAAGATTCCCCTCCCCGTCAGCCATTAACCCCCCAGAGCTCCTCAGCTGGGGGTTGGGGCCATATGTGTCTCTCCCCATCCAATGTATGACTTTTTAAAGTAAGGGGCTTGAATACGGGAAATTACCTTTGACACAAGCAAAAAGCAAAAGCACCAGGACAGTGACCAGCAGCTTACTTGGTGCTCCACTGGACATCTGCTCTATCGGATTACAGTCTACCTCATGACACCAGTGCCAGGAAGTTAAGACAAAGGATAAAAATACTAGAAAGGGCCTAGTGTGTGGCACACATCTTTAATCCCAGCACTTGAAAGACAGAGGCAGGCAGATATTATTGAGTTTGAGGCCAGCCTGATCTACAGAATGAGTTCTAGGACTGCCAAGGCTTTTGAAACACAGTCTCAAAAAAAAAAAAAAAAAAAAAAAGAAAGAAAACCTGAAAAGGGTCAGCAATATGGTTCATCAGGTAAAGACACTTGCCACCAAGCCTGCCAACCTCAGTTCAACTCCCGGGTCCCTCATGGTGGAAGGAAGGCTTCTGACTTCCACAGGCATTCCATGGCACATGTGCTCCAACAACCATCCATATAAATAAACAAAAAACAAACAAACAAAGAAGTGAAAAGTTTAATATTGAGGGGGACAAAAAGAACAAAGTTATCCACAGGTGATATGTTGTCTATCTGGAAAAAGTTAAATCCACCTACCCAGTTCTAATGCCCGTGAACCACAGCAATGACCAGCACAGTATGATAGCCCTGAGAGTGGATTAGTGGCACGCACATCTTGTCAGTAACCATCAGCTCTCTAATTGGACTTAAGATCTGCTCAATAAGAGAAAATCATGCCTGCTCCCAGAGACCTAGCAAACCACCCAGAGTTGATTAAGTCATGGATCTCAGGGAGAACTTATACCTTGCATTTTATTAAAGCAGCATATCCATAACTAAATTCTAAATATTTGTCATTATATCCATGCATAGGTGTAGTCCTCACCCCTCACCCTCACCCCTCACCCCTCACCCCTCACCCCTCACCCCTCACCCCTCACCCCTCACCCCTCACCCCTCACCAAGGAAAGGTTTTTAGGGGGGGTTGTTTTGGTTTCGATTTTGTTTTGTTGTTGTTTTTGTTTGTTTTTTTTGGCAACAGATACAAACCAACCATTGCAAAAATCTGTAACTGATTGAAATGTAGTTGCAGGGCTGAAGAAACAACTAGGTGGTTAAGAGCACTTACTGCTCTTGAAGAGAGTCTGGGTTCGATTCCCTGCACCTCCATGGTCACTCTAAACCATCTGTAATGCTAGTTCCAGCAGACGTCCTCTTCTGATCGCTGTAGGGTACCAGGCATGGACATGGTACAAAAATATACATGCAGGCAGAACAGTCACACATAAGATAAATGAATAAAAACATGATAAATTAATCAAAACTGCAGAGTTGTGGTGCCCCGTCCTAGTTTAAACTACAACACAACTCCTATGCCTGAGGCACAGGGATCGTTCTGAGAGGACAGAAGCATGATAAGAGCCAGGGGAACACGGAGCTTGATGTGAGATCGGGTCTTATAGAAGCACCAGAACCTACTCCTGTGAAAACCAGCATGGCCGCCTGAGTATGAGCCGTGCATGAGCAACAAAAATGTGCTAAGGTGGAAGGGTGAAAGGTCACGAGACCTCAGTCATACCCAAAGAACTACAGGCAACAAAGAAATGATGAGAGAGAGAAAAACCGTCCTGCCCAGGGAAGAGTACTCCAACCGTTTATCTAGTATCAGATATTCAGCCCTGATAACATACATACAGGTAACAATATACAGAGGGAGCAGGTTGTATGTACTGAGGAGCATATATGGTATACATACAAATACACACAAGTGAAACAAGAATTAAAGAGGCCATGAATTTAAAAGAGCAGGCGGGGGTGGGAGAGTACATGGGAAGATCTGAGGAAGGAAAGGGGAGAGGAAGTGATATTATAATCTCTAAAAGTTAAAACTTTAAACACCAAAAACTTAAATTGAGTGCAAAATTACTAGAAATGGAAGGTACAGAAAGTGATTGTGTCATTCTAGTTGTCACAGAAGTCCTCAACCTCCCAGGGAGGAGTGCATGAGGTCATAGGTGAGGCCTATATGAGTAATACATTTGTAGTGATTGTGTATCTTCATGGTGGGGAAGTGAGGCTGCAAGCCTCGGGCAGAAACAGATAGCTGACTAGAGAAGTGATCCTCTTGATTTTAAAAAAGAGATTGTTGAAGGACATCTGGGTTCTTTCCAGCTTCTGGCTATTATAAAGAACCCAGATGTCCTTCAACAGAGGAATGGATACAAAAAAACGTGGTACATTTACACAATGGAGTAATTACTCAGCTATTAAAAACAATGAATTCGAGAAATTCTTAGGTAAATGGATGGAACTGGAAAATATCATCCTGAGTGAGGTAATCCAATCACAAAGAACACACATGGTATGCGCTCACTGATAGTTGGATATTAGCCTAGAAGCTCACAATACCCAAGATGCAACTCATAGAACACATGAAGCTCATGAAGGAAGACCAAAGTGTGAGTGCTTCGGTCCTTCTTAGAAGGAGTAACAAAATACTCAAGGGAGCAAATATAGAGACAAAGTGTAGGACAGAAACTGAAGGAGGGGTCGTCTGCAGACCATTCCACCTGGGTATCCATCCCATGTGCAGTCACCAAAGGCAGACGCTGATGTGGATGTCAGGAAGTGCATGCTGACAGGAGCCTGATATAGCTGTGTCCTTAGAGGTCTGCCAGAGCCTGACATATTCAGAAGTGGATGCTCACAGCTAACTGATCATGGGGTTCCCAATGGAGGAGTTAGAAAGAAGATTGAAGGAGCTGAAACGATTTGTGGCCTCATGAGGAGAGCAACAATACCAACCAACCAGAGCTCCCAGGGTCTAAACCACTAGCCTCGGAGCACATAGGGAGAGACCCATAAAATATCCAATTAAAAAAAAAAAGAAAAAAGAAAAAAAGAGATTGTGTTGTGTGTGTGTGTGTGTGTGGCGCGCGCGCGCGCGCGCGCGCGCGTGCGTCTCTCTCTTGAAAGTTGTTCTCTGACCTATATTTGTGAGCTGTGCATGCATGCACACGCACACACTCACGCACACACTTAAAAATAAATCTTAAGAAAGAAAACTGAGGTCGAGAAAATGAAGCCTTGCGTGGGGCTCTGGGTGCCGGATAGGACTATCTTGCCATTAAAGGACGGGTTTGTTGCGCCCCCTAGTGTCAGAATTGTTGGAAGAGCTTTAGGAGCATGGCTCTCCTAGTCTTTAAGAATTTGCTGGGAACTTTGTGTCCCCAAGAAAGGAATGCCCAGGCTTGTTTTACCAGCCTTTGCTGGTATCAAACTGGGTAGGCTCACAGCCCAGTTCCTACTGGGCAGAGTTCAGGACCTGTCCCTGTCCCAGGATGACAGCTGACCAATGAACCCCAGCAGCAAAGACCCAGCGGCAAGACAGAAGAGCAAACAGAACCCCAAGAAATAAGTCTCCTAAAGAACACCCAAGGAGACTGAAGTCCAGCACAAAAATGCCTTTGGGATAAAATAGTGGGTTGAACATCTGCACACAGTTAGCTAAACAGAGAAAGCCTGCGTCGACGCCTTCCCTGGGGAATACAAGGTCAGAAGGTTCTGCGGTTTGCTTCCCGTGGAGGCCAGATGGTAAAAAAGACCTAAAGTGTTTAGAAAAGGAAATGCAGGGATTTGAACCAGCTCCATCTCACCCACAGCTCTCAGCTCCAGTAGAACTTACTCTGCTACAGCCTCTGTGACTAAGAACAAAAGCAAACCGTCTCTCAAGAGATTTTAGAACAAAATGGGAGAGGCGGCGTGAGCAGGAACTGATGAATTCCCCCGTTCTCCCTCCTGGCAGCAGCAGCAGCGCCATTCCCCACCAGCAAGACTTAGTTCTTCAGTAAAACAAACCTATGTGTGCCCAGGCTGACTGAAGCATTCCAAGTTCTGTCTCTTTAAAAGTCACCAAGTGTTTGGAAACTCCCAGCCTGCTTCCCAGAAACACTAAAACTCTCAGGCCTCACACAGGCCAGGTCTGGTTGAAAGAAAACAGAAAGCTTGGAGGTGTGAGGGTCCTGGCAGAAAGACTGTGTGAGGCAGAGGTTGGGCCACAGCTCCCACTTGACCACAGTTCGGCAGACTGGAACCCGGAGCTAGAGCTGTCTCTTTCTCAGTTCTCTCCAGTTACATACTTAACCTGCAGAACAGCAAGCCCGCCAAGAACTCCCATCATTCCAGCTTCGGAAGCTTCCTCTGCTTTGTACACAATGACACCCCCCCACACACATACATCATAATGATGTTTTAACCCAAGGACATATCCTACAAGAAGTAACATTTTGCCTTTCTATTTCAGACAGATATATTTATGAGCTTACTTTTGGGCACACCATAATCTAGAAGTAGCCTGTCCTATGGAACGAATGGGACTGCTTGTCACAGAGGGACGAGTCCAGATTGCCAAGCAAGATGGATAGACACACACAGACTAGCTAGCTGTGTCTTCTGAAAACTTCCATTGGTTCTGCACACACGTCCCTTTAAAAAAAAAAAAAGAAAAAAGCAAAAACAAAAAACAAACCAAAAATAACATGTTTGAGACGCTCATGTATTTTGTATATATTTGTCCCTAAAAGCATTTCCTGTGGTATAATTTTATTAGTTGCATACTTTTAGTGAAAGATCATTTTGCTGGCCTAAAATGTGGAAAAACTGTTGAAGAAAACTCTGTAAAGGAGTCTGCTTCTTAGGGGCCAGAGAACTGGCTCGTTGGGAGAAGGTGACTGCCAGCACCTCGGGTGATGTGAGTGTGGTCCCTGGGAACTCAGATATGTAGAAAGAACCAAATCCTGCAGGGTGTCCTCTGACTCCCACATGGACATCAGGACATATGGACATCTTTAGTTCCACTTACACCAAATATCAAGACGGTTTCTCAGCATCTCTTACAGTTAATCGAATCTTTAAGCTAAGGCTAGTTTTGATTCTGAGTGACTGAGTCTCTTAGCTCCTCAGGGTATAACAGAGTGCTATAGGCTTAAACAACATCCGTTTCTTCCCATTCTGGAAGCCCGGAAGTTCAAGGTCATCCTACCACCTGTTCCATTCTCAGGAAGGACTCCTTCTGGTCATCCTGGCTCACAGACAATAATCTTTCTGCTTCTTGCTGTGTGCTCGTGTGTGTGTGTGTGTGTGTGTGTGTGTGTTGTGTGTGTCTGTTGTGTGTGTCTGTGTGTGTGTCTGTGTGTGTGTGTGCATGAGAGACAAAGACAGACAGACAGAAACACAGAGACACAGAAACACTGAAAAAACAGACAGACTGCGAGAGCGAGCATATGTATGCAGAAAGAGTGGAGAAAGAATGTGTGTCTATACGTGGAGAGATAGAATGTGTGTGTAGAAAGAGAAAACAAAATTTCTCTCTGTGTATCCTCTATGTGTGTGTGAGAGAGAGGGGGAGACAGAGACAGCGAGACTGAGAGACAAAGACACAGACAGACAGACAGACAGAGACTGAGAGAAAGCATATGTATACAGAAAGAATGGAGAGAGAATGTGTGTGTATATGTGGAGAGATAGAATGTATGTGTAGAAAGAGAAAGCAAAAAAGAATGTCTTTGTGTATTTCCCCCCCACCCCCGTGAGACCTAGATATGAACACAGGAGGGATATAAACATTCAGCTTCCATAGTATTATGTGATCTGGTTTAAAATGGAGGATTCTTTGATCACTGAAGGACAGGAGACCATTGAGAGATGATCAGCAGTCACTGCACACAAGATCCCCAGGACTCTAATGCCTCATTGTGGTTTGTCTTATTAAATTTTGTTCTTTGACAATTTCACACGTGTATATAACGTATTCTACGTACCTCCCCCACCACCCTTCCTTATCCTTCCCCACACCTCTGACCACCTCTCTCCTCCCTTACAAATCTCTCCCTCAAATTTACTAGGTCATGTCTTGTCCGGTGTCCTGCAGCATTTAACAAGGGCTGTCTGCATGATCTTGGGTTTGAACTAACATCAGAACATGGTGGGCTCTCCAGTGGTTAGACAGCTGGATACTATGCCTTCCCCTCTCCCAGAACCTGTTAGTTGTCAATAGATCAGCAGTAAATGGTAGAATTGATGAGTCCCTTCCATCCCAGAACTGGTTGGTAGGAGGCCTGACTTGTGAGCTCCTGGTCCTACGGGGACAGGTGCTATGAGTTCATTACCACAGCCTTGTCAGACCTACACTGTTTTGTTCTTGATGTACGAGCTGCCGCTGGGCCAGGCACAGTAGGTGCCACACACCTGAGTCTCAGCACTGGGGAGGTTGAGGCAGGAGGTTCTGAAGTATGAGGCTAGCCTGGGCTATACAATAAGACTTTTTTTTTTTTCAAAAGAGAAAAAAATAGGGACTCTGGGGGCTATAGCTCAATGGGAGGTTTCTAGAATTCAGAAGGCTCTGGTCTGTGGCCTCAGCACCACAAACAAAGCAAAGCAAACCCTGTACCTATGGAAACTTATGCAGCTAATTAGGAAAAGAAGTCAATAAAATAGGTATTAACTCTTTTATCTTTATTTACATTGATTTTCTCACAGTGGCCAGGAGAATCTTACACAACTACCAACTCATGATGAAATGGTCACCACAGGACTGAATTAGTGGCTGTGCCTATCCAGTTCAGATCCTCTGAATTATGAATTCCTTGATAAAGTGTCTAACACGGTCTTTGTTCTGATGAAGTGGGCACAGGAATTATAAGCAGACTATGTACATCTAAACAATAAGTTTGCATGTGAGATCAGTTTCATTGACTGTTTCCAGATAATAGGGACATCTTTCATCTTCTGAGACATGCTTCCAAAACGTTTGGGACTAAAACATTCACTTGGGTATCTCAGAGATAAGACAAACTAAGGAGTGATGTAATAACAACTCTCTCTGTTGCAAATGGGCTTCCAGAGAAAACATTGCACCTCATACCACACCAAAGGCACTGTGCTGGCTTCATCCCTTTCTTTAAGTCTAGAGTTAATAACTCTAGTAGACACTGTCTTAGTTACTGTTATCGCTGTGAAGAGACACCATGATCAAAGCTGTGTTATGAAAGAAAGCATTTGATTGGGTCTGGCTTAAGTTTCAAGGATTTAGGAGGAAAGCATGGTGGCCTGCAGGCAGATATGTGCTGAAGAAGTAGTTGAGAACTACATCCTAATCTGTAGAAAGAGAGACAGAGAGACAGAGACAAAAACTGGGTCTGGCTTGAGCATTTAAAACCTCAAAACCCACTCTCCGTGACACACTTCCTCCAACAAGGCTTCGCTTCCTAATCCTTCTCAAGTAGTTTCACTCCCTGATGACTAAGTATTCAAATATATGAGCCTATGTGGGCAGTCTTATTCCTGCCCACAGACATTTATCTTTGAGTACCAGTTCAGTCTAAGAGCTTCCCACAAGCTCACTCATTGAAGAAGGAAGATTGCCTTCAAGAGTTGCTGGGGACAGACTCACCAGGGGCTACCTGTGCTTAAAGTTTCTGCCCTGGATAGAAAGTGACCCAACCTCTAGTATTCACCAGAGGTTCTAGGAGAAGGGGAGAGGCTTGTCATTCCTGCCTCTGCCTCCAAGACTAAGCACTTCTGTTGCAGACAAATATCCCCACAGCTGCTTCCAAGACCAGCATTGAGAACTTCAATAACTGCAGACTTGATTCTGCAAGGGACTGATGGCGACCAGCACTCCCAAACCGTTAAAGAACATCTGAGTTGTGCTGCACTCAGCCTGTGATGGCTTTTGGTTAGCACCCTGCTGCTACCCGAGTTCACACTTGTTTCAGTGAAACCCAAGTGGCAACCTGCTTTAAGCTGTTTTCATGTTTTATTTTAATTTTAGATACATTTCGGAATATTATTTTTATTTAATGCTTCTGGGTGCTTTGTTTTATGCATACGTGATGATACTGTGTATCACATTCACGCCTGGTGCCCACGAAAGCTGGAGGCATCGGATCCTCAAAAGCTGGGTTACAGATGCTGTGAGACACCTGATGTGAATTCTAGAACCTTCCCAGGTAGTCCTCTACAAGAGCAGCAGATGCCCTGACTCCTGAGCCATCTCCTCAGTGCCATGTTTGAAGTCCCCCACCTACCCACTTAAGGTTATATACCCTCAAATACTGAAGGTATGCCTGTAAAGTTGAAAGTTTATCTTTAACTTGTCTGAAAATTTATCAGAAAATAAGTAACTTACTCTTTATGTATTTGGAGCATTGGATTTGGCATAAATTCTGGGGCTGAGGGCTGAGGGCTAGGCCATTCTTCCATCGACCTGTAATTCTGGGCTGAGGGCTGAGGGCTATGGCATTCTTCCATCGACCTGTAAATTTGGTTACTTTGAGAAGTAACTTTTTGATACGACAAATGTTAAAATGATTCCTCTTAGTAATTCTTATTTCATGTATATGAGCCTTTTGTTGTTGTGTATGTCTGTGCACCACTTATGTGCCTGGCACTTGCTCTCGGAGGCAGAAGCGGGTGTCAAGCTGGAATTGTAGATGACTGGGAGCCTCCATGTAGGTTCTGGGAATCAGAGCTTATGCTGGAAAGACAGCCCATGGCCCTGGTTTCTGAGCTGTCTCCCATGCCGTTACTCACATCGTTAGCTGAAGCACTCTGCTCCCTCACCTGCATCTCCTGGACATTGATTGCACTTCAGGGTCAACATTTACTCCTTTTTGAGGTCCACTTCGTGACCTTCTGAGAAGTGAGTCTCAGACAGTGCGCCACCAACACCTCTGGGCATACACCGAAGAAGTCACTCTGACCCCGAGTAAAACCCGGTAGGCTGCCAATATCTTCACCAGTTAGGAATTAAAGGAATTTAGTCATAGGACTTGAAAATAAATTGAAGTCTCTTTTTAGCCATTTTTTGTTTTTCGTGGAGACCAAGATCCCATTCATCGCAAAGTGTTTTCCTAGGCATGAATGCCTGTGTCGGAGCCAGGAATCACAAATGATGGACTATGACCCAGCACAGGGTGGGGTGGGATTCCTGGCACCTTTTTTTTTTTTTTTTTAAAGCAAAGGAAAAAACAACTGAGCAGAAATTGTTACTTTCAAAAGCTTTTTGTGGGAATGTAGATGAAAGGGACCAGTTTTTAAAAATGCCCTTATTGCAAGAATTATAAACATGATTGTGTAAAGCCGACTAAGGTGCTCCGGTCACCAGCCGAGTGACTGAGATTCTCCCTTCAGGGGCATTAACTAACAAGGCAGCTTTAGTTTGCTAACTTTTTAATCTAATGGGCTCTGGGTTCAAATGTTTACTTTTGAAATCTAAATATTTGCTTTTGCTAAAGCTAAACTGAATTGCCTAAGCATCAAGCCAAGCCCGTCGGCACTGAAAAGGCCAGTCTTGTTGGAGATGGATGCGAAACCTACTGTGGACCTTCACGCAAATGTATTATAGATCATTACCTTTCCGTGGATACTTTTACCGTTATATAGAATACACTTAGAAATCTGAATTAAATGAAACTTTTTTTTAAACTAAGTTTTTAAAGTTATGGGTTTCATTAGGCACACAAATCAAGTGACCTGGATAAATAAAAAGGCCGGCTATCTTATGTGAAAGAAAGTCTGGGTCCAGAAATCCTCAGTTTGACCTGTGGAATCCCAAGTATTGAATGTAACAGGGCCTGCTGCATCAAAAAGCAGATGCCTTAAGTTACGTGATTTTCAGATAAATAATAAATCCTTAAAACACTGGGTATCCTGTGTTTCTCTGCTGCTCTAATTTAACATAAAATGTCAATGACAACAATAATAACAAGAGACAAAAGCTTTCTTTTACCTTAGGGTGCCTCGAATCCCTTGCTTTAATGTTGGTTTTCTATCTTGTCTCCTTTTATTTGAGAGATGTTTTTATTCCTATGAGCTCAAGCATATGGGATGAGGCGGGCAGAAGAGGGTGTCTTATCCCCTGGAGTTATGGGGTTGCAGGTGGTTGTGAGCCGCAGGACCAGCTTGCAAACATCTGAACTCAGCTCTGGAAAAACAGCAAGCGCTGAGCCCTGAGCCATCTCTCCAGCCACGCCCCCTTATTTTGCCCGCGTCCTTGCACCTGTCTTAGGACCCTCCAGTATTTCTCTTTCGTTTAATTTTTCTTTATGTTTTATTCATAAGCCTTTTCTTTTCAAGCTCCAAAAGCATTCAAGACTCGCTCTTCTGACCCTTCTCAAAAAACTAAACTTTCCTGGGAGAGGAGAAGACAGAGCTCAGAACCGACAGTACAAGGAATCCCGGCAAGGTCCGGATGCTCCCTGCATCACAGTCCCAGCTCTTGCTTCCACGGATAAGCAAAATGCACAAATAGACAGCATGGCAAAGATTCATTCATATCCAGGAAGTTTTTCTGATCAGTTCAAATACCATTTCTCTTGGTTAAGAACCAGGTCCCTCTAGCACAAAGGGTCTTAGCAAGCTTAAAGTGATCAGTTATAAATATAGGAAAATAAGTATGAAAAATTATGCAGAAAATTGGGCACTGGTTTGAGAGTTGGTTGTACTAAAAACTCATGATTAAATGTTTTAAAGATGTGATAGCAATATTTTAGTTATACTTAAAATAATAACGTCATTTTTAGAGCTATTCAAAATGTTGCAGGTTGATAGAATTTCTGGAATTAGCTTCATAAGTATGACTGGGGCACGTGAGAGAATACACCAGATAACTGTACTGAAAGTGGTCAAACAACAGGCTCATGTATCATACTATTCTCTATGGGTTTCAGTGCTTTTTAGCTTTTTGTTGTTGTCGTTGTTGTTGTTCCTATAAAAGTTTCAAGAACAAGACTTAGAATCTCAGCCCTCAGGAGGCCGAGGCAGAAAGATCCCAAGTTCACAATCAGCCTGGGTTGCATAGTGAATTCCAAGCCAGCTTGAACAATTTAGAGAGACCCTATCTCCAAAAGCAGAAGAATAAAATAAAATAAATTTAAATATTAGGAGTTATTTTATGCCCGGTGGTAGAGGCAGAGTCAGGCAGATCTCTGTGAGTTCAAGGTCACCCTGGTCTACAGAGCTAGTTCCAGGACAGCCAGGGCTACACAAAGAAACCCTGTCTTGAAAACAAGCAAACAAAAGTTATTTTATACATATGAGCACCCTGGACCATTACCATTAAAAGAGAAAGTTGTAGCACTTGCTACATCATGGATAAACCTTGAAGATGTTATGCTGGGTGGAGTAAGCACATCACAGAAGGAGAGAGAGTGATCCAGCTTACAGGAGAGAAACCTAAGTATTTAAATTCAGAGACAAAAAAGGAGCATGGTTGCCGGACGCTGTGGGGAGAACTAGCTCGTAATGGGTTACAGAGTTTCAGTTCAGTAGGACAGGCAGAGAGACAGTGGTAAAGGTTACACAGCATTGAAAATGTACCCGGTACCACTGAACTCTACACTTAAATGGATGGAGATGTGAGATCCGATGCAGCTCCGTGGGAGGTGGCCTAGCAACCACAAAGCCCGTGTTCGGATTCCTCCTGCTATGGGGAGGCGCAGTCAAAATGACTAATTGTTGTGTTGCACATGACTTACCACCATTTGTAAAAGACATAGGAATTACCTATTTACCTAGTTTTAACCATTGGTGGTTAAAAATAAAAATAAAATAAATCTCAAAAAAAAAAAGTTTAAAGGGAATCATTTTTCCTTGTTTTTCTAACCAGTACAATTGTGTAGCTTTCTAAACTGTACACAATAGTGTCCTCTAGTGGCCACTTGCATAAACTACAGATCCTTAGAAGGTTGATGGGGGAGAGTGGGGGGGAAGGGAGGCAGCCGTGTCATTTATTTCTCTATTGTCAGTGGTTACCAGATTTCCGAAATCCACAGCCACCATTAATTTTTAATGACAATTAGTATGATTTTTCTAATATATAAAGCAACAACAATACCACCTACTACATAACAGAAAAAGTGCATTCTGTGCCTTCCAGGGATCTGCTTGCCAAAAAGTGAAAGTCAGGAACATTTGTCAAAAGACTCTCTGTAGAGAGTTGGGGCTCGGTGGTGAAGAGCACTGACTGATCTTCCAAAGGACCCATGTTCAATCTCCAGCACCTGCACAGCAGCTCACAACTGTGTGGAAGCCTAGTTCCAACAGATTCCATGACCCTCCTCTGACCTCTGAAGACACCAGGCACACACACACACACACACACACACACACACACACACACACAGAGTACACAGACATACATGCCACCAAAACATCCTTTTTAGTTCCCCATCCCCCCCCCATTCCTGCATCTGGATCTTGCTAATGTCTTTTACTGGTCACAGGTCACTACTGAGCTCTCAAATATACCCCAACACCCTGCTAGTGGACATTTAAAAATAAGAACTAGTAAAAGCCAATGTCACACAGACTTTTTTTTTTCTTCTTTTTCTTCTTTTTTAAATAGTTGTAACTGAACCCGGGACCTTTGCACACCAGGCCAGTGCTCTAGCAGTAAGCTTTTAGCCCCGGCCATTTTTGCATTTTATTTGAGGGGAATAAAATTCATGAAGTTGCTCGTGCTGATTCTAGCTTACTCTATAACTCCTGCAATCCTCATACCTCTGTCTCCTGAGCAGTCGAGAGTACAGCCTGAGCCATAAAGATGAACTTCTAGTTGATCTTATCCAGAAATAATTCATTCTACGAACTAGAGTAAGTGTTCCAGGCCTGAGCAGAGGAGATGAGCTTTGTAGATGGGGTTGCAGAGAGCAGATATGAGAAGAGCAGGCTTATAAACTGTCCTTGTGACCTGGTGGCTTCTAACTGCTTCATTCCTAAGAATAAAGTTAACTTAGTAACTTTAGACATATAACACACACACACACTCACAAATCCTTGAGGGCTATCAGAAAAGTGAGCAAACTTTTGGAAGCAAAACAACAGCCCTTAAACCAGTCATTTGGACCAGTGGCTCTATGATGACAGCTGGCATTCATGCCCAAGAATCTGGATAGTCACTATGGGGCTACTCTGTAAAATTACAAGTGAAGCACAGAGAGAGGCTGGGCCTGCTTCTAGCACACTTCGCCACGAGTCAGAAATTGCCCTAACGTCTGAATTCCTAAGAGTAATACTGATTTCAGAAGCAAAATCTAGATTAGGGTGAGTGGACAAAAACGTTTTGATCACTTAAAAAGAAAACAAGGCCAGTAAGACAGCTCCACAAATCAAAGCATTCGATCAAAGCTGTCCATCCTGGCCGCCTGAGTTCAGACCCGGTGCCCGCGGAAGACGGGAGGGGTGACTCCTGAATGTTGTTCTCCAACCTCCACACGTGTTCTGTGGCACACATGCACACAGCCCCCAAACATGCTCTCAAGCACACACACACATGCGCACGCACACATGAGCACACATCCACACACACACTACAATTCTTTTTAAAGGAAACAAAAGCCAGACATGATGTTGCCATCATTGTCATATAATCCTAGCACTCAAGAAGTCAAAACAGGTGAGTCAGGAGGATCGTGAATTCCAGGCCAGCCTGTGCTACATAGTGAATTCCAGGCCAGCCTGTGCTACATAGTGAATTCCAGGCCAGCACCAGCTTCAGGGTAAACCCTGAGATTAAAAACAGACAAACCGAGAATCACAACAGCAAGGCCGACCTCTGAGAAGCAGCCTTACCCTGATAGGATGGCTAATGTAAAGCTCCAGGCAAACTCTCTGTACTTAATACTTTGGTCAACCTCAGAGAAAACTGAGTTTTCTACCTCAGGATCACAGTACACAGAACAAGACCACCAGATGAGCAATTGGAGCATTGTGCTTTAAGGCTTACTTTTACTTTTAAAATGTGTTCTTTTAAATATTAAATGTCTATGAGATCTTTTTCCATTTTTAAGTGTTTAAAACTGGCTTTTATTTTATGTAAATCCCCTACTCTGTTTTTGAGAAAGAGGCTTATGTATCCCAGGCTAGCCTCTAACTTGCTACTTCCTTGGAATCTTTTTTTCTTCCCTTCCCACCCCCCGTTGTTGTTGTGTTTTAAGTGCAGGGATTAAAAGTGCACATACAGGCCACCACATTTGGCCTGTTTTGGTTTTTGAGACAGATAACTCTGATCTTGAATTCCTGCTCCTCCTGTCTCCTCCCAGGGTTTGGGATTGCGGGTGCACACCCCCATGCCCAGCCCCGCTCAACTCTCAGTCTGGAAACATTCTCTGGAGCCACAGGCTTTGAAACTTTTTAAAGCAGCAGATCCTTTTCCAAAACAAAAAGCCACTGCCTCCAAAACACGAGAGAAAATGGAGTTTTGCTTTTCTTTGATTCTGTTTAGCTTTGAGACTTTTTTTTTTTTTGAAGGCCTTTCTTTAAGAAGGGGGACAGAAATGAGTCTCCATTTGAAAAAGACAGAAAATAGAAAATTAGAAGCCTTAATTCTGACCTCAACTTTGCACCAATTTGCAAATTGGTGCAAATATCTTGGGTAGGTAAGAGCTTGGGAGTCTCTGGGTCAGTTTCCTCCTCTACAAACCGTTGTTAATACAAACGCTGAAATCTAGCCTTGGGGTAGGAGAGACGATGCAAAAGGCAAGGGGGCTTTGCACAAGCAGAAGCCCTGGAAAGCTGTGTCTTGCAAGACGACGTGTCCCTATTCCACAGCTCCGCACAGAGCTCTGTGTCTCCCCTCAGAATCTTTGCAGTTCTGGAGAGAGGCCAACCACACCAGAAGCAACCTTTGTGCGGTAGACTGGATCTAACACTCTAGCACTCTGAAGGCTCATGGTGCCAAAGGAAGGCAATGAAGCCCTTGGGAGGTGGGGCTTCTCCAGAGAAAAGTTCGGTCATTGGGGCAATGTCTTTGAAGAGTATATCAGGACGTTAGCCCTTTTCTTATTTTTTGTTCCCTGGCTTCCATGGAAAAGTTGTTTCCTCTGCCATGTTCTTCTGCCATCATCGGACCAAAGCAACAGGGTCAAGTGACCATGGACTGAATAAACACTTCCTACTTAAGTCACTGTTCTTGTGGAGTTTGTCACAACTGAAGAAAGCTAACTAAAGCACTTTGTAGGAATAGTCAGAAGGCTGAAAGCTGAGACTGGAGCCGGCACTCCAGCAGCCCAGCCTGGTTGCTGCCCTGGGACCAGCCCTCTGCCTGTGTCTACTCTCCTGAGTACAGACTTTGAGATGCAGATGTGTCTCATCCTTGGGTTACATTGTAGCTGTTTTGTAACCAGCCAGCACTGAGGTGTAATCAAAAGACTATCTCTCATTGTGAGGGATACAGTGTTAGAAAGGAAATAAGAAGTACAAGGAAGGTCAAAGGTCACAGAAATAGGGCTCAGAAAGTCATCATTTAGTCTGGAAGTGCCCTAAGTCATAGCAGAAAATGCCCATTTCCCTCTCAGAACTTGAGCACTCGCTTGAAATGTAGGGAGGACGTGGGTGACTCCATTTTTTACTTGGAAGATCCACTCCAATTCATATCCTAGATAAGCATATGCAGAAAAGGACTTTGTTCATCTGTGTCCTGAATGCCCTTGCTGAGTGTAACTCTAAGTGTCCCCTAGGCCAGGGGTCCCTTTATGAAAACAGCAATGTTTATCTGCAATGATAATAGTCATGGTTGCTTTCATAACCTTGGTACCACATTTTTTAAAAAACAAAAAACAAAAACAACTCAGCCAAGGACGGTGACACAAGCCTTTTAACCCAGCACTTGGGAGGCAGAAGCTGGCTTATTTCTGTAAGTTCAAGGCCAGCCTGGTCTACATAATGAGTTCCAGGATAGCCAAGGATATGTAGAGAGGAACCTCTTAAGATAGATACATACATACATACATATACATACATACATACATAATAGTCACTACACATGATGAGAAGCCACATACTCTTGTTCAATGTCAGACATGCAGAAGGTACAAAAGGCAAAAATAAATCTCCTGCATCCAAACCGTCCCCATGAGGCTGTGGAGTCCTTCCATGCTTTTATTCCACAGTCACACAAATGCATACATAATATGTAAATTAGGAGTTTTAAAAATATTTATTTTGTGTGTGTGTTCCTGCATGTATGCGTGTATCACATGTGTGTAGGAGAGCATGGCAGCCCCAGAACTGGAGCTCCAAGGTTGTGAGCTGCCCTGTGAGTGCTGGGAACCGCACTGGTCCCCTCTGCAAGAGGTTAAGAGTAACAAGCACTCCTAACCGCTGAGCCATCATTCCAGTTCCTAAATTAGGAGGTTTTGGGGGTTGCATTTCATATGGAGGAGGAGTTTTCATTTTGATTTTTAAATCTCTTTTGTCGTAGTTTCTTGGCCTCTTGATTTGTTTTTGAGATTGGCCTCAAATTCATTTATGCAATGGAGGAGCTTGAAATCCTAATCTTCTGCCTCAAGAGTTAGGTCAACAGTCACGTTCTCCCACCCCTGACCATTGTGTTCTCCCACCCCTGACCATTGTGTTCTCCCACCCCTGACCATTGTGTTCTCCCACCCCTGACAGGCGTGTGCTCCCACACCTGACCATTGTGTGCTCCCACCCCTGACAGGCATGTGCTCCCACACCTGTCCATTGTGTGCTCCCACCCCTGACAGGCATGTGCTCCCACACCTGTCCATTGTGTGCTCCCACCCCTGACCATTGTGTGCTCCCACCCCTGACAATTGTGTGCTCCCACCCCTGACAGGCATGTGCTCCCACCCCTGACCATTGTGTGCTCCCACCCCTGACAATTGTGTGCTCCCACCCCTGACAGGCGTGTGCTCCTGCACCTGGCTGCTGCCCCTTTCCTGAAGCCACTCTGTAAGTTGATGCATTTCCACCTATTTATTGCAGTCAGTGGCCAAGCCAGCACACGTCATCTTTATTTCACTTTGTGGATGGACCATAATTTGCTCATATATTTTCCTACTGATGGATACTTGGATCTTTACAATATTTCACAATTAAAATAATACTCCAAGAACATCTTGCTTTAGTTTTCACTCATGTGCTCTATTTCCATAAGATAAGATTGGGGTGTTAGGGGCCCAGGGCCTACCACCCTGCCATTACAGCCCCTGTCCTTCTCGGTGTAAATGCAATTCCTCTCTCCCTATCCCCACCCCTCATCCCCCAAGCTCACAGCCCCCCTTAGCTCTCAGACTTATGTCCATCAAAAAACACATCACCTGTTTCTTGGCTGTCAAGAATGGAACTAACTAGAGGAGCTGATTCAAGGACCTGTTGGCTTGTGTTGCTGATTGAGTACAAGTATTTACCAATAGAGAAATGTATGAATATATTATAGTGCATACCCAAAGCGGGTTAATAGGTGGTACTTTTCAATATCTGGAGCTTTGATCAGATGGTACATGCATATAACCTCAGCATTAGAAGGTTAAGACAGGGGGATCGCAGGGATAGCAAGGCCAGCCTGAGCTACATCGCAAACCTCAATGTCAACTAACTAAACAAATAAATATAAAATTCATTTTAAAATGAACACCATTTTTATTAAAACATCTTTCATGAGAATAAAGGTCTATATTTGAAGCCATACAAATTAACAAATATATTTGTTAGAATTTATCTTAGTTGGAATTGTATTGCTATGAAAAGTCACCATAGCTATGGCAACTCATAAAAGACAACATTTAACTGGGGGCTGCCTTACAGTTTCAGAGGCTAGGTCCATTATCATCATGGTGGGAAGCATGGCAGCATGCAGGCTGGCATCGGGCTAGAGAAAGAGCTGAGAGTTCTACATCTTGATTGACAGGCAGCAGAAGGAGACTGTGTACCACACTGGGCAAAGTGTAATCATAGGAACCCTTAAAGCCTCCCCCAACAGTGACACACTTCCTCCAGCAAGGCCACACCTCCTAGTAGTGCCACTCCCTATAGACCAAGCATTCAAATACATGAGTCTATAATCGGGGTCATTCCTAGTCAAACCCCCACAGGGTTCCTACCGAGTGAGTCTATACCAGATGAGAATAAAACCTTTATAAACGGCATTCCTATTTTATCTATGATTGCTTAAATAGTTTCTGGAAAATAATAAGCACTAAAAAAAGCAACTTTTAAGATTTAAAAACAAACAAAAACTTCAAAAACAATAAAAAGAGGTGCAACAGGCTGCATTCCTGACTAGATGCCTCAGGGATAGTGTGAACACTTACTTTTTCCTTCAGCTTCTAGAAACTGCCACCCGTGAGCCGGCATCCCACTGCATTCTCCTCATGTCTTACTGCTGGGACCCAACTCTTCCGCCTCCCCCTTCCATACTAAAGAACTTATTTGTATTGTAACGGAGCCTCCCACATTATCCAAAATAATCATGTTATTGCAGGGTCAGACGATTAGCATCTGTCGTCAGTGATCTGAATCCTCTCTTTGAATAAAGCATACATACGAGTTCTAGGGAGTTAAATCCATGAACATCTTAGGAAAGTATTACCAACTACAAATGCCAGGAGTCGGGAGGTGGGGCCAGAGACCTCCTAGCAGTTTCTGAGTTCAGATATGTATATATATCTAGCTCTTTGCAAGGAAGTGATTGACAGGTGACAGCTGAGGTAAGTTGACTGACACTGAATAGGAAGCAGCCAGTGTTTATCTATAGCTAGGATGCCAATGTGCCTAGATCTCAGAAGGACAGAGGATCTCTGAAACACCACAGCCTCCACTTCATAGGCAGGGTCTATGGGTGTCTTAGTTAAGGTTTCCATTGCAGTGAAGAGACACCATAACCAAGGCAACTCTTATAAGAACATTTAATTGGGTCTGGCTTACAGGTTCAGAGGTTCAGTCCATTATCATCAAGTCAGGAAGCATGGCAGCATCCAGGCAGGCATGGTGCAGGAGAAGCTGAGAGTTCTACATCTTGTTTGGAAGGCCAACAGAACACTGCTGTCTTCCAAGCAGTTAGGAGGAAGGTCGCAAAGCTCACCTTTACAGTGACACACTTCCTCCAACAAGGCCACACCTACCCCAAGAAGGCTACATCCCTCAATAGTGCCACTCCTTGGACCAAGTATATTCAAATCACCATAATGGGCACCTGGAACGGCCTGTGGAAGATAGAAGTGGCCACAAAGAATGTCGTAGCTGTGGGCGCTGTTACTTCCTCCATAACCAACGTACACAGAAAGCTGCCTTGGCAGGTTTGTTTGCCTTATATACACAACTAGAAACCCGGAATTGGGTTAATTCCCTGTCTCAGAAAGCATGGGGCCAGACAGGAACAGTTAAGCATCTCTCAGAGGCCAGTGAGTTCCAGAACATTCCTTATACTCTCTGCAGTCTTCCCAACCATACCTTCTTAGAGCTGGGTGTGGTGTCAGACGTCCCAGGACTCAAGAGGCTGAAGCAGAGAATCAGGAGTTAAAGGCCCAGACTGGGTTGCAGAATGAGACCCAGTCTCAAGAAGAAGGCTCACAGGTTTGAAGAGTCCAGTCCTCTGAGAGCTGTCAACAATGTTGCTCTGAGGCTTGTGGTGTCTCTAAGATTTATATCATGGTGGAACAAAACCATTCACCTTACTGTCAGGAGGTAAAAGAGGGGATGAAGAAAAGCCGGGGTCCCACTGTGTCCTTCAAAAATGGACCTCCAGCTATGGAAGAGCCTCTTTAAGACTCTCCAGTAGTGCCGCCCTGAGGAGCAAGCTTTTCCCATCAGGGCCTCTGGGGGCTGCTAAAGGTAAAGCATGCAGTCTCACTTACCCAGATATTAGTTCACCAAGGCCTGGAACTCTCCACATCTTCTATGCAGAGGAGTGTGTTCTGTCAAAAGTCAAGTTTAGCCACACAGCTGTATGACCACTCTACTTACTTGCTAATATATGATGAGTTATTTGGGGGAGGGGGCAGGGTACGGAGTCTAAATTGTTTTAAAGACTTACCATGGATTGTTACGGTCCTGCTGAGACGTGCCAGTCAGGTACTCCTGTTGGCATTTAAAGCACTTCTAGCTGCAGATGTGCTGTGTGGGGCATCTGGTGGGGGCATCTGGGTGGGAGTGTGGAAAGGCTGTAGACTTCCATGTCTCCAACAGTGCCTGCCTTTTCAAGTGTCACGACCTCAGGAATGGGGATCTGGCAAGACACAATGCCCCTTTTCTATTCCTTGGAACAGTGGTTTCCCCTAAGGAAGGTACTTTTCCGGAAAACATGTTATTTCAAGGTCTTTTGATTCCAGAGCGAAGTGAGTCCCACAGAGACACCCCTGCCAGGTTTCAGAGCCAGAGACTGTGGAGAGAGGGCACAGTGGGGGTGCCCCTCCCCATTCTCCTACAGCTCACGGCTCAAGGATTTCCATGTTTCATCCTGCAGACGAGCAAGATGGGATTCTCATCCCTGCACCCTAGCATGTTGTGGTAGAGGCCCAGCCAGACTGGCACAAACTGGCCAGGATTCCCAGTATCCACACAGCTCATTCATGCTGCCCCTTGATGAGGGCTGGAGCTGAGAAAGGAGCCCCAAGGCAGTAGGGGAAGTCAGACCTGTGGAAGCAAGACGGAGTTGATCTGAGCAGGAGTCCTCAACACCCTAGAGGACTATAATCTGTTCTCCCGGGGTCCCAGTCCCCAAAGGATGCTCAGCTCGGGAGCTGAGCTGCCGAGAGAGGTTGCTGATGGCAGAGTCCCCATCTTCAGAATCAGATGTAGAGCTAGGGGCAGATCTCAGTAAGCTTCGGTGAGCTCAAAGAGCCAGATCTCCAGTTTCCTTTCCTCCTGAAGATATGGACTGGATCCTGCTGAGGCAACATGGGTATTATAAGCAGCCCAACCTCACTTCTGCACAACTGCCATTGGCCCAAAGCACTCACAAAGTGGCAGCTTGGCACCCCAGTCTGTGCTATGGAGATCATCAGGCTGCTGTGGGCACTGACAAGATGGTCTACGGTGAAAGCACAGTGCCTGCTGCATTGTAAGAATCCACAAGAACTGGCAGTAGCTATGAAGCGAGTAGAAAACACACTAGATTTGGAACTGGGAGGGCTGGGTGCCAGAGTGGCTTGGCCCCACATTGCCAGGCTGGCCTGAAGCAACTGCTTCCCTCTCTGCCACCAGCTAAACACTCCCCAGTTTGCTGGTATTTGGGTGCCATTCTCTTATTCTGGTACTGCTACCTCCTCTCTTGGGATGGTGGGCAAAGGACCGCCTTTGGCAGTAAGGGGGATCCCTGCTGGCTGGTGCTGGGCCTGTCTCTCTTCTTATACAGCAGGCAACACCAGGGAGAATGGCAGACCACAGCCCTCATACACCATACAAATACCACATATACAAGACACACAACACAGCACGCAAACACAACACACCACCCACAGTGAAACCACACACACATACCAAACACAGAAGACACACACAAAATATCACACAGACTCAGACCACACACACACTCATACCACATATACAAAATATACTCCACATATACACATCTTGTATACCCTGCATAACCTCTCAGTACACACATCATACACTATACACAGACCCCATGTGCTAGCAAACTTTATGTCACCTTGAGTCAAGCTAGAATCATCTGAGAGGAGGAAACGCCAACTGAGAAATTCCCTCCATAAGACTGGGCTATCAGAGGCACCATGACAATGAGCATGCGTGTGGTGGGAGAGAAAGAGAAGCAGTTTGTGCACCATGAAGAAAGGAGGAACTGGAGACTCCACTGTAGTGAAGAACAGCCTGATGTGAGAGGCCTTCACTTCCACTTGAGGCCACAGTGAGGTCTCAGCCTGGGCTGTCACCAAAAGCCATGTCTAGGTCCATGCTACCACCAAAAGCCATTCAGACATCTCTGGTCTGGGCTGCTGCTGCCTGGGGCCATGTTGATGTCCAAGGGCTGCAAAGAGCTGACCCCGCCCCAGCCAGCTACAGCACTAAGGAAAGCAGCCCCCACCTCACCTGGGCATCACAGTAGAGCTGGCCCTGGTGGCCTGAATGCAGGAGAGCAGGCCCTGTCCCTCACTGGCCTTGTGGTGGTGTGGACATAGGAGAAGTGCCCTCCCCCCACCCTCCCCCTGCCTGGGCAGTGTGGGAATGCTGGCCCTGCTCATATGGGCATGGGAGAACAGGAAAGCTGAACAACTCAGTGAGCACCCAGGCCCAGATCCACGGCTTTGAGTTGCCCTAACATAGCTGGAGCACATGAAGGGGTCAGTCCTGCAGATCCAAAGCTGTGGGCTGTCTATGACACAGGGCAACATCAAGATATCTAAGAGGAGTCCCAGTGAGGATCCAGTATTGACGGTGTAGCCTCGAGGCAGATCAAGGATGTACCGCAATGAATTTGCAAGTAAAGCTGTTTGGGCAAAAGGGGACACTGTGACATACTGAAACCTCCACAGGTAGATGAGTTTTTGTTTTTGTTTTTGTTTTTTTTTATGTCTTTATTTTCATTTTTGTTTTTGATTTTTGTTTTCTTTGGTAGGGGAGGTTGCAAGGGCAGAGCGCAGATATGGAGAGAGGGAACTGGGGCCCACTGTGTGAAATTAACAAAGAATCAATTAAAAGTTTTTAAAAAAATAAATAAATAAGAGTTGGGCCGTAGGCAAGCCTGCAGAGCAGTTTTTAAATTAGTGATTGATTGATAGGGAGTGCCCTGCCCATTGTAAGTGGTGTCATCCCTGGGCTGGTGGTCCTGGGTTCTATAGGAAAGCAGGCTGAGCAAGCCATGATGAGAACGTCAGTAAGCAGCACCCCCCCCATGGCCTCTGCATCAGCTCCTGCCTCCAGGCTCCTGCCCTGTGAGAGTTCCTGTCCTCACTGCCTTTGATGATGAACAGTGATGTGGAAGCATAAGCCAAATGGACCCTTTCCTCCCTAAGGTGCTTTGGTCACAGTGTTTTATCACAACAACAGAAACCCTAAGATTCCACATATACTACACAGGTATTGTACACATTATACCTACCACATATCATGAACCATATACATACTGCACACCAGACACCTACAAACACACCACACACACACATGCACATACACAAACCATGCGCACATCATAGCCTGCAAAGTGGCTGTCCATTCTCCTCACCAATGTCATTGTCAGACCTTGTGTTGCAAAATTCAGGGAGTTCCTCTCTATACTCTCCTCTGACAGCCGTCTGCTGGCTTTAACCAGTTACTCAGCCTCTCAGACTGGCCCTGTCCCCATAGGGCTACCAGGTAAACTGCAGAATGCCCCGTAACACTTGGTCTTACATAGACAATGAACGTTTTAATATATGTTCCAACTATTTCATGAAGTACAGTCAAACTAGAAATTACTCATCACCTACATGAAATTCCAGCTTATCTGGTGCTCTTATGTTTTTAGAGGCTCTACTCCCCAGAGTCTCTATTCTGTGTTCTCCCCATCTCCTGCCCCTGCTCTAGCTACACCTTTTAGCCCTTTGCTAGATTGCCCCAGGGAAGACCACCTTCCTTTTTAGGAGTCCTACTCTTCTAGGCTGCATCTCCCTGCCCTCAGACAGACCCACCTCCACAGTCCTGAGGGCCTGGGGCCTATGCCCTACATTTAGACCCACCTCACCACTGCATCAGAAGCAGGTAGCCACGCCCTCATTTGTGCCTGGACCCTGGGTCTGCTCAGCCTGAAAAGCCAAGGCTACTTCAGTACTATATTTAGCATCCACTGCCTGGGAATAAGCTTCCCTTGGGAGATGACTGGTGTCTAGCCTCATCTCCTCAAGGCCAGGCCAAGCTGCTGTTCTCCCTGCCACACAGGTTCTATGTACCAACACCTTCTTGGATTTCCTCATTGAAGACTTCCATTGTGGCTCAGGGGCCTCCTCCTCTTCCTCCTCTTCCTCCTCTTCCCCAATCTCCTGGGCTCCCACATCTCTCCCTATCCCCACCCCAACACCCAAAGCATGTAGTGTCTGCTCTGTCATGTGTTCTCTGAGCTGGGACCAGGTCTGACTGACTCTCACCTTCTCAGAGCAGGAGCTGGCACACAGCAGAGCTCTGTCCATGCTCACTGAATGGAGGACGGGAGACTGAATAATGGAATGAATGAATGAAGTGCATGGGTAAGAAAGGAAGACATGGTTACATGGATGAGTATGTGGTTGGCTGGGTGAGTAGATGGATGGATCATGGCATATTTAGGGTATCTATTGGTGTGATAAAACACATGAGCAAAAGCAACTTGGGAAGGACACACACACACACACACACACACACACACACACACCCTTGTGCTCAGGTGCTTCATTGTGTCTGGAGACTCACCCATCTCCAAGCAGTCTAGATGTTGTGGAAGAAGGTTCTGCTGAGTTCCTCTGGAGATATGCTGGCAAGATTCCTTTCAAAGGGGATCTTCAGAGCCTACTTCAGGGCAGAACTCTGCCTGAGGGGAAGACAAACCCCTGGCAAGTCAGCTTTCAGGAGGAGCTGCAGTGAGGGTCAGCAGTGAGGGTGGCAGGGCTCTGCCTCAGTCTGGCTGCTTCCCCTTAGGCAGTGCTGTTTCTTTCTCTCCTCTCAGGTGCTCATCCCTAGCCAGTGTCAGCCCCACACTGACTCTTTCCACCTGTTGTGAGTCTCTTCACTAAGTCCCAGGACTCCCTGCCCTCCCTTCTGGCCTATCTGTAAAAGGAACTTGGTATCCAGATGGACAAAGACATGTTTCCAGAAGCTTCTACCTCCTGAGCCTCAACCTCCCCAGATTCACTCCACTCCCAGCTAGCAGCCGACTCCCATCCTGCACTTCTTCCCTGCCACTCCCACCCCCATATCTCTCCAGACCGAAGCTGTCTCTCTGGATCCTTCCTGTAGCAGCCACATGTCTGGATACCCTTACATCCCAGAGGACCCTTGTTCAGTCTTGTCCCCTCAACAGGCAGGTCCTGAGAGAGTTACCCATTCAAGGTTAGATGCAGACATACAAGCCAGGAAGCTAATTTTCCATCCTTCAGATCATAGTCTTTAAATATGAATGGCATCTATTCTGTGAACAGATTTTCTATTAATAAAAACAAATGTCCCTTTATTTGTGTTAAAAATCAACAGCTTCTTCACATGCGCTGAAATGTAACAACATTTTAACTTTTTTTGGAATTATCTTTCAGTTCATGATTTTTCTATCATTCCTAAGTGACGCAAATCACTCACATTTGCTAAGAATAGACGCAGTCTGTCGGACTGTAGCAACAAAGCAAGTCTTGTTCAAAACGTGTTTAAATGCCTTCTTGGTGGCCTTCCTGTTAATGAAACACCTTGTGCTTTCTGTGACTCTCTTTTCTATTCTGCTTCCTTTTGTGGTTTTCCAGAGCAGATTTGGAAAGATCCATAAAAGGATATACATCCTTAATTATAAAATAAGTCACTTGTTCCCAGAAAACAGCTCTTGTTTTCAGAATTTCAGGGCTGATTTCAGGCAACAGGATCAAGCCTAAGGGTTGGGCACTGAGCAGCATCCAAAAATAACAAACTTGTAGCTCTTCAAAATGTCCACTTGAGGGCTCTGGTTCCTTGGGTGGCTGCTGACAGGGTGCTAACTTCCGGTGAGGTTCTATAGCTGACTGGAGCTACCGCACTATAGAATAACGCACAGTATCCATCCACATCTCCTGAGACTCCTCAGCCCCACTGTGAGTAGGGCCAAGCTGATGGCTCAGCTTAGAGGTAACTCACACCTGGTCCCAAATGCCTCAGCTCCCCAGGACAGAGGGCAGAGCAAACCCAAAATGGGGGAAGGCAAGAAGTTTGTGGAACATAGAAGGATAAGGATAGAGACCTGGGAGGAGTGGGTCACCAGATACTGCTTATTGAAGGGGTAGATGAGTCTGACCCTCTGGCAGAATAAATGCCGAGGGACTGCCAACCTCACATGACAGTCCAGAAGTTCTGGGCCCTCGGCAGTGGCCGGGATTGGAGAGCCGGCCTTGTGAAGAGCGACGCCTCCTGGTGAAACGTGGCCACGGTGAAGCTACGCCTGGGCCGCTCTCTGGGTCTTGGGTCTGTGAGTCATAGCTGAAGTAGCAGAGGATGCAGGTAATGGCTATGGTGATGACGAACAACACTACCACCATCCCAATCACTGCTGTCTCCATGGTTTCTGAGTGGCACTCGTCACACCGAACACTGTGGGTGGTCTCTGAGCCTTAGTGTCCCATCAGAAGCTGAGACTGTTGGCGTCCACGAGCGAGCGGCTCTATGCCGGATTGCTTCTCCTCTGCCACCTTCTAAGACTACAGTCTGAGGCCTTGGACTGTGCCACCGTAGGCCACCAAACCCTTCTGCTAGAATCAGATGATCTTCGGTCTAGTTTTAACCTCAGGTCAGACCTCCAAGGGCTGTGGTCAGCTCTACTGGCAGCTGCTAGAAGCACCATCAGGAAAGATGTAAGCAAATGATTCCCTGGACATGGAAGGGGCAAGGGAAGGAGGGGCAGAAAATGTTACTAAGACGGAAGCCAGGCCCACGAGCAACGCCTGGGGAAAAAAAAAAAAAAAAAAAAAAACCAACAGCAACTATACAAAATTCCTCCCCGCTAGCAGGACCCAGGAAGATTCTGGCTCCTCCCTGGGAAGGACCCAGGGCCAGCAATTGGCCTCTCTTCTGCCTTCTCAGGCCCTGCACCTAGGCTGGGAGGCAGGTGTGGAGAAAGATACATGCCAGCTCCCGGAAAAGTGGAGGTGAGGTGTGGGGGAGGGGCTGTGCACACAGGGGCCCACAGGAAGGGAGATAGAAGAGTGAGAGTTGGTTGTACTTGACCTCATTTTCTGTGCAAGGTTGTGACGTGGTGTATATGAGGAAGGACCTCCTCCAACCCCTTGAGTCACAGGGCCCTTTTGCTTTTCTATATGCCCCACCCCTGTTTGCTGCCAAGCTGGGTCCACTACTCACATGGGGTGCTGTGAAGACTTACCCTGGACTCCAGTAGTGCCATCCCTGACTGTATCTGGAACTGTAGACCCCCTGTCTGGTGACCACCCCAGGTGGCCATGGCTCTTCCTCCAAAGCCTGCGGTGTTTTGTTGGTGCTGCCTGAAATTTGGCTCTGAGATGCCAGAGCAGCTGTGAGTACTTCCTGAATCCCTTCCTCCAATTGTGATTGAGGGCCTATGACCCACAGCCACCACCTCCCCAACTACAGCTCTTAACCCGCCCCACACACTTGCGGGATTATTAACTGACCCTCGAGAGTACCAGGGAAGGGAGCCCCGCCCAAGCCCACTCACACCCAGGGCCTCTTGAAACTATCCCACATTCAGAGAGGAGGGTATTGTCAACCTGCCCTTTACTCATACTGTGAAAAATGGAGTCTTAAAAAATAGTATTTCTGGGTACTGAACATAGCCAGGCACTGTCTGGTAAACATTGGTCCCACTGCCCTGTGCAGTCATAGGACCACCATTTTACAGGGACAGGTACAGAAGTGATGGTCTCACAGCAAATATACCTGGCCAGACCTGCTGTTAGTGAGCAGTAAGGACAGCAACCAATGGCAGAACAGTGATCCCTTTCTCCACCCCAATTCTCTCTTCCTGGGACCATACAGTCAGTGATCACCTGATTCTGCTGTTTGCCTGATCAGGACCCCATGGCTCCAAAAAGAGAGAGAGAGAGAGACAGAAAGAGAGTGAGAGAGTGAGAGAGAGAGAGAGAGAGAGAGAGAGAGAGAGAGAGAGAGAGAGAGAGAGAACTGTGCCCAAGGTCATGCAGCCAGGAACTTTTCCAGTTTCAAGGCCCAAGAGAACTTCAGTAGCAATATGGGCAAACAGCCCACTCACTGGGCAGGAGAGCAAACAATATACTGTCCTGTTCTACAACAGCCTCTCTTCTAAGATGCTCTGACAATCCGGGCTCGTCCTCCACATGGGTGCCATAGAGTATCTCTTTGAATCCCCAACATCTCCTGGTGAGCCTGGGAGATGGGCCCTAGAGGCTGTTGCAAACTTTTATCTTGCTACTCCTTTGCCTGTTCTTTGAGCGTGCTGGGGAGAACGGGCCGGCATTTTCAACAGGAATACAGGAAGCTTGTCCTGCCCAGCTTCCTTTTCTGCTTAACCTTTTCCCTCTTTCCCATCTTTGGTGTATCTGTAACATTCCTGTGAAGCTGCAGTGGCCAGGTCTGCAGCAAGCACAATGCAGATGGCTGTAGCTGGGTGGGGTGGGGGGGGTCAAGGGTGGAGGGCTGGACTGGGCTAAGCCCGGCAGTGAGGAAGGAGAGATGGGTGTGAAGGACACTCCAGAGAGAAATCAGTCCATCAGACCTCTGGTCCACTTTCCCAGCTCAGAAACCTAGTGCAGTTGTCAGTGTGAATTTGCCTCTCCCCTTCCTCACTGGTCACCCTTCGTCTAGTCCTCACAGAGTCCCCTGGGAAACGGAAGGAAAGAGGACATTCTATTCCAGTGAGTCACTGACTTCTGGCGTTTCCCTCCACTGAGCCTTGCCCTGCTTCTCCCTTGTTCTCAGACTCAGGCTGGGACAAGATTTCCTTCCCCTTCATGGACCCAGCTGTTTATTCATAGTGTGTTTGGGTCCTGTGCACTCCTGTGTGTTTGGGTCCTGTGTTGACTCTGGTAGCAGTCTCTACTATCCATTCCATTTTAAAGAAAGAGAAACTGAGGCCCAGGCCAGGCACAGTCTCTTGAGGCCACCCAGGATGCCAAGCAGTTAATTGTCCCTTCCCTCTGGTCTTATCGGGTGCTACTGTGCATCTGCAAACAGGCTGAGCGGAGACTCAAGGTCTAGATAAGAATCCCATATTCAGTTCCCAGACACTGAACCCAGTGTTGTTGCCTGCCCACAACCAGGCTAGGAGGGGCACTCAGGCAGACTATTCAGAGAGCTAGAATCCGGTCTAGGTGGTCTCAATGGTCCCTTCTCCAAAGCTCTGAGCTGTCCACACTGAATTCTTCTTCAGAGCTTGGGCAGGAACCACCTACTTCTCCCTGTTCCAGACCCCAAGTTCATCTTCTCCTTCCAGAAGAGTTCCCAGGGCCCCATGACACAGCCCTCCCTCCCACTGTGCTACAGTCAAGAACCAGTTCACAAAGAAAGCTTTCTGGTGGCTTTTATTTCTTACAGCCAAGCAGCAGTGAATGCCCCATACCACAGTCTGCTTCTGGAAGTGCATCACAGGGCCTCCCCAATCAGAAGAACACTCCATATCCACCTGGGCTCTGGTTCTGCCAGACACCCTTGTTACGTCCGGGGTCACCAGGAATTGCAATCACAAGGTAGGAAGTTCAGCCAACCCTACTCCAAGCTCAAGCCCCACATTGTGCAGAGGGCCACCCAGGTGGCTCTCAGGTCTCTGCTGCACATAGGGAGAAGGCCTCATATACAAATGAAACCCAAGCAGGACCAGCGTTCCAGTACCCCTATTCATCGCAGAGACACATCCGTTTCTATGGAAACATCAGGGTACAATCATTTTTCTGCTGGATGGAGGGGAGGGCCAGGCCTCAGTGGCGGGCTCCGTGAGCATGGTGATGGCGGTGGTGATGGCGGTGCTGGTGGAGATGATGAGGAGAATGGCGGTGCTGGCGGTGCTGGTGGTGAACACCTACACTGGTCACCCCAGTCACGCGGCCATGGTGATGGTGATGGCGAATGACTCCCGGGAGACCCAGGCGCCGGCCATGGAAGAGTCGAGGCCGGGCTTGTAGGACTCGGTTTCTCTCCACGTCATGCTCCTGTGATCTGTGGAAAAGACAGAGGGCCAGCAGCCACAGCAGCATCAAAAAGCCAGCGCAGTGCCTGCGATCCAGCACACAAGGGTCGTGTTCCCCAAAAGGCCTAACATCTGGAAGTCAGAGGATGTCCACACTTCACTCAGTGGCTCCCTTCAGCAGCCTCTGCTCAGGCCTCACAGTCACTGAACTCAAGGGTGTCTAGGCTCCTGCAGACTGGAGAACAGCCAGGAAATGTGGAGAGGCCTGTTTGGACAGGCTTCTCCACAGCCAAAAGGGGTGGGGAAGGGGAGGCCACGAAGGGAGGGTGGGTGGAGACCAAGAAGCTATGGGACTGGCTTGCTTGAGGGGAGGGCGTGAATCAGGGATAAGAGGTCAATATCCCATCTATTCGTGCCTCCTGGAAGACGAAGGGCCCTCCTCTGGGCTTCAGTCTTTTTCTCCACTGTATGGAGATAAAAAAATGTAGGCTTTGGATGCACACAATTCCCTAGCTCTGTGACTGCAGCCTGCAATATCCTCCACAGATGAGGGTCAGTGAGTCAGCCCAAGTTCTGTAAAGGTCAGTCAGGGGTGTGTGGAGCCTGGTGAGGGCCACAGCAGTTCATCATCCAGGGACGCTTCCCCTGCTGGGTCTAGGAAGCCAGAAGGCTGGGTGTCAACCTTGGGTCAACAGGAAACAGAAAGGAAGCCACTTGAGGTCACTCAGGCCAGTCCCTTGTCTCTCAAGTCAACAATCTCAGTGGATGGCAGTCTCTTTGCCCTCTCATCTGCCCTGCCACAAAGCTCAGGTCATTCCTGCCTGACAGGGGACTTGTTTGGTGATCAGAATGTGCAGTCTTCCACTCTCTTGTTACTGGTTCTGAATCCTCTGTCCCCTAGTCACCAAGGATGAGGCTGGGACTCAGGGTGTCCCTAGCATCTCTGTTGTCTGCAAGCTGACTGGGCTCTCATGTGCAACGGGGCTCCCCAAAGCCCCAGCTCTGTGTTTGGGGCCCTTGAGGATCCTTCAGCTCGTTCCTCAAAGCTCCTTCTAGAGAGAGCTCACCCCCTAAACCTCAGACTGGCTCACGGCTCTACAGTAGTTTCACTCTGTAGAGTTGGGCAAGGCCCTTCCTCAAGCCCATTGTGTCCTCTCCAAAGATCCCACAGCAGAAGTAAACTCCAGGTTCACACCCCTGCTCTAATCCTAGTCACAGCTGCTTCCTCTGACATCTTTACTGAAAAGCTGCAGCAGTCCAAAGGGCTAAACATCACCTTTGGCCAAGCTGAGCTCAGGGGAGGCTGGTTCCAGAGGCTTCCTGGCCCTGCAGAGAAGTCACTTGAATTTTTTTAATGAGGCCTGCATATAGAACTCCTCCTGCAGACTCCTGGAGCTCTGGAGCCAGCTGCCTTCCCTAGAGGCACACTGAAGAAAAAGCCCTATGGGATCTGGGAGAGAGGGGAGGAGGGAGAGGGGAACAGGGAGGGGGAAAGGCATGAAGAAGAGAGGATTAGACAGATAGTCCTCTACGGGACTTCTCCAAGGAGATGCTCACCCCACACAAGCTGAGCACTCCTCTGCAAGTTGCAGATTTGAAGACCTTCAGTCATTCCTAAGGGCCCCTGGGAATCATTCTGCCTCAGCCCACATTAGGGAAACTGATGGCAAAGAAGGGAAGAAACTTGCCTGAGTGTCTCACCTCTGTGGGTTAGTATATACTACAAGCAATCTCCAGCCCTTTGGCTGGGGTGGGAAGGGCTATCCAGAGTTGAGAGTGCCACCTGCTGCTGGGACCTTCCAGAGACAGCGAAAGATGATATACAATGAGGGGGGCAAGATTGAGGACCAGGGTCGAAGAGACAACCATCTGCATACAGTACCCACTTATTTAATGAGGTACAGATTTTCTCCCCATTTGGATAAAAGATAGAACCTTAAAGTGGCCATCTTATTAGCTGCTCTGGATACTTAGAGGTGACAGGCTGCAGTCTCCAGGGCCTTAGAAGTAACTACTTATGTCCCTTGTGACATACTGTCATCCTACTCTTAATCCTGTGACTGCTTTCCTGATCATTTTGAATGGCCCGACTGGACACAGGCTCTGCTAGATTGATGACCTTAGAGGGACTGGCTCTGATGAAGTAGGACCACCCTCAGAAAAGCTGTCCTGTGGCCCTGTCATTGAATACCTCCCCTCTGCAGCTGAGTCTTCTGCAGGACTCCACAGGCAGCCTACTTAGTCAGGCCTTTCAGACCGCCAGCTGATAGGCAAGCCTTTGAAAATTCTTCCTATCACTCTTCAATCCTATGCTTTCCAGGATGCCTCACCTCAATGAGTGTCAATGCATGCACACAGACACTGTTAAAGTAATGTCCTCTGTGGGAACTCATGAGCCTTGTATTTATGTGTCTGTGTGCATGTATGTAGGCGTGCGCGCGTGCGCGCGCACACACACACACACACACACACATGTGTATCCACAAGTTCATACATGTTCCACAGGAGGCTATGTGAGTGGTTTTCTTGGTTGACTAGCAAGAACAACCACATTGTTTTGACTAATTGGTGGCACCACCTAGTGGTGGCAGTGAATAAATCACTTTCCTATCCTGACCCATCAAAAATTTCTATTACCCTGACTTTGGTTTGTAGACCATATTTAACAGCCATGCATTTAACTAACTCATCATTCCAAATTATCAATAACATGGCCAAAGAATTAAAAATGGAAAAGTACTATTACACGACACATCCTTGGCCCTGGAACTTTATGGTAAATTCCTCTGGGTACAGTGCATGGCAGCTAGGTAGAGAGTATATTGACTAAGAAAAGGCATTCCTGGGAAGGAGCTGAAGGTAAATCCCACTAAGGTTGTCCAAAAACTATGCAAGAGTCAGTTGGGTCAAGAATCAGCCCAGAGGCAGGCTTCAGCAGTAAACAGCTGGATGACCTGGACAACTCAGGAGGTAGAGGAAAGATGATCAGAATTTCCAGGCCATCCTTGGACTGTTCAAAGAGGCCAAACTACACAGGTAGGACCAATGCGATCTTAGTATCACCACAACGATAATAATAGTTTTTAAAGTGACAAGGTCAAACCACCAAAGGAAAAAGAATGACAGTTTCATTATAACTAAACATAGTCCGCCATACAATCCAACAATTTACATAAATGAGTTGAAAATATGCCTGCCCCAAGACCTGCATCTTACATTCTATCAGCCTTCTGTAGGTGAGAGTACTTGGAAACCCTGGGCAGAGATATAGTGCATTGCTGTTTAGTGTTAAAAAAGAAATGAGCTATCAACTCATGAGCTGATAAATACAAAGTAGACATCCATTGCTGTATAAAAGAAGCCGATATGAAGATCCACACCGTGTGGACCCAAGCCTATGATACTGTGGAAAATGTAAAGCTCCAGAGAGAACAGAACAAAAGATGAGTGTTGTTGGGGCCCTAGGAGACAGAGGAAGAAAAGTGGATCACAGAAACCCTTAAGGTGGGGCATACGTATTTAAGAAGCTATAAGGGGAGCGCGTGGCATCGTATCTTGTTCAGCTGTGTAGCACATGCCACCAAGAGTGAGCCCTAACACAGCCATGACTTTGAGTGTCAATGTGTCAGCGTAGGCTCATCGATTTCACAAATGTTCTGCTGTGGTTTGTGAGGTTGATGGCAGGGAAGACAGAGCATAAAAGGCTCAGGATGGTTTGTGGAATCTCTGCTTCCTCACTTTCCTGAAATCCTCAGACCACTACTCTAAGTAAAGACTGATCTTAATAGGAGAGGGGTGAAGAATGCCCCACAAACAGTAGGAAGCCCTTAAACAGTCTAAATATAGAGAAAGAAGGATTTCTTGTTCATGGGTCTCTTAGTCTCTTGGTTTTTGACAGAATCTCATTCTATAGTCTTGGCTGTCCTTGAATTTGTGGCAGTCCTTCTGCTTCAGTTTTCCAGGTGTTGGGATTACAAGTGTGAGACACACACACACACACACACAAACGCGCACGAACACCACCAGCTGCCATGCCCCCTCCCACTAGCTGCCACCACTATCCCCAGCCACCACCTCCCTCAGCCGCCACCCCCAGCTTATTTTTTAATATTCATTATTTTATGAATTGATCAAACCCTCACACCAGGGCAATGCCCAGCACAGAGCACCACGGACCAACGGCAGAGTCTTAACTATCAAATATGCTTCTTTCTGTCCCTAGAATATTGAGAGACAAATATCCATGAACAAGTAACGAGTATTCTAGGAAAGCGAGGGCGGTTTGACATTTTTTAAAAAATCTACTGATGTAATTAATTCTGTAAGTAGGATAAAAAAAAAAAAAAGTGAGACCACATCAGTATCCTGACAGATGGCCCCAAAAAAGCATCTGATAAAATTAGCTATGCATTCCTGATAAGCATCACAAATGAACAAGAAAAGGAAGACTACATTCTTTTTTTAATGATTTACTTATTTTTATTTCATGTAGTTACAGACAGTTGTACGTTACCATGTGGGTGTTGGAAATTAGACCGGGTCAGAGGATCTGGTGCTCTTAACCACTGAGCTACTCCTCCAGGCCCCAGGAGACAACATCCTTAATGTGATTACAAGGAAAGATATCTTAATTCAAATAGATAACATCATTATTTTTAAAATAAGCATTCCTTTAAAAAGCAATAACAAATTGTTTACAGTCATTTTTTTTACCCAGCTTAGAACTGCTAAGTCAGAGACTATTAGAAAAGTCAAGGCGATATGTAATTACATAGCTAAGAAACTTAGAATTTTTGAAAAGCCTTTAATCCTAATAATAACTAAGGTTTTCTTTCTCTCTTTCTCTCTTTCCTTCTTTCTTTCTCTCTTCCTCTCTTTCTTTATTACACACTGGCCTTGAACTTATATAACCGAGGATGGCCTGGAAATTCTGATCCTCTTTCCTCTACCTCCTGAGTCCCAGGACTACAGGCATGTGCCTTCAAGCATGGCTTATGCCCCGCTAGAGATCAAGCCCAGGGCCTCCTCCATTATGTACGCATGTTACCAGTCAGGTTACTATAGCCCAAGCTCAGAGTTAGATCACTTACAGCTAAATAGGTAAATATCAGTCATTTTCTTGCTCAGCAGTAATAATTAGTTTATATATGTGCTAAAATGAAGACAACGCTGTCGTTGGTGACGAAAACTGTAAAATTGTTTCGTAAACTTAATGACGGCTATGGAATGAGGCAGGTGTGGAAACAGACAGCTGCAGAGCCAGCAGTCAGGATGAAGAGTTAGAACCACCAGGAATTCAAGGTCAGCCTCAAATTTAGACTGAATTTGAGACCAGCCCAGGCTGATGAGTAAAATCTGATGTCAAGAAAATAAATAAGTAAATATGAAATTTAAAACTACAAAATATTGTGTGTAGGATGCAATACTTCATCAAGAGATGTGAAGAAGAAAAAAAAAAAACCGCAAGCAGCTGAAGTGACCCACCTTGAGTTTCAACAGGAAAAGCTCAGGGCCTTAAACAAGGCGTCACTTCAGTGAAGGACACTGGTCACGTGAAACTAGAAACAGCTTGCCCCAAGCATTGCTGGAGGATTTGTTCCAAGTAACAGAGGTAATAGTTTGAAAGCTAGGGGTGCTTTTCTGTTTTATCTCTCCAAATACATAATTTTTCCCCAAATAGCCCAGGGCGTCCATCGGGATCAAAATTGTGCAGAACCAAAGACTTCTCCTTCACCTTCAAAACCAGACTTTGCCTAACTCAAGTCTCTCTCCTGGGGAGCTTCTAAATTCTTGTTTCTCTGCGTTTCAGCATACAGAGTAAAGAACCAACTGAGGCCTGATGACATTCCCCCATGGTGTAGAAAGCCATCCCAAGGTAGGTAGATGGAAGCCATGATCTATTTCTGGCCCCAAGGGATGGTGGGAAGAGAGAGAAGTGCAAATGTGTGCAGCAGCTGCTCTGAGCTCTAAAGATAAAGGGAGCTTTGGGCAGATGGTGCGAGACTCAGCCAGAGCGCAGATGTAACTGGGAGAGGGGATTTGGTCTACAAAATACACAAAACTTGGGTACTCTTGAAACTGGGGCCTCATTTTTACATAAACGTTGCTCATTAGCTGGGAGTGTTCTTGTTACAAATAGAAACAGGCACAGATACACATTTAGAAAGCTACATAAACAACGTTAACAGTAATTTGTATGTACATAGGGTTGTGTGTGTGCCTGCGGGTATGAGTGTGTGTGTGACTGTGTGTGAGTGTGTGCGTGTGTGTATGAGTGTGTGCATGTGTATGAGTGTATGTGAGTGTGTGAGTGTGTGTGAGTCTGTGTGTGTGTGTGTGTGACTGTGTGTGAGTGTGTGCGTGTGTGTATGAGTGTGTGCATGTGTATGAGTGTATGTGAGTGTGTGTGAGTCTGTGTGTGTGTGTGTGTATACATGTGGAGGACAGAGGACATTCCTCTGGTGTCACTTACCTTTTATTTTTATTTTTTTGAGATAGCGTCTCTGATTGCCCTGAAACTTATCGAGTAGGCTAGGCTGGCTGGCCCCAGACATCCACCTGTCTCCATGTCACATGGCTGAGATTACAAGTCCATACCACCATGCCTTTTTTTCTTTCCTCCCTTTTAGCATGGATTCTGGGGATCGAACTGAAGTCCTTACCCTCACAAGGCAAGCTCGGCAAGCTCTGCTCTCCCCGCAGCCTTCCACAATCCCAGTTTTGCTGTTGTTGTTGCCATTGCTTTGCTATGCTTTGGGTTTTTTTGAGACAGTTCCATGTAGCCTAGACACTGGTCTCCAACGCACTGTGTAGCTGAGACTCCTGGTGACATCTGGCTCAGCTCTGTAACTGCCACCCCTAGCTGCGAATGATTTATACTTGGCATTTCTATATTTCTAAATTTCCAGCAATGAACATTTTTTTCTGTACAATAATAAAAGAAAAATTATTGCATCTTTAGGAAAATGATCAGAAATAATGCCAACTCAAATATAATACCATAGCCAAGGATCAACCTCATTCACCAAAGCCAAATGGCAGAATCACAATCTCAGACACCTTCTTAAAGCTGTCAAGAGTAGTAAGGTGTACCTGGGGCTGTGTGCCCAGCACTCAAGAGACTGAGGTAGGAAGATTTCAAGTTTGAAGCCAGCCTGAGCTACATATTGAGACATGTGTGCGTCTCTCTCAGACTATCTTTCTGTCTCTCTCTTACCAAGCTCAGAGTTAGATCACTTACAGCTAAATAGGTAAATACCAAGAGAGAGACAGAAAGATAGTTTGAGAGAGACAGAAAGACAGAGAGATTATATATAATTTATATAATATATACATATACATATACATATACATATACATATACATATACATATATATATATATGATAGATTAGCTGCCAGCAGGGTTGGGTGGGAATGGTTTAATCCTAGAAATCTTTGTTGTGTACCTCCTATGGGCTTATAGAACATGATCATGGGCAAACAGCAAGCTTTCTTGACCCTGTTTCTCCTGATATTCGATGGGGAGGATTGGAGTTCGCCTGCATTCTCACACTCTGACTTCCTTGTTCCCTCTCTGTCCAAGTGACTTTAATTTTCTAAAGGCTTTTTTTTTTTAAAGATAACTTTGTAACGTTGGATTATATTAATTTGTTCTAGCAACACCTCTTGATCTAGACCCTATGCAAGGCGCCAAAGCTGAGGAGGGAAGCAAGAAGACATGATCCTTGCTGCCCTGGGAGCCTTTTCCTTGAGTCAGAAGACAGAAATATCAAGTATTACAACATACTGAATGTCAGGACCAAAGTGGTCACAAGAAAAGCACAAGAGAAATCATCTGTAAGCAATAAAGTGCTCTCCCAGCCCCAACCACTTAAATTCTCTAAATATGCTTCAGTCTTTCCTCAGTCAACGTGACACACACACATTCTGAGTTCAGGCACTAGGCTGAGAGTTGTAGCTGGGCAAGGCATGGTGCTCTGTGTGTGTGTTGTGTGTGTGTGTGTGTGTGTGTGTGTGTGTGTGTGTGTATGAGAGAGAGAGAGAGAGAGAGAGAGAGAGAGAGAGAGAAGGAGCAGGCATGTGTGTATGTTTGAGAGTGTGATGGTGGTAGGGTGTGTGTGTGTGTGTCTGTGTGTGTGTGTGTCTACATGTGTGTAGAGGCCAGAGGTTGATATGAAGGGTCTTTCTCAATAACTCTCCACTGTTTGTTTCTTTGTTTGTTTGTTTGTTGTTTGAGACAGGGTCTCACACTGGAACTCTGATTCTCCTACTCTGGCTAGTCAACAAGCCTCAGGGGTCATCTTGTCTCCATCTCTCCTGAGCTGGGATTAGAGGCACAGGCCACCACAACCTGACTTTTATGTGGGTGCTTGAAATTCCAAATCAGGTCTCCATGTTTGCCATCTCCCCAGGCACCACAGATATCTCCTAAAAAAAATAGACAACATGACTGGAGAGATGGCTCAGCAGTTAAAAGCACTGACTATTCTTCCAGGGGTCCTGAGTTCAATTCCCAGCAACTATATGGTGGCTCACAACCATCTGTAATGGGCTCTAATGCCCTCTTCTGGTGTGTCTGATGACAACCACAGTCTACTCATATACATTAAATAAATAATAAATCTTTTAAAAAGACAATAATAAAATAATGTGAACAGATGGGTAGATGTTGGATAAACAGATTGATATATGATAAGACAAACTTATTAAATGGTTAATGACCATAGAGATTCAGTGTTGAGTGTATGGCCATTGTTCTGGTTTGAATATGAAGTGTCCCCATAGGCTTATGTGCTTAATGCTTGGTTCCCAGATGGTGGCACTGTTTGGGAAGGTTGTGGAATCTTTGCAGTGTAGGGCCTTGTTGGAAGAAGTAGGTCACCAGAGATGTGTCCTTAGAAGCTATATTTTCCCCAGTCTTTCCTGTATCCCTTCCCTCTGCTCTCTGGCCACCTCAGCACTTGCTCCAGCCATCATGATCTGCCCAAGGATGCAGGACTAAGCAACTGTGAACAGAAGTTCCTGAAAGGAAGCCACACTTGCACTAGGCCTTCTGCAAGGTTGATTAATGGATTAGAATCTCATCATTGTGGGGGGATGTGGAGGGGTGTGAAGGGGTTGGGGTGATATAGGCTGGGATGGGAGCTTTGTTTTTGCATTGGCATGACCATTGACTGGACCCTCTGAAACGCTGACCTCTTTCTGTCCTTGAGTTGTTTTCGTGGATATCTTTGTCACAGCTACTGGAACCCAACCAACATGGTTATTTGTTGTAGCTTTATCTCATGTTCTTAATATATTTGAAATTTTTCAAGGAAGGAAGGAAGGAAGAAACAAAGAAAGGAGGCAGTTCTGATGCTAAGGTCCTGTTCCCCAGTTGGTTCTTGATCTGTCAGTAAAGGAAGCCTTGGGCCAACTGCTGGGCAGAAGGTACAGGCAGAACTTCCAGGTCCCAAAAGGACAAGGCAAATCCAAGGAAGGAGAGGAAGAGATTTTGCCATGCTTTGGAGGGGAAGCAGCCATGTGAGGTCTCTGGAGGATCTGGGGCCTGTGGTCACTACTACAGGCGAATGGTCAGGGATGTTTGGCAGATGTTAGGTGGGACTAGCCACTGAAGTTTAGAGCAGGAGGGAGGAGGGGAGATAAAAATATTATTAAGGAAAGCTTTTCCAGGTGAGAGATAGTAGCACCCAGCAATTGTATCCTAAGGCAAGTTGAAAAAAAGAACAGACTGTGTGTGTCTTTTGTCCAAGGATTCAAGGGAAGCTGGGTGGGGGCTGGTAGTGTGGTCATTTCCTGGAGCTAATAGAGCGTAAAACTACACACAACAGGAAAGAAAGAAAGAGAGAGAGAGAGAGAGAGAGAGAGAGAGAGAGAGAGAGAGAGAGAGGAAGGAAGGAAGGAAGGAAGGAAGGAAGGAAGGAAGGAAGGAAGGAGAAGAGCAAAAATTGAAAGAAAGCCAGGCAACTGTTGTGGGGTTGGTAGGCAAGTAGAACCTTCTGATTGCCCAACATGACAGCCACTACCTACTTGGTCAGTGAGGAGACACAGCCAGTCTGAGTTGAGATACTGTATGTGTTGTACGAACTCTGTATTCCAAAGACTTAGTACAGAAAAGAATGCAAATACATCATTACTAACTATTATGACCATGTTCACACATTGGCTTTTATATATATTCCTTCTCTCAGCCTCTCTGGTACAGCTGACAAAAAGTTTGAAATGTGGCTTTCACTGTGTTTCCACTTGTCCCAGTTTGCCCTCTATTGCTGTCATAAAAGACCATGCCCAAAAGCAACCTGGGGAGGAAAGGGTTCATTTGACTTACAGTTTCCTGCCACAACCCATCACTGAGGAAGTCAGGACAGGAACTGAAGCAGAGACCATGGAGGAATGCTATTTACTGACTTGTTCCTTACAGCTTGCTCAGCCTGCCCAGGGCTGTCATACTTCACAGTAGCCTAGGTGTCCCCACATAAAGTATTAATCAATAAAATATCCCCTATAGGCCAAATCTGGTGGAAGCATTTTCCCAGTTGAGAGTCACTGTTCCCAGATGACCCTAACTTGTGTCACACAGACACAAAAAAAGCTCGATGGCACACCACTGAACAGAACCACAACTCACACCTGGTGCTCCAAGCTGTGTCCTGTTCAGAGGGAAACAAAGATACGTCCAGCACCGTCACTGAAGTCAGAGAGCTGAAAATCCAGGACCAAGCGGAGTGAACCTGACAACAGCCGGTGACCTTCATCACTGGAAATCTCTGCCTCTTTGAGGACATCATTTGACACCTTTGGATATGGCCTGGGCATAGCCACTTTCCTAGAGAGCGTTTGGAAACACGAGATACATCTAGACATGTCAGGAGGATGGAGTCCACACTTAGTGAGCAAGAGCCAGAGCTGGCTCAGTATCCTCCAATGGCGTGATGTGCAACAGAAGAGAGCCGGTCTGGTCCCTCTCCAAAGTACCACCAATGCACCTGTTGAGAAACGGAAGGTGGGGGAGGCCTACATACTTGGTTTTGCCTCCTGCTTGAGGGCCCTGAAGCCAATTTAACCAGTCTTTGTTTGTTTGTTTGTTTGTTTGTTTTGTTTTGTTTATAGCAAACTCTCAGGGGAAGGGGGGAACACCTAGGGCAGTCAGAATACTGAAGAACTTGGTCCCATCAGGACATCCATGTGATTATGAAGATCACCAAAAGCAATGTTCAATTAGCTCAGTCTAATTGACCTTCTGGGAGGTTGTCCCTAGAGCTCAGCATGAAATGCCACAGCAGAGCACTTTCAGGTACAGCACCCAGGGGAAATGACACGTCTGGAGCTCTGGGAGCTGGGGAGCATGATATACTTGGGCAAGGTCCCCAAATTCATCAGATCTTAGAAAGCATTGACTAAAGCATGAGACAGGGTTTGAGCACTGGGGAGCATGGGATAGATGCTAGCCTGCAGAGGGATGCTGCTAGTCTCTTTCCAGAATGCCAGGAAGGAGGGGTTCCAACCTCAACATTCCTACAGGGAGATAGAAATGGACACAGGAGGATCCCTGGAGGCTTGTCAGCCAGCTAGCCTGGCACGTGGAGTAGAAAAACAACCTAGAAGCCCCGTCTCAAACAAGGTGGAAGGTAAAGACATCTGAGGTTGTCCTTTGACCTCCACACTCGTGTCATGGTGCAAATGCATCAGCATTCACACACAAATAAGAAAACTCGTGGATGTGTGTGCACGCATGTTGCACATACCCAAACTCACCCTCCCCACTCCAAAAATAGAAAATCTGAGTTGTCCTTATTGTCAAGCTAGAAGAGGAACATCAATTAAGAAAATATCTCCATCGCTTGTAGACAAGTCTGTAAGGAATTTGCTTGAGGGCCCAGCCCATTGTGGGTGGGGCCAACTCCGGGCTAGTGGTCCTGGGTTCTATAGGAAAGCAGGCTGAGGAAGCCAAGGGGAGTAAGCCAGTCAGTAGCACCCTGCACAGTCTCTGCATCAGCTCCTGACTCCAGGCTCCTGCCCTGGTCAAGTTTCTATCCTGACTTCTCTTCATAAATTGTAAGGTGAAATAAGCCCTCTCTTCCCCAGATAATGTTTGGTCTTGACGTCCTATCTCCGCAGTAGAAAGCAGACCAGAACAACTTATACTCAGCAAAGAGGTTCAATTGGTAAAAAGAAAAAGCACAAGGCCAGTAGCTGGTCAGTTTACGAAACATTTAAAGTAACAATAGCGATTAATCATAATCTGCTCAAGATATTAGGGACAAGGGACATTTAAAGACAACTCACAGGATGCTCGAAGGTGTTGCAAAGAATCCATCTGACAAGGGACTTACACGTAGGACATGTGAAGAACTCACAGAAAGATAGATACCACTACCTAAAGATAAAGTTTGAAGAACTAGTTCCTCAAAGATAAAAATCACCAATAAGCACAGAAAAGATGTCACTGGGATGGAAATAAAATCCAGGAGAGACCACTTCATTCCCTATTTTCACACAGCCACAATAAAAGAAGGAGAGGAGGGAAGAGGAAGGAAGGAAGGAAGGAAGGAAGGAAGGAAGGAAGGAAGGAAAGAAGGAAGGAGAGAGAGAGAAAAGAATGAAAGAGAGAAAGAAAGAAAGAAAGAAAGAAAGAAAGGAAGGAAGGAAGGAAGGAAGGAAGGAAGGAAGGAAGGAAGGAAGGAAGGAAGAAAGAAAGAGTTGGATGTTAACCAGAATTCCAAGGCGCCAGAAGCCTCGTGCACAGCTGCAGGGGTGCAAAATTAGGCAGCTGCCTTGGAAAAGAGCCCAGTAGTTCCTCAATACATGAAAGAGAATTTCCGTAAGACTGCCGCTTTGCTCCTAGAAGGAAGTACTGCCACCCCTCAAGCTCAGCGTCTTTAGAGGTATTGTTTATAACGGTCAGAAGACGGTCACAGTCCAAACTAATGAATAACCAGCCAAATGGCATATGCTGACATTCTTTCCGTAGTTTAGCCAAGCATGCCATGGCAGCACTTGTGTGAGGTCAAAGGACAACTTGTGGAAGTCAGATTTCTTTGTCCACCATGTGTGTCCCAGCAATGGAAATCTGCACTTGCCTGCAGCAAGCCTTACCCGAGGCAAAACCAACCCACTTTCTGTCTTCCTCCCTCCCACCTCACCCCCTGCCTCTCACCTCACCCCCTCCCTCTCTTCCTCTCACTGCTCCTTTCTCTTTATTTTATATTGCTAGGCTTGGCCTAGAACGCCTGGCAATCCTCCTGCCTCACCTCCCAAGTACAGAGATTACAGACCTGGTTATTAGGGAGTATTCCTCAACTGTGCCTTCTGACTTGGTAACCTGCTTTTAACATAAGGCTTTTAAAAATGGCAGAATAGTTCTTCTTTTCTTTTCCTGTTTGTTTGTTTGTTTGTTTACTTATTTATTTGTCCTGGCTGCCCTGGAACTCGCTGTGTAGACCAGGCTGGCCTCGAACTCTCAGAGATCTACCTGCCTCTGCCTCCCGAGTACTGAGACTAAAGGAGTATGCCATCATGGCCTGACTCACATTCTCTAGCTGGCTTTTCTTTCATTCTGATTTATGACTGTTCTGTGTGTGGATGAAAAAAAAAATCTATTCTTATCCCTATGACTCATCAATCACAGGCTTCAAGTCTTCTGCTTGTTTTGTCTTCTTCAATGCTAATTCTTTGTTGGGTCTGGTTTTCCTCCTCTGGTGCTGACTTTCTTGAGTGCATTCTGCTTCTTATTGGTAGAGTATTTTCTTATCTAGGATTCCCCACCTCTCACTTTGTGCCTCTTTGTGACTGTGATTCTCATTCACATACTGTGTCAGAAGTCTGACGAGGGACTGGAGGAGCTATTGGGGGCGGAGCCATCACCTTAGCTCTCCCTTCCCCCAGAGACCCTTCAGTCTCAGATGACAATGGTCCCCTAAGGCCCCTCCTGTTCCTGACGCCCTGGGCTGACCACCACCTGCCCACCTCCCTGGCACAGCAGTTCCCTCCTTCCTTGTCTTGTGGTTTCTCCCAACTCATCTGGTTGCCATTTCCCAGGAATTCCTCAGTATTTCTGGCCAGCTGGTGGCACTGTCTCTTGTTTATCAGACTCATTGGGAATCTCTTTGTTTAATTATGTACAAATTCTACCTTCTACAGCTTTTCAGAAAGGTTTCCAGACAGTCTGGGGCAGCAGACGCAAGAGCTTCTTCTCTGAACCAGAAGTCGGGACATAGTTTTCTAATTTGTGAGTTTATTAATAGGAAAAGCCATCCTGGTTCATAAGGTGAAATTATATTTGAGGGTTTGCTTTATTGAAAATGACATCTGGTGCAGCTGGCTGTTTAGCTCGGGGGTGGGGCACTTGCCTGGCAAGTGTGGGCTCTGACTCAAGTATCAATGCTGCAAAGGAAGGGAAAATGGAAAATGATGTGACATCATCATAAGGTTTAGAGAACAGGATCTGTCGGTGAGGGGTTTGGGAAACCTAGATATTTTTATCTTTTATTTACTCATACAATGTGTCTTGATCACATCCCCTTCCCACCCTTCATGCGTAAGCGTGCATGCTCTTTCTCCTTCCCTTCCTCCCCCATCTCTCTGTGGGAATGCTGACTGATCTAGTTGGCTTGATCTTGCACGGGTCTTGAGAAGGTAGCAACCACAGCAAGTTCCTGAGTGGAGCAGCCACGACATTTCTAGAAGACATTTTACATCCTCTAGCTCTTCCTGGAAGGCTGATTATCTGGATGCAAATTGCAGATACGTCTTTCTTCGGGGTTTCCTAGTATTGAGAGACTAGTAGAGCCCCAGAGGCCATATGGACAATCACCCAAGAATACCCAGATTTTATGTCTTCCTTATCCGTAGAGTCAAGATTCCTGCTGCCATAGTAATTGGTCAGGGCCTGAGCATCCCAGTCCAGGATTTTACTGGGTTTCCAGCCCTATCATCAAAGGTCATGAGCATTGGCTTGGTGGCCACCAGGGGAGCCTGGGAGCTGGTCAACTCACCTCCCTCTCTCAGACTGACATGCAGGATGAGAATAAACAGCAGGAGGAAATAGAGAATTCATTCACACACAAAAATATTGCTGTAAATCACGTTGTTGACATACAAGAAAAGTCATGTGATCAAAACATGTATTAACTGAGGGACAATGTTCATGCGTGAGAAGATTTGATTTTTGTAAAGATATCAAGTCCCACCCCAAACCAGCCTCAATCACCAACAAGGTCCCAGAAGACTTTTCATGAAATATGACACACTGATTGCAACATTCATGTGAAAAAGAAATGTGCAAGAATAGCCTAAGAATTGTTGGAAGGGGCTGACAGGGCTGAGGCTGACTTACAGCAGCTTAAAGCTGTTCGTCTACTGTAAGGTGACCATAGCAGTTAAAACACTGTGGTGTGCGGACAGGAAGAGGTATTTCTTTAGAATGGACTATTGTGTCCAAAAACAGACACACAAGTACCTATGAAATTAGTGTATGACGAAGATAACTTAAAAAAAAAAAAAAAAAAGGCATGATCTTGCTATATAGCCCAGGCTGGCTCCAAACTTCCCCAAAGTGGCCTTTCAAGGTCTGTGACAAGACAGTCTTTCTAATAAATTCTGTTATAGGAAGTAAATCAGCTTGCCAGCTTGACTCAGTGCAGAGAAGATGTCATCTAAAACAGAGCCAACGTGGAAAACAAGTTGAAAAGGCTGAGGAATGAAGATCACTATGAGTTCAAGGCTAGCCTGGGCTAGCTACAGAGTGAGATTCTGTCTCGAAAGAACCACAACAAATAAGTTATCAGGAAAAAGTACTTTTAAAGTGTAATTTATAACTTGAGAACATGAACAGGCAAAAGAGAGAGAGAAAGCTGGGTGCTCTAAATAATTGAACATCGTCGTAACAAAATATAGCAGTAAAAGGTTAAAAAATATGGGGTGAAGAGATTAAGAACACTGGCTCACAGACATGTGCTTGCAGGCAAGGCACCAATGTGCCTAAAATAAAAAGGAAATAAATCTTTTTTAAAAAATACAACAACAAAAACCAAAACCTAGTCCCAAAATAAAGCGTGGGTTCTTGGTTTTTGTCAGAGGCAGGGAATCAAACCCTGTGTCTAGGAGAGGAGGCTGTGCTGTAAGCTACACCCTCCCACACACCTGAGAACACTTGAAAGAGACCCCTAGGCCATCAGAGGTATGGACCCTGGAAGCCAGGAACTTCAGTGAAGACGCATCACAAAGATGTGGTGAGTACAGGGAATAGGAACTGGGTGGAGGCAGAGGTCACTAGCCACCTGGTCAGTCTCTAGCTACCTGGGCACACTTGCTCTACACTGACCAAGGATAAGTGACACAATAAGCCATGGCCATCCTTCTGCCTCACTAAAGGACACTGAGCTGCCACTGGACCTCGCCACAGCAATCTCTTGTCCATACAGTGTATCTTGGTCAAGACAGTCTTCAAGCACTGGCCTGTTCAGATAGCCAAAACAAGACAGTTTCACTTGGTTCTCTATCCAGTGCCTCCCTTGTTACACCCCAGATTAAACTCTTGATGAGTGCTGACCCAAGACCCCCTCACACCCACCTGGGGGGGCCGCAGTGTTTATTTTTTGCTCACTTGTTCTTCGGTTTAATTTGTGTATTCATTAATTATGAACTCATTCATTAAGCACCTATCCATTCACTGATTTACTTGTAAGTGTTCCTGGGCCATTTCTGGCTGAGGACTGACCTGCAAGCATGGATTCCTGATCCCCATGTCACTTTCTCCAATTTTTTTACACTAATTAAGCATTCTAACTAGACTGCAGACTTGCTAGTGTAATTGGGTCTTTGGGACATCCTCCCTGAAGCACCCCAAAGTTTGTTAACTGGGCACATTTCCTCTCCTCTCTTTAAGTTGCCTTGGGGATTGTGCAATCCCTTGGTACACAGGGCACTTCGAACGGTGCCACCTCCATTTGGCTCACTTGCTCCCTAGAAGAGCGTTGGCCAGAAGAATATTGAGATCTGCCCAAAATGGAGAGCCCCCCACCCCTGGCTTCAGTAAGCCACTGAGATCTGTTCAGCCTTGATCTCACCAGAATGTACTAATTCCACCTACTTCAGAGACTCCTGCTGAGTTCTCAGCCCTTAAAATAATTCTGCCAAATTCTAAATGTTACACTTAATTTTATCAACTTGCAAACTCTTCATGAATTCCTCAAAAATAAAACTAGGCATGTTTCCATGGTTTGGAAAGACAAGCTGAAGTGAAACTTCTTCCAGGGAGCCAGAGCACAGATCGGGAGGAGGCCAGAGGTGAGACACAGATTTGGGCAGAGGAAATGAAGGGTGGAGAGCCCAGAGGAACCACTGGGGCCTTGGCTTCCCACTCTCATTCACCATGCTACTGACCATCTCTGGGCATCAGTTTCCTCAAATATAAGGATCCAGGTTGATGTGCAAGGTCTGCAAGAGTGTCTCCCTAGGCCGCAAGCAGTCCAGAATTGGACAGTTGGCCCTTCCATTTGTCTTAGTCCTAATTGTTGCAGGAAGATAGCAAGAAGTTAGCTAGAGCCATGACTTGGCCTTCAGAATGCAAGGGAGGAGAGGAGAGGAGGTGGCATCCCTGTGGCCTGGGAGGGGCGGCAGCAGGCAAGAAGTGAGAAAGGTGGGTGTCACCCCAAAGCTACAACACAAGGCTGTGGAACGCCAAGGGAGGAGGCAGGCTGACTGAAGAGGTGAAGAAAGGCTTACTTTGTGAACTGAGTTTTAGGGGGCAGTGGGTCAGGAGAGAGGAGCAGGAAGGACACTGCGGATCTACAGACCAAGCTCCCTGGCCTGCTGTCTTCCTCCTTTCTTCCAGTTGTAGGAGAAAAGGCAGCTGGAGAGGCTTCTTTGGCACAAAGGTTGGGAAGCAGACAGAACACACAGTTGGTTTTGTCAGCTTGTCCGAGGCTTCTCTGTAACCCCCCACTCAGGGCTGCTCCTTCCTCCCTGCACCCCTCGACAGGCTGCAGTCTTTATGTACCTCCTCTAGAAATGAGGTCATCCTGCCTAGCTCAGGAAAACACTTTGGCCATAGGTCCAAAAGTCTGCCAGTCTTGGTGTGTGTGTGAGAGAGAGAGACAGAGAGAGAGAGAGAGAGAGAGAGAGAGAGAGAGAGAGAGAGGAGAGAGAGAGATCTATTTACATACACTTATGTCAGTTTGTGAATGGCCACACATGAGCCTATGTGTAGGATGGACACTCACAGGTGCATATGGACTGTTAGACAGGTGTTGTGCACTCAGTTGCATGTATGCACAGGAGGTGACCCCATGTGTGTGTATGTGTGTTCCAGCACATAGCCCAGGGCCTCAGCTGCCGATGTTGCCTAGCGACTGAAGGGATGAACTGCAGTGTGTGCAACCATGTAAAGAGGAGGCCAGGACTTACTCCAGTCACTGGAGCTTCAAGAGAAGACAGGACCATCTCTGTGCCTTGTCCCAATCCTGACACAGTGCTTGTCTCTGATGGAGCTCTGCTAGAAGAAAGGCCCCACCAAACACCCAGCTTCAGGGAATCTCCACTGAGCTTTGGTGGGGAGCTCACGGCTCATACTCCTCCTGACCCCATGGCGATGTGGACACGGTGATGTTGAGACCAGAGCTTCTACCTGAGGCTCTTGCTGCAGACACTTGACACTTGAGGTATGTTAGAAGCCCAGAGAGACCCATGTGCCTCTTTACCATAAAGAAGTTTGTATGTCTCGTAGAGCATACAGGCAGAGGGAGGAGAGGGCAAGCATGGAAGAGTGGGAAAGTCTACCTGGGAAGGGTTTAGAGTCAGCACCTGGAAGTAACCATGTGCTCAGTTGTTCTGCTAATGCTAGCATGGTCGTCCTAAGTCACTGCTTGGTTTTTGGAAAGATTAAACAAGGAGCAAGTAAAAGGAGGAGACGGTCTCCAGCTGGAGAGACAGGGAGGAGCTGGATCTGGGCGCTGTGGTTCCTGCTACGCCTCATCTCAGGTACTCCGACACTGAAGAGGGGTTTAAACCTGATGGGTTTTTTGTTTGATTTACTTGTTTGTTTGGTTTTTGCTGATGAGAGGATTGTGGGAGGAAGCAGGAGGATACCCATCTAGGGCAGCAGATATTTGGGGCTTGTTGGAGGCAAATGTCAGCTCCATATGGTGAGAGGTTACAATGCTGGGAAGACACCTACTGGAGACTTACACCCACCCCCACCCCCCAGCAGCTACTGTGTGAGTTCAGTCTCCCATCTGCCACAAGAGAGCTCACAGGTGAACCGTTAGGGAACCTCCTGTGTCAATAACCTTGGGGGTTTGGAAGCCAAAGCATCTTTTATTCTGGAGAAAATAGGACTGGGGACTGTGTCTCAGGGTCCGTCTGACTTGCCTGTCACTAGAGAGCTCACAGAGGAAGCAACTTCTAAAGCTTCAGCCCACACAAAGCTGCTGGCTGAGCATCTCTGCTGTGAGGGGAGGGGTGTTCCCACTCACAGGCCTAGAGACCAGCAGCAGCTCCCCGAGACACAAAGCATAGGGTGTGTGGAGACCAGAGCTGGTCTGAAGAGACAAACCAGAACCCTACCACTGAGGGATAAATGAGCGGAACGTTCCAGATAGTGGGAACAGCATAGGTAATGGCTCAGAGACTGTCTCAAAGACAGGAGGCCCTTCAGAGACATTCTAGCTGAAAGCGGGGTGCATGGGCCAGAAGATCTGCAGCCGCACACAGACCCGCTGAGCCAGAAACGCTGTGGGGAAAACAAGGTGTGTTTTGACAGCCTTCCAAGTGAGTCCAGTGAGTGTTCAAGTTTGAGGAGCTCTGATCCAACTCATCAGCTCCCAGCTGTTTGTCGGTCACTTGTCTGTGATAGGTTAAGTGCGGGAAGGGGATCTAGGGTCGTATGAGTTTGGGAGCACATGATCTACGTTGCTTTTGGAGAGCTACCGATAAACATTAGACAAGTCTTCCAGTAAAGCCCTCTGTTTTTCATTCAGCATTGGCTCACAGTGACCCTTCAGACTGCCTTCTCATACCTCCAAGAACAGTCTCTTTTAGGGAAACACTGCTCTGAATCCTCCTCCTTTCTCACACGGATGAAATGAGGGTGAGGAGTCTGTCCCAAGGCCACAGAAAGTGTGGCCAAGCTGGAAAAGACCTTAACAATCTCTGTGGTCCTACAATCTGCGCCCTCTGTCCTTCTGCCCCATCTGTGTATCCAACCAGAAGCCTGCAGTATGGAGCCCAAGAACAAGACTGCAGTCTCTGAGTTCATCTTGAAGGGATTTTCTGGCTACCCGGCCCTGGAGCACCTACTCTTTCCTCTGTGCTCAGTCATGTACTTGGTGACCCTGCTGGGGAACACGGCCATTGTGGTGGTAAGCATATTGGATGCCCGCCTACACACACCCATGTACTTTTTCCTGGGTAATCTTTCCGTTTTGGACATCTGCTACACAACTACTTTTGTACCCTGATGCTGGTCCACCTCCTGTCATCCCGGAAGACCATCTCCTTTACTGGCTGTGCCATCCAGATGTGTCTGAGCCTCTCCACAGGCTCCACCGAGTGCCTGCTGCTTGCCGTCATGGCCTATGACCGCTACTTGGCCATTTGCCAGCCACTCAGGTACCCCGTGCTCATGAGCCGCAGGCTCTGCCTGATGCTGGCAGGAACCTCCTGGATGCTCTGCCTCTTCAAGTCAGTGACAGAGACGGTCATCGCCATGAGGCTGCCCTTCTGTGGCCACCACGTGATAAGACACTTCACCTGTGAGATCCTGGCGGTGCTGAAGCTGGCCTGTGGCGACACATCAGTCAGCGATGCCTTCCTGCTGGTGGGGGCCATCCTCCTGCTGTCCTGTACCCCTGACCCTCATCTGCCTGTCCTACATGCTAATCCTAGCCACCATCCTGAGGGTGCCCTCAGCCACGGGGCGCCACAAAGCCTTCTCCACCTGCTCGGCACACCTGGCTGTGGTCCTGCTTTTCTATACCACTATCATCTTCATGTACATGAAACCCAAGAGCAAGGAGGCTCGTCTCTCAGACCAGGTCTTTACAGTCCTCTATGCTGTGGTAACCCCCATGCTGAACCCCATTATCTACAGTCTGAGGAACAAGGAAGTGAAGGAGGCTGCCAAGAAAGCTTGGGGCAGCAGATGGGCCTGTAGGTGAGGGAGGGCACGGCTCTGCATGGGTAGGGGGTCTTACCTTGTTGTGTGGGATATCCTATGCCAATACCACTGTGGGACAGAGCCTGGAGCTGTGAGAATCTGCACTCCAGAGACACAGCACCCAATCCCACTAATCCTGACAGAATCACTCACAAGTCAGCTTCTGCTCCTGCCCTGCCCTGGCCCAGGCTAGTGCCCAGCACCTGTCCCTGGGCCTCCACAGTAGCCTCTGGGCTGATCTCAAGACTAGTGAGTCTTTGGCTAGTGCAGCGAGCGGCTCACATCTACAATACCAGCATTTGTGAAACTGAGGCAGGAGGATGGTAAATTTGATGTCAGCCTGTGATAGTAAGACCCAATCTGAAAATAAATAAATAGATAATAATCCTTGGAATTGTCTGCTTCATTCTCTCCCTTGTGGGCATCAGGAGGACCATTTTTAGAACCATTTAAGATTACATCACTCCCCTGACTGACATCCATAAGTAGCTCCTCACTGCTCTCGGGACGAAGCTCTTCAGGGCCTTGCAGGTGCCGGCCGGCCTAGCTTCCAGCCTTCTCTCAAACTTTCCTGCCTCATAGCCTCACACACCAGCCAAGCATGAGCCTTCCCCTCCCCCACACTGCCCACCCTCAAGTTCTGTGTTCTCTCCATGAAGCAGCTCTGCCCAGCACACGATGCATGTGTGGATGGACTTCCTGCCCTTCAGGCTCACAGCCATGTGCTTCTCTCCTGTGCCCTTGGTTTCCAATCATGTACCAAGAGCAGAGAACATCACATTCTATTCAGTCCCAACATCCAGCCTGGCCTAACTCCAAGCCCTGGACTTGTTTAGGAAGTACATACATGAACATGAAAATGTAGAGACACAGGGCTGGAGAGATGGCTCAGAGGTTAAGAACACTGCTCTTCCAGAGACCCTGAGTTCAATTCCCAGCAACCACATGGTGGCTCACAACCATCTGTGGTGGGATCTCATGTTCTCTTCTGGTGTGTCTGGAGACAACTATGGTGTACTCCTATGCATAAAGTAAATAATTTAAAAAAAAAAACAGAAAATGTAGAGATACGTGTGGTAGTATAGAGTTCTTCCCAAATCTGAACAGAGCCGGGGTGAAGTCCATAGAGGTTAGTCAAGGCCTAGTCCTCTGAGAGTTGACAGCAGAGACAGGAGTTAAGCCCACAGCACAAGAGCCCAAACCTGTGTGGTCACAGGGCACTGGCCACCCAGAGCAATCTTAAGCTGGTGTTTCTCTCCAACCCCTCCAACAGCTGCCAGTATTCCTGCCTCATCTGATTTGGGGGCATCTGCTGTGTCCCTCATCACCCCCCTGGGCCATCCTCAGTTGACCCCCTGGCTGCTCAGTCTCCCACAGTTTCTCGGTCTGAGAAGCTTATGAGCCACACGAACCCAGAGCCATAGAGCTCATCCAGTCCCCACACACCCTTGGTGCCCGGCATCATCTGCACCATGGCGAGGCTGACCTCCAAGCAGCAATCTGGCCCTCCTGCTAGCTGGCTGCGGGCCACCACAGCCCCACACAAGCCTTCCATTCCTCTATTGGGCCTGCTTCCTTCCCCTGGGACTCTCAATGAGGCAGGCTAGAGAGAGATCAGACATTAAGGAGCGGGGCAGGGGACAGAAGCCGCTCCCCCTGGGACCTAGTCTGCATAGCCAGCTGGCCGAGAGTCAAGAAACTTCAACACAACTAGTAAAACCCAGACTGCCCACAGAGGAGGTGCTCGTTTTCCTAAAGACATCTCAAAACCAAGTAAGATTCTGCTTACTTGGGGCCAGAATGTCCGCACCTTGAGTTTAACTGTTTTAACACTCCCTTCTTACCTCTAACTCTAAATAGTACACCTGACAATTCCATCTACAAAAGAGACACTGGAGGATGAGAACTAAGCACTGGAGGAAGGCCCAGCAGGTAAGGGTGCTCATTGCTCTTGCAGAGGATCTCACAGCTGTCTACTGTCACTCCAGGTCCAGGGGATCCAGTGTCCTCTTCTGGCCTCTGTGGACACTATACATGCAGACAGGTAGGCAAATATTCATATACATAAAAACAAAACTGCCCCTACAAAAAGAAAAGCAAATGTCATCATGAAAGCTGTGGCGTGTCACAGCGTGCCCCACAGTATTCCCCTTTGTCCACACACCTTTACTTGATCATAGCAAATGTTCTTTGCAATGAGTCATTGGTCTGCTTCCAGGCTTTTGCTATACTATCTGGATCCTCACGGGGACTCCTCTCAGTTACCCTGCTGTTGCCCTGGGTCATGGAGATCCTGCAGCTTTGGATCTGCAGGACCAACCCCTTTGAGAGCTCCAGCAGATCATACATAGGATAGATGTTGGGGTGAGCCAACTCAAAACCCTGGCTCTCAGCACCCACACCACTAGGGGGAGCTCTCCAGCACTGCCCCAGCTAGCTCACCCAGTGCAGCAGCTGGCAAGAGCCAGGGCCAGCTCTCCTGCTCTCCTGCCCTCAGGGCCAGCTCACCTGTGCCCTCACCACCAGGCTCTACTAGCTCTAGCTGCCCAGAGGAGGCGTAGGGCCTGGTCTCCAGAATACTGCAGTCAGTGGGGGCAGGGCTGCTTGCAGCCAGTGAGGGGCGGGGCCACTCTCCAGCTCTCAAGGCCCGGGGGGGGGGGGGGGGGGGGGGGCCAGCTCTCCTGCTTGCCTGAGGCATCCGGGGCCAAGAAGGGTGGAGAGGCCATCTGTTCCTTGTCCAGGGCAGATGAGTGGCAGAGCAGCTCTCCCTAGCTCACTCCCTTGGGGCCAGCTTGCCAGTTTGCTGCCACCAGGACCAGCCCCACTGTGCTACCCAGGCAAGGTGTAGGGGTCACTTTCCCAATGCTGTAACCAGCGAGGAGTCATGCCTGTAATCTTAGCACTTAAAGAGACAGAGATTAAAGGCAATCCTCAACCACATAGCAAGTTTGAGATCAGCCTGGGCTACATAAGATGCCTTCTCAAAAAACAAAAAAAAAAATGAACAACAAACAAACCAAAACCCTAAAGGTGCAGTTAAAGATTGGTATATAAAAATATAAAACACATTAATCCACAGTACAAAAATATACCAGTCTTGATGTCCAATTGGTAAAGAATGTTTAAATAAATCCTGGTGGACTTCAATGGTGTAATGCAATACAGACACTAGAAAAAACATTTCTTAAGAAATACTGAATGATAGGAAATTATAACAATGTAATAAGCAGGAGGGGGGAAAGCAGACCACAAAACATTGCATTCAGTGCCTTCCTAATCTTATTTTTAAATTATTTGTCTCATGGATATTTGATTAAGTCTGTAGAAAATTCTGGAAAACTCTGATGAGATGCTAATTAGCAGTTGCTTCCTCTCTGGGCAATGAGGTTACAGATAAGTATTGTTCTCTTGGTTCTTTCAATATTGTTCAATATTTCTAAATAAATATGACATTGGATCTAAGAAAGGGTGGTATTCTTTTTAAGAAGTGGGAGGGTTCATTGCTCCAGAGTTGAAGGGGGTGGAGCAGTGAGGAAGCTGATGCCACAGCCTCAGCCACACGGGCAGAGAGGGAGAGGGATCGAGGGACACATGGGCAGAGAGAGAGAGAGAGAGAGAGAGAGAGAGAGAGAGAGAGAGAGCAAGGAACAGAAAGAGTTGGGAATTTTGACACGCATGAGTAAGTGACTGGGAGTGGGAGCGATGTGGGGTAATACTTGTGATTTACTGTCTGCTGTTTGGGGTTGCAGAGGCAAGGGTGAGGAAGAGGGAGGGCGGTGGCTTCAGGGGAGGTTTTTGCTGTTGTTGAATGGATAGAGATGCTGCTGCCATCTACTGTGGTGTGGGATACAGACTTGGGAGTTAGGGGCTGAGGAGTCACTGATCTCGTCTCAGGCTCCTTGGGTCCAGGTGTCTCTCTAGGCAGCAAGCAGGGCTTGGCCATCAGAGGCAGAGAGAACCAAGACCTAATCACGCTATAGCTTTTCCTTTGACTTGTATCCCTGATAACACTCCAGAAGATATATTATGGCATAGTATGAAACATTATAAATTCTACTATCTTATTTATGGTTGTATTTTATTAATCTAAATTGTAAATAGCGTCTTTATTGTAGAAGGCCAGGAAGGAAGAGGAAAGAGAAAACCTGTTTTTTTTAAAAAAAATCCACATATCTGAGTTAATCTCTGCCTCTAAAACACCCCTTACACATAGTTGGGGGTCTCATACTCCCCCAGTAAGTAGCCTTCCTCAAAGTTTGGTGAACAGATCCAAGGCCACACAATAATTATAAAAGGAGATAACTCGTTCTCCTGTGCAGGCCTCCAGGCCTAGTAAAGGACCATTCCATCCCCAGACGGGGCAAGGCTACAACAAGGCCCAACCTTCACATTCTCTGTCCACCTCACATCAGCAGGAACCTCCTGGGACAGACAAGGAAACTGCAGAGTCCCGGGGGCCCAAGTCCCTCGGCTGGCAAACCTAGAAGTTTGTGAACTTGTAGAGTTTAACTTTAAATTGGGCAGGGACTATGTGGTCCCTGGAAAGGGAGCAGGCAGGCTGTGTGACAGGGGACCTGGACACTGATCCTTGGGGCCCTTCAGCCTGACCCACCTTAGCACACTGCACCTCCTAGTTCTGAGCTCAGGACTACCCCAGCAGCTCTGCAATCTTCAGATCAGCTAGCATGGCTCCAGATCCTCACATATTCTTATGCTACCGGGTCAGCAAGTCTGTGGTAAGGAGCATTCATCTGGTGTGTTATTCTCAGCAACTTTTTTTCAAAATATTTAAAAGCTGAAGTACTTACTGTATGGCAATAATATCTACACTGGCTGAATATTTACCATGAGCCAGGCTCTCTCTATACTAAAGCTTCATGCACACACACACACACACACACACACACACACACATACACACACACACACACACACACACATACTCACATACACACATCACACACACACCACACACCACACACAACTGCATCCTAAAATATCACTACTTCCATGAAAATACCACCATCTACCTATGATAGGTAAGGAAATGAAGACTCGAAAGCTGTTGGCAAATTAAGCACGGTGGTGACACTTACAGTCCCAGCACTTGGGAGGCAGAGGCAGGGGGATCACTATAAATTTGAGGCCAGCTTGGTCAGTATAGCAAATTCCAGGCTAGTCAATGGCCCTGTCTCAAAAAAAAAAAAATGACCACACAAAAAAGCCTGTCAGGGCAAGAGGGAGGGTGGGTGGAAGGATGGATGGATGATGGATGGATGGATGGATGGATGGGTGTAAGGAAGGACAGAATGACCCAAGGCTACCACACAGCAATTATGAAAGGAGACAACTCATTCTCTGTGCAGGTGTCCAGGCCTAGTAAAGGACCATTCCAGCCCCAGAGCCTGTGAATACACAGAGCAAGGTTAAAACAGGCCCAACTTTACAGTCTCTGTCCGATGCTAGCAATCAGCAAAGCTGTGTGTGGGCCCTGGTCAGCCTGACTCCAAGGCCTCTCTCACGACCCTGTCACACAGTGCTGGTGGAAGTGGTGATGTAGAAATCCAGGCATTTAAAGGAAAGGGACCGGTCTATTTATCATGTCCTTTCCTTTCTATAAAAATGATGTCTGAAGCCTGCATTTTAAAGAATTTCATGGTTACCATTAGATTCACCAGCAATGAAACTAATGTCATAATTACCTTGCAAACTAACACTAGTCTGCCAGGCCTCAAGGTTAGAAGTTTCTGGAACAACACAATGGGATGTTTGGGAGGTCACAGAGGACCAGAGATCACCTAACTAAATGGCTCCATTTTCTGAGTTGGAAGAACTTGGCCAAGGTCACACAACAGGATAAGAACAAAAAGCCAGAAATCAAACCCAGGTCTCTTCCTTTCCACTTCAGAACTCAGCCCTGCTTTGCTTCTGCCTCCACGAGGTGTAAGACAATAGGAAGAGAGCAGAGATGTGGTTCTGGGAGACAGTCAATGTCTCATAGATCTTTAAATATGGTGTTTATATGGGACATAACAGTGTCATCTACACAGATGCTAGAATAGAATCACTTGTAAAAAAGAAAAAAAATCTGACGTGGTACTCTCCATGTAAACCAGACTGATTTCAAACTTACGATTTGCATGCATTTACCACCATGCCTTATTTAGAATGGATTTGACTGTGCTGTGAGATGCCAAGGTGCCCAAATGCAGTGTGATTGATATTCAGTAACCTTACAGGTTCTCGCTCTTCTGAACATGTGTTGGGACTACATAGGCCCAGTAGTTTGTGGGGAGATGTACATACAGTGTGGCCCACTGGGTATGAGCATTTAAATGATGGTGGGGTTATTCTAGAGTGTCCTTCCCAGCAATAACTGGTGATATCCCAAGTGGCAGAGGCCTCTCTTAGCCAGTCTCTAAAAGAACACTCCAGAATCCACAGTATGTGTATACTAAGAAAGACACATTTGTCATGTTAAGACAGCAAAAATTATGAGGTTGTGTGTTACTGCAGCACAACCCAGCACATCCTGACTGATATGGCCCATCATGTGTCCAAGTTGTGAGTTGAACCTGCTGGTTGCCAGGCAACTGGTATTTTCTTCACTTAAAATGGATTAGTTCTCATTGCCTTAATGTGTCATGAGCAGACCCTGAAGCTGTGATGAAGCCCACAACACTCCTGATGTGCCCCACCCCAGAAAAAGCAACTATTCTCAAGACAGGACCCTACCACTCCCCAAAAGCCTCTTGTAGCAATCTCAACAGCTACATCTTTCTGGTGAAGGGAGAGGAGTCTTCATATCAGAGATTACTACATGGGGCAGAGTGATAGCAGCCATCTCAACACATGGTCAGTTGGAAAGGCAACTATTGGTCTTCTTGGGGACGGGACACAGGAGGGCCACAGTAACAAATTGGATGTATCCCTTTCACTTCAATAACTCACAGTAACAAACTGGATGTATCCTTCTCACTTCAATAACTCGCTATTCAATAGTCTAGTCAGAGAAGGGTAGGAGAAGCCATAACACAATACAGTGAAATACATGTGATAACAGCCAGAAGAGCATCCTGCTATCAGGGTGGTCAGAGCCGTAAGAGGCAGCCACACAGGGAAGGTATGCAAGCTGAGCCTCGAGGAATGGGTGAGAAATGCTGGTCTAGCCTAAGGACCTCACAGGAAGAGCAATGAGCCTGGATTATGGTACTTTATCTAATGATGGATGTACTCTACCGAGACTGAAGCCAGTGTGTAGAATGGATGCAGTTCACATGGTAGGAGAGTAAAGCAGAGTGTTAACAAAAGCCTCGAGTGTCTCTGCCATCGCACTTGGCCTTTTGTGAGAGAGTAATGAAGAGAAGGACAGAGAGGTGGGTTTATGCCTTCCACCCGATTTACAACTGCCAGGAGTTGAACTGAACCAGCTCTTTTTGTAACCACACATCCAATGATGACTAAGTTAACTAGTCTCTTCAGAGTTCAGATTTGACTTCTTGAGAGACTCTCAAGGAACCAAAACCCCAAGAGAGGAAGCATTGTGTCCAAGGTCACCGAGAGCAAGAGGGTGAATGGTTTTAAACTTCAGGGAAGCAGAAGCCACAGCTTCTCTGCTGTGTCCACAGTACTTAGCACAGGCTCACAGGCCTTCAGAAGCAGGTTAAACCCCGTGACCAGCAGCAGCTCTCCTGAGCATGCATGCTTTTGTATCTTGCTTTTAAAATCAAGCGACTGTCCTGCAACTGCTTAAAGAGAGATGACCACCAATCAGACTTACACATCCCCAGGGGGACAAAATATCCTGTGCTAGGTGGCAGCATCCATCAATCACCTGACTTCCGGAGCACCTCATGCCTCCCGGCAATAACTATACAGGTATGGCATTTTTCCTCTCTCTCTCTTTATTTCTTTTGGAGCCTCCAGCTCTGAAACAATACCTAGCACAGAGCAGGTACTCAATAAATACCCAGTGGATACATGAAGTGGAAATGCGGTGGACACCATTGTCATAGGAAGCCACGATTTAGAAAAGGGATTCCTTTGAACCGTCAAGAACATGTGACAAGCTTGAGTGTGACAGCGCACACCTGTAACATTAGCACGAAGAAGGATGGAGACTTGGACATCAAACGTGAGTCTCCTGCCTTCTCTGAGAACCGCTGTAGAGAACAGTGAAGAGTTTAGAGGACCAAAATGTGGCATGCTCTCCCCTAGCTATGCCAATAGAACTGCAGGCCGAGAGGGCAAGCTGCAGACCTAAAGTCCAACTCTCTCGTTATACAGATGGTGGAACTAAATTCCAGAGAGAGGGGCTGACCTGCTGCAGGTCCCACACCTGTCTTGCTCATTTTCCATCCAGACAGAGCTGCGTGGTCCCGGTGGCAAAAGAAGACATGAGATGGATCTGACAAACCACACAGCGGTGACAGAGTATGTCCTGCTGGGACTCCAGGACCACCACAGCCTAGAGATCGTTCTGTTTGTGCTTTGTCTGGGTATCTACTGTATAACACTACTAGGGAACTCCTTCCTTGTGGGGCTGATTGTGCTGGACCCCCACCTGCACAGCCCCATGTACTTCTTCATCAGCAACCTCTCTCTCATAGACATCTGTGGTACCTCTTCCTTCACACCTATGATGCTCCTCCACTTCCTGGGTGCCCACAGGACCATCTCCTTCCCCAGCTGTGCCCTGCAGATGTACATGACCCTGGCCCTAGGTGCTACCGAGTGCCTGCTTCTGGCTGTGATGGCGTACGACCGGTACATGGCTATCTGCCAGCCGCTTCGCTACTCAGAGCTTATGAATGGGCAGCTATGCATACAGATGGCGGTAATAAGCTGGGGAACGGGCTTTGCCAACTCGCTCCTGCAGTCCATCCTTGCCTGGCGCCTCCCCTTCTGTGGTCACTACATCATCAACCATTTCTTCTGTGAGATCTTGGCAGTGCTGAAACTGGCCTGTGGGGACATTTCCCTCAATGCACTGATACTAATGGTAGCCACAACTGTCCTGACAATGACCCCACTCCTGCTCATATGCCTCTCTTACATTTTCATTCTGGTTGCTATCCTGAGGATGCCCTCTGCTGCCAGCCGGAGCAAGGCCTTCTCCACCTGCTCTGCCCACCTCACAGTGGTGGTGATTTTCTATGGAACCATCTCCTTCATGTACCTCAAGCCCAAAGACAAAGACCCCAGCGTGGATAAGATTATCACATTACTCTATGCGATTGTGGCACCCTCACTGAACGCCTTCATCTATAGTCTGAGGAACACAGAGGTGAAAGCTGCTCTCACAGCCCTGGTACGGGGAGGTCTCCTCACCAGGAAAATGTCCCACTTTTAACTCTTAGCCTAGTCTTTGTCAGTCAGCAGAGACCAAGTTCTATTGTGGTAATGACTTTTAATTTTTCAGTGGCTTAAAAAGCATGAAGGCCTGTCTCTCACTCATGCTTTGGGTTTATTGAAGCTTGGCTGGGATTTTGCTCTGTTTCACCCTTCTGGGACTCAGGATAATATAGTTACAACCCAGAACGCTGCTGATCACCACGGCCAGGGAAAAGAGAAGGAAACAGGCCTGTATGGACTCTCACAGCCTCTACCTAGAAGTGACATGGGCACTTCCACTCTTGGGTCTTAGCGGCCAACACAGGGCCACAACTAACACAAGGAGGAGGGGAAGCCCAGGCTGGCACATACCTGGATGAAAGGAGAGGACTGGAGATTTTTGAAAACCTTAATGATCAACAAAAGCTGGGGAGCCAGCCCAAGAGGATGTGGAGACTCGATTTCCTCTGCCCTAATCTCTCCTTCACAGACTCATGCAAGGTTCAAAATCCCAACAGAGTTAGCTTAGTTACTAATGGCAGCTGTGTACCAGGATTTTCCTTTGCATGGGTTTGGTTAAGAGTTGCCCACGAGAAACATGCACAGAAACTGGGAGGCCAAAGTGAGCGACACCCAGCCCTCAGGAGCACTCACATCACAACCTTGTTAGCAACCAATGTAGTTCTAGCCAGATATCATCTCTAAGCTGTTCTCAAACTGGGCCAAGTGTAGCTATGTGGCAAAAGCCCACTTCTCTGCAGGCCTTGTGAGAAGTTAAGCTTGGAAAGAGCTGGACAGTTTTCTTTTTGTTTCTTCAACTCTAATTCTTCCCTCACAACCATGGCTTGATTGCCAGACCAGCAGGCCTGGAAAAGCTTCTGGCCCAGTACCAAATGCAGAGATTCCAGCTTGCATGATCTAACCACTCCCAAAATTGTATAAGTCTAATCTTGTACTAAAAGACTGAACTTCTGACAGATCTCATAGTAAATAATATCCCTTGAGATTATTTAAGACCGTGTACTAAGCCTGCTGTCCTACTGTGTGCTCAGCTTAACTTGGCTTTTAAGAGAACAATGTAACTAGTCTTACTAGGTGTTGGATTCCCCATGCAAGCAGCTTTTCAACCTAAGCTAACGCATAGTTTTAATCTTATGTGCCTGTCCATGCCCCGACCCAGAGTTCTGTGTGCATGTTGTGGTAATCATCTGCTAAAACCAGCTAACGGGTTGGAAGCAACTTTAAAACAAATGCTGGCAGGCGGTGGTGGCGCACGCCTTTAACCCCAGCACTTGGAGGCAGAGGCAGGTGGATTTCTGAGTTTGAGGTCAGCCTGGTCTACAGAGTGAGTTCCAGGACAGCCTGGGCTATCCAGAGAAACCCTGTCTCGAAAAAAAACCAAATGCCTGACATAAATGTTGAAAGCAACATGTGGATATTGGTTGATAACCTCTGTGGTTATAGGTTGATAACCTCTGTGGTTATAGGTTGATAACCTCTGTGCAGTTATAGGTTGATAACCTCTGTGTGATTTTGTTTACTATCCTGGGTCAGTTGGGAGCAGTAATGTTACTGCCTTTTTAAAACTCTGTTTAAGATTTTGGTAAGAACTCCTCACTTGTGTCCTATGCTGTATTGTCTGTGCTGGTCTATAAATACACCTCAAAGCCAGTTTTAGAGATAGATACAGGACAGCCAGAGATCAGACAGACACAGAGACAGGGACAGATTCAGACACAAAACGGATAAGAAACAAGGACAGTCAGACATCAGACACATATACACAATAGTCAGACTATGGCTAGGCCAGTAACCACAGACTACAGACAGAACACACAGAAAGACACTGAAGGTTTCTAATTTTGGCTCATTGTTGGTCAAATTACTCCAAGAAAGTAAAGCATGGTGGTACATTTCTTTAATCTCAGCACTTGGGAGAAGAGGCAGGCGGATCTCCATGGGTTTGGGGTCAGCCTGGTGTACATAGTAAGTTTTGAGCCAGCCAGGACTACACAGTGAGACCCTTTCTCAAAAAATAAAAATTATTAAATCAAAACAAAGTGCTTTTGTTTGCATTCCTTAATACAGTGTCGATGTATTTTAGTGTTCTCTGGGGTCATGTTTAATTTGTTAATTACCCATGATCTCTACAATAAACTACGTGCAGCACCGTTTGTGGCTTCCCACTCTCACAGTGTTAAGTCTAAAATCCTATGGCTGGGTCCTCAGGGCCTGCTTCTGTAGCACGACTTCCCCTCCCCTACATGGCCAACCTCTAGTTACATCACCTGTGCCACGCCCACCCTCCCATCTTTGCTCGTGCTCTTCATGAATCGCACCAAGGTCAAGTTTTCAGGCCACTTTAGACACTAGCTCCCTCACATATTTTCTGATGTGTTTTGAGGTGTCTTCTTTCATTGGGGCCCTTCATTTGGGACTGAGTGCATGCTTATGTTCATGTCACCAACGTGACAGCGAGCTCCTGTGCGGCAGGATGCTATCAACGCTAACTCAACCCCCTGGCTCTAACAGGGCTTTCCTGACAAGGCTGTGGAACTGGACTGTCACACGGAGGTTCTCACATCACCACCTGGCAATAGTGAGCTGGTGTTACTAGGTATGCCCCAAGCAGTGTGGTCTGTGTGCCTGTGTGTACAGATACATGCAAGGAAACAGCAGTAAGTACTGGCTACAGCCCTGTCTGTGTCTACAATGGGCCAGGCATGCTGGATCTTAGATGTTCCCACTGATCCGAGGCAGCAGACAACTAAGGACTCAGGTCTGGTACAGCTGCTTTGTCCAATCCTGCCTTATTGCTGGCTCCTCCAACAAATACCTCTAGTTCTAAATGTCTCAAACTGTACTCATCATCCTCAATCCTGAGAGTCATCATTTCTGGGAACGGAGCCATAATCCAAGCCAAAGAGAGCGGACATCCTAGACTTTCACATGGCACACACCACACACGCCATTGGGCACTGATGCTCTAAGGTCTGCCTCCTGGAGCTCTCAAACCAGTCTCCTCCTTCCACTGTAAGGAGCCCCCACCATTTCTCTTTCAATACTGTGGTGCTGTCACTGACACTCCTCCCCCAAACACATCCTTCACACCAGCCATCAAAACACGTTTGTTCATGCTGCTCTTCTGCTTAAATGCTTCCAGTATGTAAGGGAATGTTTTCCTTTCCCTTCTCCCAAAAGGTAGAGCACACCGCCTCTCTCCTCAAAACCCCATTAGCTGCTTATCTTCCTCTCCCCCTCTCCTTCTCCCAAGACCACTTCACTCTCACAGGTCCCTAAATATCTATCAGTCTTTCCTACCCCTGTCTTTCCCATCATTGGAACCCTTTCCAACCATGTCCTGACCTGTCTCTCTAATGTGTACACCAGGCTGGACAATACATCCCGTGTCCTAAGTACATTAGTGAGGGAGTCCAGAGGGAATGAGTGTCTCAGGAAAGGAATAAAAAATGGATGCTCACGACCACAGAGAAATGTTCCCAACATCTTACCCACTTAAGATCCCCCTCACCAGAAGTCCCTTTCAACCCTCAACAGAGTAGGGTGCCCCAACCCCTTCCCTCTCATTGCCTTCTCGAGTCAGTCCTGAGCCCTGGCTATCGGGTTAACTGTCCTCATGACCAGTTCTATCTTAGGGTGAGAATGGTTTATCTCCTTTACAAGTACTGACCAGCCCCCGCCCTGCTTAGCTTCTGAGATCATATAAGCAGGAGTGTACTGAGGGTGGTGTGGCCATAGATAAGGTAAAGAATAACATTTCTTCTTTTTTAAAAAAAATTTATTATTTTTAATCATGTGTATGTGTGTTTATGTCTGTGTGAGTGTATGCTGCTGTGTGGAGAGGTGCCCATGGAGCCCAGAGGTAGTGTGTCCCCTGGGGCTGTGGTTACAGGCATCTTAGCCAGTAACTGGATACAGGGAATTGAACTCAGGTCCTCCGAACAGCAATGCACGCTCTTAACTGCTGAGCCATTTCTCCAGCCATTTTATTTTATTTTACTTTATTTTTCTTTAAGAGAGGGTCTATGTAACCTTGGCTGGCTCTCACTCATGTTAACTCACCAGCTCCTAGCCCCAGAATGCTGGGGTTAAAGGCATGCACCACCATACCTGGCCCAAGAATAGCACTTTGAATACAGGAACGGACACCAGCCGATACACCTTCACTCCTGGCCACTTAGACAGCTACTTTATTCTGTACTCAGTGCCTCAAAGAAGAGATTTTATTATAGAAAGTAAAGAATAAAGTGGTATTTTCTAGGCTCTGGGTTTCAAAGGCTTGGGCTGTGAAGAGAATAGAAAGGACTTAAGGCACAGAGAGAAGATTTGGTAGAAATGGAGGCTGGCTCCTTTTCCAGACTGACAAGTGGCAGGGCTAAGGAGGAGGGAGGAAGTGAGCACTGTACTAGGTTGCCTAAAGAGACAGGAGCAAGGCCCCTGGCTCTATCTACAGAGCTTAAAAGGGAAAACAACTCATCTTTTGACTTATCAAGTAAAACCCAGCACAGGACCCCAGAAGAGAACCAGCTTCATGTTGTGTCTGGGTAGCCAATCAAGAACATCTCATGCGGCACAGAACTGGGTGCAGGAACATGGGGCTACGCAGACAGAACAAGAAACCTCTCAGCATGTCTGAATGCTGACTGGGAACCAGTTGGGTTGACTGAACTCTCAGAAGATGGTAAACTATGGATACTGGGGACCAGAAAGAATGTTCTAGTATCTCAGCATAAGACAAGACCTTCAAAACTCAGCTATGAACCCATGGGAAAAGAACAAGTCCAGCTGCCAGGTATGGTGTCCATGTCTGTAATTCCAGGACCCGAGGATCATGAGATCTGAACCAGAACAAACTATATATATAGTGAGAGTCAGTCAGTCAGTCAGTCTCTCTCCCTCTCTCTCTCTTCTCTCTCTCTTCTCTCTCTCACACACACACACATATACACACACACATACACGCATACACACAATAAGAAAGAAATCTCAATTTATACAAGGTTATTTCTGTCATGCAAGAAAAAAATGGAAGCTTAAAATAGTAGCTCCATTCTTGTGGTGCCTTCTACATCTGAAATTTGTACCTGTTACTCTAATTTCCTGGCACTTCAGCTTCCTTCTCTGTGGGTGTAGGCGTCATGGGGGAAGTCTGTCTCACTAATTCATCTCTGTATATACACAGCAAGCACACGCACACATGGATGCACACACCCCTCTTCACTACTCCAGACTAGGATCCATAGCAATTGGGAAATGGGCAGGGAGTATTTGAAACTAAGCACGGGAACCAGATGAGAGGGATGCCTGTGTACAAGCCACAGTAGCTTCCAGCATCTTCTCCAAAAAGGTCCCTGTCACCCTCAGGATTTCCTCAGTGTCCCCCTCCTCCCATTTTCCCACACCCTGACCCCCAATAAGGGAAAAAAGGCAGCACAGACTCAGTACATACTTCATTGGAGACATACCAGACTCCACCTGTACCACACCAGGACACTGGCTCCCTGGCAGCCCAGCTCTCTCTTGCAGCCCTTCTGCCCAGCACAGCAGCCCAAGGCCAATACTGCTGAGCCACTGGGAAAGCCTGGTGACTTGTTTGTCCAGGATGGACTCCTTTTTCCCTCTGTACTGATGACACATTGCTGATGAAAATCTGTCTCCTTGGGAAGTACCTCACGTCTGTAGGAGGGCTGACTCCCTATCACCAGGAAGGGCTCCAACCCTAGGGACTCCCTGGTCCTCAGGGGCTCAGTGTCCTGCATAGCTCATCCTTAAGAAGGACTCCATAAACACAGGAGGACTCTAGGCTCTTAAGAAATTCTCCATGTCTTAGGAAAGCCTCCTGGTCCCTGAAAACAGTCATCCTTGAGAAAGACTGTGTCATTAAGAAACACAACTTGTCCCTTGTGCCTAGGTGGGCTCCACAGCCCAAGGAGGAACCCTAGGCAGGGTTCATATCCCCTCAGAGCTTGGCCCAAAGCCCCTCTCAGCTGGCACAGATGCTGCTGACAGTGGCCCCTCCTGGGCCCACAAGGCCCAGTTCCTCCTGTTCATTGATGCACAGCTGGTAACCACAGCCCCTGGCCCGGGCTCCAGAAGGGACCCGGCGGTCAGTCTTGGCACGGGGAGGCAGCAGAAAGCCCACACTGCCAGCAATAAGCATATGCCAAATGCTATGAATGTAGAAGTAGTTGTCCCGGGTCTCCACGAAAGCATACAGTAGGATGGCACTGCCAGCAATCAGGCTGCCTGGGCACAGGTAGAAGAGCCAGCGGCGCCATGTTGGTGGGTAACAGTGCCGGCGCCGGACGCTTCGAACTGTCTGGGGGAAGCAGAGAAGTGGGATTCAGGAATACAAGGCCTTGGAATCCAAGCCAGAGCCTGTTCAGATTTCCCCTGAGTCCTAGGTGGCACCTGCCAAAATTTGAGTGGCCACCGTGGATAGCAAGTGATGGTGACAGAATGCAAGGCTACCTTAAAGTGGGGACCAAACAGCCAGCACCCCGCATGTATTCCTGCTCCCTCTTTGGCCCTTCACAGACCTCTCCACTCTTACCCAAGCTGTGGCCAAGATCCCGAGGGCGAAGAGGCTGGGTCCAAGCAGGTTCCAAAGTCCATGCCTGTCAAGCTGCAGAGCCATGGACAGCAGCATAGCCCCAAGCAGATACAGCACCTACAGAGAGAGGATTCTAGGGTTGGGCCAGCATGGGGCACTGAGAAAAGCCCAACCATGAGTGGATTGTAAAGAGAGGACTAACCTGCTTGATCACAGGCTGCAAACGAGCCATGGCAATGACAGTAACCCATACGGACATTAAGGAGCCCAGGAAATCACAAAACTGAAGTACATCGTAGTCCATGATACAGAAAACAACAATGCCTGGCTGGTCACAGGCATGATAGAACTATAAGAAGAAATTACAGGAGTTAATGGGCCTTGAGGCCACAAGTCCAGGACTATGAAACCAAAGAAAGATCCCATGGGGGCTACTTCTCTGTCTGAGAACCAGAGGTCAGAGGTCACAGGTGAGCCATCCTAGAATGCCTGATTCTTTCCTTCCTTTGTTTTTTAGATTTACTTTCTGTGTATGGTGTCGGCCTGTATGTACATCTGTGCATTGCATGCATACAGTGGCACAAGAAGAGAGCAGAGAATCCACTGGACCTGGAGTGCTGACAGTTAGCTGTGAGCCACTATGTGGATGCAAGGAATCAAACCCAGTCCTCCACAAGCTGCGGCCAGTGCTTTCTTTTACCACTGAGCCACCTCTCTAGCCCTGACTCTTCTCACCTTTGAGAAGAATATGGCAGTGAGGTCTGGTCTACTTTCCAGCCAAATGTGTCGGGCAACTCCAACACTGAACCGTCATCATCCTTGACCTGCTTCTGGGATATGTATGCTATGGAAAGTACCCAGCAAGGGGCTGAGACATCAAGCTGAGGCAGTCCCAACCTCACCCTCATGCTTCCTGAGTCTCGTCAACAACCCATCTCAGGCCTCCATGGTATCCAGCTCTGGCTCCTAGGCTCTGAACCAGGCTTTGCCCTCACAGCTTACCTCAGGACAGGCACTTCAACAGCTCCCCACACTAGTGCTGGTAGGGCTATAAAGAGTGGCACTGTGGCCATGAAGAGCAGGGTGGCACTCACACTAAGATATCATGTGGCAAAGGGACATGACTCTCCTCTCCTCAACCATAAAGAATTGATGCTTGAATATGGATTCACTGGGCACTGTTTCCTAAATATCTGTCCCCCACAATGTCTCACCACTCTGAGACAGTGTCTGACTCTGTTGTTCAGACTGTCCTAGAACTTACTGTGCAGCTCAAGCTGACCTCAAACTTGAAGCAATCCTCCTGTGTCAGCATCTTGTGTGCTAGGATTACAGGCAGCTATTTGGCTAGTCACCTGTTTCAAAATCAGATGCAAAAACTATGAGCCACTGAATAATCTAACAGGCACTGGTTTCTGGCTTAGCTTTACTTTTCAAGCATTAATTTTATATTTCAGGCCTAGTCATTGTCTTGCACCTGTCTTTGGAGCACACAGAAAAGAAAGCTAAACAGATTCAGGAAGTGGGACTTGTGGTAAATCCTTCACCTCAGACAAGGTTGGACACAGCACAGCAAGACAATGGTAAAGTGGAGGCATCAGATGCTGAGGACATGCCCAAGGGAGTCACAGGGCCTTCTCCTGAGGCTTCTCTGCACAGGGGTGGGTTGGGGAGGGAGAGGGCACTAAGAAGACTTGCTCTGGTAGCCTTATCCTAATATGTGCTCACTCTACTTCTTCACTTTGTGTGCTACCCATAAGATGATATGGAAAAATTAACTAAACTGGAAAAGTTTACATTTTTAGACTATAAATATATATCCAGTCATTAAAAATAGGGTATTCAGGCATCAATCTAAAAACGCAAACATCTTTAATCCACGCAGAGGCTAGGTATTTGTACTCAGGGTGTGATGAGATTTAGAGCTATCCACTTCTTCTGCTTCCTAATTCAATTTTGTCCTGAGACCACTCACCAAGAGCCACCGAGAATTACTTGTGTTGGTCTGAGGAAGAGGAGAGGTAACAAGGAATGGAGCCTGAAGCCAGGATGTTCACAATCACCAAGAAAGGCTGGACACAGCTCCAGGATGGGGGCTCTATCTGCGCATTCGGGCACCTGATCACAGGACTCAGGTAGCAGTAAAAAAATGTGATATGGACTGCGCAGGTAAAGTACTAAAATTTTACTTATTTACTTACTTTAATTTGGTTAGATTTCCTAAGTGACTCTTATCTTTTAAGAGTTTGGAGCGGGGCTGGAATATGGCTCAGCTAGAGCTTAGATTCACTTTCCAGAGAAAGGAGGGAGAGAAGGAGGAAAAAATGGGGGATAGTTGGAAAAACTTGGCTAGAAGTGTTCCGCTTAAGTCCTGTATTTCTCTAGTCTCCAGGAGTTCTGAGAAGCTGAGGTCAGAGGAGGAGTGTGTGGATTCATGCCTGGGCCTGAACATATGCAGAGTGCTGTGGTAAGCCAGGCCAGGCTAAGTGAGAGCCTAGGCTCTACCATTCACTCTCCCCTTGGGTAACACATTCAACTTCCCTTCATCTGCAGACACAACACAAGAACTAAACGTCGACCTACCATCTTAATGCAGTCATGGGGATTGATCAGCAATGTTACGAGCACACTTCAGTGGCTGTCAGTTTCTGGTCTCATTATCTGAATCGCTTGACTACATACAGAATCATGTGCTATGTTTTCTGCCTACTTTTAAGAGAATATTTTATATCTATAAAGTTCTGATGCATAGACTTGCTGCCTGCTCCTGTACCCCAGATAAGCACCAGGATGCTACTTCCTGGGGTGAACTATCCTAGAAGATCTTAGACAAGGAAGAGAACACTCATGAACGATCCTTGTCACTGTGATCCTTGTACACAAACATTCATACACACAAAATGAAAACAGTAAGTCTTTTAAAAAGTGGGTGTTCTTGTGGCATGAAAGGCCATGAGGCTCCTCCGGTTCAAAGGCATCTGCCTAGAATATTCCAGAACAGAAGCTTGTACAAAGTACAAGGAATGACTGTGTTCACTTACAGCTCCTGCTATACTAACGTGTTCTTACTAATTCTGAGTCATTTTAGATCTCTATGAGGCTGAGGGTGGGTGGGCAGACCGGCAGCTGGGGGAGGAGCCTGGGAGGAACAGAGGCAGGGCACCCAGCTGTGAGGAGGCACAGAATCTGACACAAAGAGAGACAGGGCTATCAGATCAGGCCTGAAAAGGAGCCAGCTAAACTGGGGTACACTGGTCCCATCTGATGCAATGGCTACAGTCTCCTCTGCTCCTCTATAGCTGAGTACCCAGGAAGACCCCACAACCTTCACTTGGACACATATGCCCGCTACATTCTCGGAGGCCTTGAATACAATTTCTGTGATCTGGATACCATGGGGCACATAATGACATGTGCAATATTCAGCTTTTTAATTACATTTTATAGTGGGGTGTGTGTGTGTGTGTGTGTGTGTGTGTGTGTATGCACACACTATGTCACAGTATGTACGTACAGGTCAAAGGATGAGCTGAAGTAGCCATTCTCTCCTTCCTCTATGTAGGTCACAGGAGTTGGGCTCAGATTGTCGGGCTCTTTTGCTCACTAAGTTATCATATGGACAAGATCTTTTGTGATATTCTTGTTGCCAAAACACATGGAGAATATAAAAATCCATTTAAGAGTCTTGCAGTGCTCATAGATAGTCCTTGTGTGTCACAATTTGCCAAAAAACACTGAGATGACAAGATCCATAGGTGTCAGATTTTGTTGGGGGACAAACCTATTAGGGAACTAAGTTACATAGGAGATGCACTTCTGTCATTCTTATCAGAAAGGCTTGCTTGTAGCAAGAACCTTTCTGCCTATGAGAAGCTGGAAATCTCAAAGAAGGACTGCTAAGATTCTATAACAGGAACAGGGAGACTTAAAACTATAAATCTGAGTGTGGCGGTGCACATCTTTAATCTCAGCCCTGGGAGGCAAAGGTACATGGATCTCTGTGAGTTTGAGGGTAGCCTGGTCTACACATAGAGTTCCAGGCCAGACAGAGCTCTATATACTGGTACAACATAGAGTTCCAGGCCAGACAGAGCTCTATATACTGGTACGATGTTTTAAAACAAACAAGCACCCTATAAATCCTTAGAGCTAAGATTTTATATCACATTGCCATTTCCCATGATGCCTCAGGACAAAGTTCTCAAGACTCTTTAAAACAGGTTTCTGATAAACTCTTCAATATAAAGATCCCCTCTGCCTTCCAAAAGTTCTCATGGAAAGCAAGAAGGCCAGTGACTGAATGGGAGGACATACTTTTATGTCATAAAAGTGAAAATGCTACAGACAGAAATCACTGGAACATGCCTGTAATCCCAGCTCAGAAGGGCTAAGGTAGGCATACTAAGAGTTTAAGGCCAGCCTGGGCTACATGGGGAGCTTGGGCTAACCTTGTCTAAACGTTAAAACTCTATCTCAAAAAAATAAAAAATAAATAAGGAGAGTGAGAGGCTGGAGAGAGAACAATGGAGACCACAGCAGAGGAGGCTGGCAGCCTGCTGCAGAGACTCCAGGATGGCTCCAGAGAAAACCCAAGCCCACAGTTACAAGGTTCACTCAGTGTGTTCAGCCTATCTCTCTTACCTTCCATGTGGGTAGAGTGTAGGGGATGCGAAACTCTACCTTTGTTAGGCCATTTACCCTACAAGGTGCCTGACAAAACACAGTCACTTTCTACACATCATTGAGAGGAGAACACAGCTCTAGAATACATCCTCGAACTGGGGGTCAGCGGGTGTGGTAGAAATGTAGACCCTCTCCCCACCATGTGGTTAAAGCACACAGTGAAGCAAAGGTACCCCTGCATACCGTGGAGAAGAACATGGTGAAGGTGTAGACGGCAGCTTCCAGCACATATCGGCTCCGAATGGCCAGGACCACAGGTGGCAAAAACATGAGGTTGCTCAGGCAGAGGAGGAGTGTGGACAGCAGCTGGAATCCATAGGTGAGCGCATCCGCACTGTCTGTGCAACCCCAGCCCCGCCATCCTGCCGGTGGGGAGGGTTAGGGTGCGGGAGCACAGAAGGCACCGTGGGTTCAACAGACAATTATGCCCACCCTGTCCCCATACCCAGTTTCCCAGGGCACCCTTGCTGGCCACCCTGATGCCCAAAAAGCCCCCAGTATGGCCTGCTCCGCACCCCGGCCCGCTCACCAGCCTTGCACTCGCAGGCTGCGTACAGGTAGTTGTGGGTGCGCAGCAGCTTGCACTGGCCATAGGGCCCACAGTCATCCACACACGGGGACAAGAAGGTGCGCAGCCGCACTTCAGCCGTTGCATTGCGGCACCGCACGAACCTGCGAGCATAGGCACTCCTGGTTATTTGAGGCCAGGGCAGCCCCAACCCAGCCCCATCTGTGCCCCATGTTGCTCACCGAGGTCCCAGGCCACACAGAGAACGGAGGGTCAGGAACCAGGTCCCTGTCTGTGGGAATGGGATTCGCAGCCTGGCCACTCTGGACGTGTTACTGACCGAGAGAAGGAAACCTGCCAGGGACTCTAAAGGTAGAAGAGCCCAGGAGAGAGGAGGAGGTGTGGTCAGCAAGGAGTCAGGGCCCACCTCTGGGAACACCTGAACTGGCCCCCTCCCTTGTGAGGGTACCCAGCCCCCCTACTCCCCTCCTCACCTTTGGAACAGGTCACAGCAGCATCCCCCAGACTCAAGGGCACCTCGTGAGTCAGGCATCCGAACACTGTCACATTTTCCTGGTGCAGAGAGCTCTGAGCAAGGTGTGTATGCAAATGAGGCTGTCAGACCCTTAGTATGGGTGGGCTACCACTACCCAGCTATCAATTCTCCCACTCCCTGTGGCTAGACAGCAAGATTCTCCTCCTGGACACTGGGCCCTCTTCTCCAGGATCAATCCATCAAAGCTGTGCTCTTACTTAGGAGTATGTAAACCATCAGATCCTCACAGCCTGATTCTTTCAAAGCCTAACCAGAGCACAAGACTCAACTCTGAACCTCCTCTTTGTAAGAGAAGGCAGCTTGGCTCAGCTAGTGTATGGGAAGAATTGGGCACCTGGTGCCAGATGTAGAAACTAGCTGTAGATAAAGAAAATGTTTAAAGTCCCCAGCTACCTAACCCTGGGGCTGAAGGTAAGAGACTTATTAAGAAAATGCATTTTGGGATTGGAGAGTTGGCTCAGTGGTTAAGAGCACTTATTGTCCTGGAGAAGGACTCAGGTTTGATTCCCAGCACCCACGCGGAGACTCACCACTTCCTCAGGCACCAGGCATGTATGTGGTACACAGACCTATGTGCAGGCAAAGCACTCTGTTGACTAAAATAAATTAAAAAAATAAAACCCAAGAACTGAATAGAGGCCAGAGAGATTAAATGTTAAATGTAACAATCTGATTGAGATTTTAAAAAAGCAGACACCCCAGGTGTGGAGGTAAGGGGTTGTCTGTGAGGAAGAAACAGGAAACAGGATATCATTAGCTCATCTCATTAAGGAAGGATTTGAGGCAGCCTGATACATTAAATCAGGATAAAAATAAATGCATATGAGAAATAATTAAATCAGGATAGAAAAATAACTGAAGATGGAATCTCAGGGAAGTTCCACATTTGTGAGCACACCTCAACTTGTTAGTCTCCAGGGAAGCAGCATCTGGGCAGGGAAGACTTCAGCTAAACTCTTAACTATTATTTTGGAATTTCTGAGATTGTGTAACCCAGGCAGTCCTGGCGTGAAATCCGTTATATAATCAGAGTTCTAATCCTCTTCCCTCCTATGCTGGGATTATGTATGTACACATCACACATGCCCTTCTTCAGCTAAATTCTCACCAAATAATGCTGTGTATGTGCACCCTTCCTTGACTACAGGAGTGAGCACCATACAACTGCTTTGTCACGTCTTTTAAGTGGAAGGCCAAGAAGGGCAATATGCAGAAGTATACTCAGTAAAAAGGCAATATCCAGGTATATAGTCCAGGGGGAAATAAATACTTGGAAAAAAAGACTATAAGACCTAGGGTCCGCAACCACCACAATCCCAGATCAGCTCAGTGGAACACAGCAACTCAGGGACAAATTTGCTATCAAGATGCATGAATACAAGGCTGAGCTGGGTGCGGTTGTGCACCTTTAATCCCAATGCTTATGGGGCAGAAGCAAGCAGATTTTTGTAAGTTTAAGGCCAGCCTGGTTTATATAGCAAGTTCCAGGTCTGCAGGGCTACATAGTGAGCCTCTGCCTGATAGGCAGGTAGGTAGGTAGGTAGGTAGGTAGGTAGGTAGATAGATAGGCAGCTCATATCATCAATTTCAGAGACATGATGGCCACTCAAAGTATAAGCAGAGGAATGAGAGTCAGGTGTAGTGAAGTCCAAGCACGAAGGCCCCAGGACACTCAGGTGGCCTCAGCTATTGGGAGTGATGGGAAATATCTGAAGGCTGTTAAAATAGAACAGGGTTGTAAGCAATGCACAGCTTTAAGGTAATTTGTTAGTAATAAGGGAAATTGCATGGGAAGAGAGACATATGTGGAGTCTCTCCTGTCTTTGTGTATGTGTGTATGTATCTGTGTGTACATGTATGGGTACATGTATGTGCATGTGGAGGTCAGAGATCAATGTTAAGTATCATTCCTCAAATGCTACCTACCGTTTTAAAACATGGCCTTTCATTTGACCTGGAACTCACCAAGTAGGCCAGGTTGGCCCAGGGACCACCCTGCTCCATCTCCTCAGTGCCTAATAGATTATAGCTGTATGCAAGGTCAGGTCCTTGTGCTTGAAAGGCAAGTTCTTTATTGGGTCTAGTTTCCCAGACCCAATCAGCTACTTACTGCTCATTGTTTCTATAAATCTAAAACTACTCTAAAAGAATCTACTAAGAACAAGGGCCCAGGTGGATTTGCTAGAAGCTCAGTGGGAATTCATGAGAGCAACCCTGGGGGACCATCAGGAATACCATCAGCTGTCTACACACAGGCTGCATGGCCTTGAGTGAGAAGCCTCTTGTTACACAAGTGAACCTCCACTGAGGTCAACCTCCAGCAGGAGGCCAGCCTCCAGCACTGGCCACACTGAGGCCTGGTTGGTGCAGCAATCACAGGGCAGTGAGTTCCCAGACCACTTGTTGACCAGAACTGTGTGGAGAACTGGAGGAAAGCATAAAAGCAACCTGGAACGACTTCCTGGGGAGACAAGGGCCCTACCCTCCAACGACTCTCCCCTTCAGACTCCCCAGCAGGGAGACCACCCTTCTAGGACATACCGCATTGAGCTGGAGCTCCAGACTAAGGACACCCCCACTGTCCAGCACTGGCAACAGCCTCAGGGCAAACACAGCTGGGCGCTCAGGTGGAAGGGCCACACTGGGACCAAAAAAGATGTAGAAGTGGACAGAGAAGGTATCCAGCTCATTGCGCAGAGTCGGACGCACTGGCCAGCAGTGCTCAGGTGGCGCTACAGCTCCAGACCCTTCTACAGGAGTCCCCAGGGATGGTGGCTCCAGGGACAGTGGCTGAGTGCCCAGTGACTGGGGCATGTTCATGGCAGCCCCAGGGACCAAGGCACGGGACAGGCTGGGTCGTGGACACTCTGTGAAATAAAGGAAACCAAAGATGAGACATGTGGCCTGCATAGCCATGTGGCCCCACCAGACACCAGAACTGAGCCCAACAGGCCTTAGGGGAAGGAGTGTAAACTGGAATATGGCAGCCCTGGGAAAAGGAGCCATCCAGGGTCATAGGACAGGGCCCAGATGTTTCCGGTCATACTACAAGGAGTTAAGGTCATGTGTCCCTCCTCAAGGCACTGAAAACACTGCAATGTAAGCTAATGTGACATGCTGGCCTAATGATTTGCAACTGTGTGCAAAGGCAGTTCCAGAAGTCCTGGCTGCCCCTGTCCACCCCAGGAAACTGAAAATGAGATTGAGTCAAGAAAAATAATGACAGCCTTTAGTTGTCCCAAGTCAGGTGCAAAGATACACTACAAAGGCAGCCCCATGACCTGAAGCTCCAAAGAGGCAGGGTCTCAGGAGTATGGAGGCACCTGGGTTGGAGAGGGGAAACTGCAGGGATGGGCTGAGGGTCACAGAATGCAGCCATATCCCCAGCCACGGGTCACTGCACAGGTTAGGGAGTTGAGGCAGATGAAGGGGTTCTGACCTTGTAACCGCACACACAGCTGGAAGCGGATGGTCCTGCTAGGACCACGGGATGGTGTCTCCACACGCACGTAGACCCAGTGGCCCCAGGGGGGCAAGGCCAAGTCCAGTTGGCATACTGAGGCACCTCCACAGGCCACAGAGCTTGAGTTGTGTAGGGGTGGAGCCTTGGGACGTACTCGCAGTGTCAAGGGACAGACAGATGCCCCTCGACCCCCTACACACACCAGCTGGGCTGAAACCCTGTAAGTGAAGCTTGGCACAAAGACCCTGGACAGAGGATAGGTTGGGGATAAGAAAAGACAGAGAGGTAAGAGACACTGGGGGAGGGAAACAAGAGGAAGCAAGAGAATGAATGGGGCAAAGGACATGGGGACAGGAGCCTGCTCAAGTGTCTCTGTGCTAGGGCAGAGGAGACTGGGATGTCTCCCTGGATCTACCCTGGGGATTCTGGGTTACTTTGGCTAGAGGGAAAGCAAGACTGCCCCCTGTGTCAGGTCAGAGGAGGAAAGGGCAGGGGCCAGGTTTGGGGTGTTTACTTACTTGTACAAGGCTGAACGATTATGGGAAGAGAGGGTTTGCTCTGAGGGACGGCCAGGAACCAGTACAGCCACATCCAGCAGTCGTCGGACAATCAGCTGCGGCTGAAGGAGGTACTGACATTCATCTTGGAGACCCTGAAAAAGAAAGAGGCAGCAGGAACAGGAGAGACAGTGAGGGCACTACCAAACCACGGTTCACAGAAGCCACTAGGGGGTCTTGAAGAAACCCTGTAAGCCTCTGGCTCCCAGGTCTCCTACTCTGATCTCTAAGCTCCTAACTTTTCCTATCTGAGTTGTCATTTTATTAAGGATTGTGCTGTATTAAAAATAATTACAGCAGGCTTAACTACAAGGGTTAGGAGAAAAAGAGGCACTCAGAAGAAAGACATGCCCAAGTATGGATACAGGCTCTTCAAGGGAAAAGTGCCTTTTCCATTTGTGAGTTCGTGTATTTGAGTGCAAATACATGCCCATAAAACACAGGTATACGTGAGAGGGGAACCCAGATGTCAGTCTCCACTTCCCACCTTGCTTACTAGCTCTCTTGTGAGTTGAATGAGCTAGGCTAGCTGGCCATGAGCTGTTGGAGATTTTCCTATTGCCACCCTTGCCTTGCCATCGAAGCACAGAGATTACAGATGTGTGCTATTGTGCCCAGCATTGTGTGGTTCTGGAGATCTGAACTCAGGTCCACATGTTTACAACGCAAGTGCTTTACCCACTGAACCATCCCCTCAGCCCCTGCACAGTCATTTCTTAACACTTTCGTCCTATCTGGGTCTTCAAGGTCTCAGCACTAAATGAAGCTTGGGGACTCAAGTTCAGACCCAACTGATAACTGGGCTTTGCTGCACCTAATCCCAACCCTCCCCTTAAGACATTCTTGGTCTGCCCCCACATCACCATAACAGCAAACTATCTCATTCTACAACTGAACACTGGCTCTAGGGGAGCTGGGAAGCCTTGTCTAGGTCTCTGGTCCAACCTAGGCCTTTAACTGTTTGTTGCCCTCCTGATATGTGCCTATCTGCCCTCTGCTTCATCACACCAGTGAGGACTACTCTCTCCAATCTGCAGACTATTTGGAACTTAAGAGCGGGACTTGGCTCACCAGACACAGGCCTAATGTAGTGTGTGCAACTTGCCATGAATGCTTGCCAAACACATGAATCAGCCCAGCTGTGGACAGCACTAACCTTTATGAAGCCAAAATCTGTCCCCTCTGACCTGACCCTCAGCCTCAGACTGTTTCCTCAGACACTGAAGGACAGCTACCATACTTTCCAAGGCTTCTCTTTACTGGACAATTACCAAGCCCCTGCTGTTCTCCGATCCTGAGGCCATACTCCCAGCAACCCCATCACTTACTGTCACCGTTGCCCTTCCATGGCATTCACATGTTACAAGCCCTAATGACCATCAGGTAAGGAGTGGGAGGGTCTCCTAATGAGCCTCCTCTAAACGAGACAAATGCCTTTCTGTTGGTTCAGTGAACTGGAGTCTATCGCTCATTCTGGTGGCTACTCTGAAGATGTGCCTCTAAAGCCTGCTCTGTGGGAGAACTTCCAGGCCCTGACAATTCACCATGTTTTATGCCATGGAAGAAGTCAGCCAAGCCATGCACGTTGGGCTAAGTCCCCAGTGCTGTAAGGAGGCCTTGGTCTAGGTCAGGTCAGAAGACTCGGGCACCCAGTGCTGCACACTTTCTATGCTATCTCACTGCTGCATGCCAAGTGCTCAGCATATCACCTGGCACATCTGAGGTGCAGAAAAACTGCCAGCCGTCGAGTTGAAAGATGGGTGTCAAAAGACAGTTCCCTAAAGCGACCCAGTTGTACAGAATTTTTCATCTCTGATGTCCAAAGCAAAGGTCCTTCATTTTTGACTTAAAACCCTATGAAAGAGAAACGCTCTGGCCAGACCCCGGTGCAGGGATCTGCAACAACCACACGCTCAGGACGCGCCCCATTGCCCTGCCTCACAGGCCAGGGAAAGAAACACTGCTTCCATTTCTTACCGCTGGTTTCAGGAAATATCAGGACATATGTCTGCTCTGGTGTGTTCCTTCAACATCCAGACTTCCTCAGCATGAAGCAGAGACCAAGAAAGGTAGAGGGCCTGGTAGCTGGACTCTAGGTTATGAAGAATTCCTCATACTTTCTGGGACAGAGAGAATGTCTTTGGGTTTTGTTCTTTAGAGAGCATACAGGGTCTTATTCTGAAGTCTAGGCTAACCTTGAACTCACCTTGTGATCCAGGCTGGTTACAATTCATGTCAGCCCTCCTGTCTCAGTCTCTCAGGTATGGGATATGAGTCACTATGCCCAATTGGGCTAGGTTTCTTTAAGAAATTCCAGGCCCTGAGGGGGCTTTGTACTGGCTAGTTTTATGTCAACATGATATAAGTAGAGTTATTTCCGAAGAGAGAAACCTCAATTGATAAAATGCTCCTACTAGATAGGCAAGCCTGTGGTACATTTTCTTGATTGGTGATTAATGTAGGAGGGCTGAACTCACTTGTGGGTGGGGCCACCCCCGGGCTGGTGGCCCTGGGTTCTATAAGAAGGCAAGCTGAGCAAGCCATGAAGAGCAAGCCAGTAAGCAGCCCTGCGTTCAGGTTCCTGATCTGTTTGAGTTTCTGTCCTCACTTCCCTCAGTGAAGGAGTGTGACCTGAGAGTTGGAAGCTGAAAGAAACCCAATCCTCCCAACACTGCTTTGGTCCTGGTGTTCTTTCACCACAATAGAAACGCCAAGGCTTACAGACTGAAGATGCCCATGGACACATGGTCCTCAGTCAACACCAATCAGTGAGGAAGTGAATGGGGGCAGAGGAAGCAGAGCGACTGTTCAGGAGGCTGCTGTGGTGCGGTAGGAGCTCTAGAGGAGATGTGATTCATGGAGACGTGGAGATGCACCTGCGGACGGGCATTGAGTGCTGATGAATGAGACTGTATGAACTGGTCATGGGGAAGTAAGAGAAGAGGAAGAGTCAAGAATGTCACATTTGAGGCCTGAGCAACTAGTGGGTAGCAGCCGTACTTATTGGGAAGGAAACAACCAGAAAGAAGAGGCCTAGCCTGGAAAGAAGGAGAAAACAAGAGTTTGGGACTTTGTTCTGCTTTGTAAGTATTAAGCTTGAGACTTCTTAGACAAGCAATTGAACATATCAAGAAAGCTGGTAAATATAAAGTTTGAGATTCAAAGAATGTGGGACCGGCTGTATACTCTTATGAGGCATCAACTCATACATGGTATTTAAACCAACTGTGCCACAGACACCAAACAAGAGAATGAAAATTCAGAAAGGAGTTCTCCTGGGGCCAAGCATCAAGTCACGACTGCACACATAGATCAAACAGAGATGTCAGAAAAAAGCCAGAGGAGTAGACAGCGGTCAGGAGCATCAGGAGAAGAACTGCCATAACTGCCAAGAGGGAGGCGATCAAGAAGGAAAGAAGAACATACGCAAGTCGTTGAAATCTGGGTACTAGTTACCCACAGGGAGAGAAACGCAAAACTAACAGGCAGGAAGGCAGACTTACTTTTCAGTGTGGGTCTTTTGTGCCTTTCAAAGGCTGCACCAGGTGCATATGTCACCTATTTGAAATATAAATGAGATAACTTAGAGAGGAGAAGAAGTAGGAGGCCATTGGCGGATATTACCTACTGCGGATGAGCTGCTGAGAGGCTTGGTCCTGCTCGCGTGCTGCCTCTAAACCGTCTGCATCTGCGCTGTCCAGCGTGTCATTTTCATAACTTTACCTGATCTTATTTACATCCAGATCTTAGACTGGAAAGAGAAGGTCTTCACGACCTATACCCAGCTATTTGGAAGAACTTTCTCGTTATGATCTATTAGGTGCTAGCTGGTTCCACAGTCCCAAAGCTAGCATCTCAGACTGGTAAATAGGAGCCTTAGGAAGAGATGAGAGGCTGACAGGAAGAAGGGACAGGAGAAGAGGAGTCATGAGGTCAGCTTGGGGCAGCGGGCATTTGAGAAGGTGGAAGAAAGGTCACAGAACTGGTGCATACCAGCTGTGCTGGGCGCTGGGAACACACAACTCAGGACAGGGACAGGACTAAAGGGCAGCCTTCCAGGGCTCCGTGTCACTTTCGGTACAGTTCACACTTGTAGGCCCTCTTCAGTCTGGCTTCTGCCCACCCTTCCACCTTCTTCACCCAGCTCACGCTCACCTCCTTCGGTATGCCTCTCGAACTCTGGCCCATGCCACTCTCACTCCTGAAATACTTTCCCTGTCTCCTACCCGTCAGGCCTCACTGCCTAACAGTCTCTGAACACCATCTCCACCATATTGCCAAACCAAGCTAGCCACCTCTCTGTGCTTTTTAAAGTATTTCCCCTATCTTACCATCTCTTATTTACCTCAGTATTCCCAGCAGCCAACTCAAGGCCTAGTGCCAAGCAGCTGGAGGACAAAGGGCTAAAGAGAGATCTAAACTCATCCCCAAAGTCCAAGAGGACTCCAGAAACAGTACTGCCTTCTTCTCACTGGAATTCTTCCTGCCCCCATCCAGGGTTATCCCTGAGCCATACCACTTCCTGTGTTTGCTATGCCTTACAGTAAGTCTGAAGAACCATGATACAAAGAGGATACAAGTTGGGAATGCAAAAGAATGTTCTAGACAACAAACCCTTGGGTTTAAGTCTGGAAAACTAGCCAGGATCTGGAGAGCTTAAGAATCCTCAAAGGCCCATATAAGAGTCTAGAAGGTAATCAACATTTTAGAAGAACCATCCCCAAGATCCTTGTCCATCCAGTGAGAAAGACTCAACTGTGAACTTTCTCTCTGGTCTCAACACACTGCTGGAAGCAGCCATCTAGGCCTCCCTGGCACTGCTTGCTCCCTCCAGACAGGAACATATATACCAGACCTGGTTATTTTCTCACCACCTAGTGGTCTAGACACTTTGAGTCATGCAATAGTTTCTGAGAAGCTTTTCTCTGTACTGCTATGCCCAAGCAACCATCACCACTCCTTCCTAGGCCTCAGCTCAGTAATCCCTACACAGGTCTAGGCTCCAGGTACTTCCTGCTCACTTGGAAAGGTGGACAATCTGAACAGGGGCTAGGGGATTCTTCTGTCAGTTCTTAGAAAGTAAGGCAAGATCCTGGCTGGGTTAAGAGGCAAGCTCTTTGAGATTTGGCCAAAGATCAATGAAGACATCCCTCCTAGGGGAAAAAAATAAAATCCTTTTTTTTTTTTTTTTTTTTGAGCCCAGAGACTTTTACAGGTGAGCCCCCCAACACGCTCTCATCCAGAGAGCTCCCAGGCCCCCTTGGACTTCATAAAACTCAGCCTATACTACTCTAGACATTTTACCAATTTAGAGCCAACATTCCCTTGGTTGGGAATTTCTGTCCCTCTTACTAGCCAAACAGCCCCAGCTTCCTTGCTCTGTGATGCTCGTTCTGTAGCTCTCTATCAATTCCTGTTCTGTTCATGCTCTGCCCTTCACGCTTACCAAAGCCCCATGGACATGGCTACCAGATTAACATGGCCAGCTCATCACATTGCCCGTCCACGGCAACAGGCAGCAGTAGGAAACCTGTATTTCCTTAGTACAAGGAGGATCACGACTTCTCTAACACACGAGAGCGGCAGGAAAACATTGTGCTGTTTTCTTTCACTCCAAACCAAGGAGCATTCCAACCTTTGGACCTGACCTTCAGACTGACAATCTCTGCTGTGTTGAAATCTGTGCTGGTATTCAGAGGAAAGGGAGACAAGAGTTAGGAAGGATATCAGCTACCCAGAGCCTCTTTTATTAGGAAAACTTTCTCTTATGGCTTCTCAAAAGGCAAGGGAGAGACCTGAAATTAGGATGCATGGGCTAGAGACGAGGATATGGCCTGAGAGAAGTTCCAGGGCTATTATCAATCAAAATACAAAATAAAACCAGTGCTGGGATTGTACAGCAGATTCCACAGGTCCAGATAGTTGTGACCACCTTTGTTAGTTAACCTTAGTTAACTAATCTCCAATAGGAAGGGATACACCTATCCAGTTCCAGGGCCTCATTCCAGAATCTGTAATTTCTCCCTAGTTTCCTGGAATCACTATGTCCCAGCTGCCTACTGTAGACCATCCCATCAGATAACCTGCTGGCCTTGAACAGTGGCCCACCACAGCCACTGTGGTGCTGTTGCTCATTCCGGTAACAGGGCCGTGAAGCCAGTGAGCACGCAGCAGGGATAGAGGGGAAGATGTGACTCTTCCTGTCCCAGGTAGCATCAACCCACCTTTACAGAGATGTGGCCATGGGCTTGGGGAAGGTGGGCAGCCAAGAACCAATCCCCAGGTAAGGGGCTGCTGACGTTAAAGATGCCTGAGGTTCTGTTGGGCAGTGTCCAGCTGAGGTTCAGTGAGAAAACCCCAGGCACAGCCGTGTCTGCTGGGAAGTGTGTATGCAGCGGATTGATGACGGGAGGTGCTCCAGATCGGAAATACCTGGGGACAAGAAGTGGGAAGAGAGAAAAGCAGACAGTGGGGCAGGAATTTGGAAATGGGGGGTTAAAAAGAACTGTCATTCATCACCAGTGAAACAAACTGATTCCCTATAGCAACACACACCACAAAATGATTTCAGGTCAAGGGTCAAGTCCATAAGGGCAACAGGTCAACTGAGACACTCATAGTAGTTACAAATGCCCAGGTGACAGAGGTCACGGCCTCCAGGGACACTTCAACCTGGATAAGGTCAAGGTCAGGGTTAAGAGGCATGTTTAGACCCCAAAAGTCATAATTCAGTTTGGGAAGTGACTAGGGTTGGAAAAACTGGGTTACAGAAGGGTAATTCAACACTCACACAGTCACGCTTTGGTCTGGGCAGTGGTCCCCAAAGGTTCCTCCCTGCTCCTTGAAGATAATGAGGTTCCAAACAGCCAGGAACGTGTCCTCAGGAACGTGGAAGTGGAAGAGCTCAGTACTGGCAAAGGAGCGAAAGGGACTGAGCTTGCGGGGTGAGCAGGTGGAGTAATCAGTCAGGAAAAGGCCTCCTGGGAAGCAGAGGGGAGGGAGAGCATTCCATTAGGTATCAGGCATGCCCATGTCTCACCAACAGTACCAAGTCAACAGCACTTTCCTTCCGCCAGCCAGGAGCTGAGGCCTGTGCTGCCCTAGTGTCATCTGGCTTATTCCTCACAAAAGCCTCGTTCTTAAAAATTCATATTGCAAAAATGAAACCCTGATGATTTAAACCTACGGCCCTTCATTTGACTTCACAGCGGCTCACTCAGAAGGAATTGTTCTCCACCCGCCAGGCCTAACAAAACAGAGTGGCAAGTGTGTGTATGTGTGTGCATGTGTGTGTGCCTGTGAGTGTGTGTGTAAGTACGTGTGTGAGTGTGTGTGTGTGAGAGAGAGAGTGTGTGTGTGTCTATGTGTGTGTGAGAGTGTGAGTGTGTATGTGAGTGTGTATGTCTCTGTGTCTGTGTGTGTGTGTGTGTGTGTGTGTGTGTGTGTGTGTGTGTGTGTGTTGGCATAGGCTCCTAAGCCACTGAGCAAGCTAGAACTCCACCTGTGGGGCTTGGGAGTCAGCTCAGAACTGTGTAACTTGTTTGTCTTCTGCCCTTTTCTATTCCCCAGCGGTTAGGAGCAGTAAAACTTCTCAGAAGCTTCACAAGAGCTGTCTGTATACCAGCTACGGGCAGAAGAGGGGAGGGGAGGTGCGGTGAGGCTGCAAGGGAGCTGCTTGGGTGGCAGAGTCAAGAACGGGGGCTGGCAGGCCACCATGGCAGTGCCCAAGAAAGGAGAGTGATCAGACTCTCTAGAGTCCAAATGAGTAGCTAGGGATATTCTCCCAGAGGGAGGTCCTGGAAAGCAGTCATTCAGTGACCCAGTGGTATCCTAAATCACTTGGGACTATTTGGAGTAGGCCGAGTTGGGGGTGGGGAGGAGGTGATTATCTCTAGCTGAAATGCTGATCACCTGATCACTGCTGTCAGGAGCAGAGTCAGGTGGGTGGGAAATGCCCTAGCCAGACAAGTACATGGGAATGTAATCCATAGCTCAGATGACAGGAGACAGTGGCTCCAAAGCAGACAAACTGTCCCCACATACAGCACTCACTCATGCTCCCTGTCTCTCTCTCTTTTTTTCCTCTCTTCTCTTCCTCTCCCCCTTTCCCTCTTACTCCCCTTCTTCCCCCTCCCTTCTTCAGAACAGTTCCAAAGAAGCCCAGGAATATGTCCCTGAACAGGTAAAAAGCTGGAGAAATTCAAGCATCTTCAAGACAGAGTAGAAGCTGGAGGGAGGGTCCTCAGCTACACAGGAAACACCCATAAGGCTTACCTCATCTGATGATCTCTACCTCTGGAGATGGGGCAATGACTCCAAACGAGGCATTTACAGTAACAGAGATGGGGATCAGGGAAAGGCGGGGCTGAAGGAGAGTAGGTGGCCACTAAACTGGGGCGACCTAAGAGGCACATTCAAGAGGCGAGGACTTAAATGAGTGGAAGCCAGTGGCCAGAATGGCTCAAAGGCCAGGACAGCACCAAAGGACTAGACTGCTGTTCCAACCAGACGATCAATTTCAATAAGGAAAAAGTGCCACCCTGAAAGCTGAGCACTGCCCAGGAGTGCAGAGAGGCTTGGAACTGCACTCAGAAAAAAGTGGGGAGGTACTCAAGGCAGATGAAGGGCAGTGGACTAACTAATGGAGAAGGCAGCTTCCTAGAAATCCTGTCTCTCACAACTGGGAGCCAGAGGCCCAACACTGAATAGCCTTGAATACTATTGTTATAGGAAATACGAGCTCTGGAGCGCCCTCTGCTGGGGTTAGGGAAGGGATGCTCCTCCTAAAGCTAGCACCAGACAAGCGCAAAGAGCTTGCTTGGCCTGGAGAATCTGGACCTGCCTAAGCCAACCTCAACAAAGCCAGAGGCTATGAGAGTCACAGGATGTACTTGTTGGAAAAGGAGTAAGTAGCAGTTTGGAGCTTTGGGGGTGATGTAAAAGGAGTTGGAGGAAGGGTGGATCCTTAGGAAACAGACCTATCCACCTCATGCTTTGATTTGGAATTTTAACAGGGCCTACCAGAACCATGTCCCAGAGAAAGCATGTCTGTCCAAGTCTAAATGAGCTTGTCCTGATGTCCCTTCTACAAGAACGTGAAGGTGCTTCTCCACCACCTAACTCTCCTCATCAAAACCAAAAGCTAATTGCCAGCTGCTTCTGCAAGTGTCGATCCTGCACTGTAGTCAACAATGAAAGTCTACCCCTCCATCCTGGGTTCTTCCTTCCAGAAGACTGGGTGGACAATGAATAAGATGCTCTTAAGGTCTAGGAAGATGATCAGTGGGTAAGAATATTTGCTATGTAGGTATGAGAACCTGAGTCGAAATCCCCAATGCCCACATTTGAAGCAGGAAGAGGAGGGAGGAAAAGGAGGAGGAAAATGAGGGAGGAGGAAGGGGGAAGAAGGATGATGGGTGAGAAGGAAGAGGAGGAAGGAGAGGAAGGAGGAGGAGGAGGAGGAGAAGAGGAGGGAGCAGGAGGCAGCCTAGCATGAGCCTCACTTTCCTCATCTGTAGAAGTGTACAGAGGTTCAGTCATACTTTAAAAGTATCAAGAACTATCCATAGCCCAGTGATGCTTGCTTGGAGAAAGACTCAACACAAGAAGAAAACTCATTATAATAACAAATAACTCATGTCCATCTATTTAATGCAACATATTGTCTTCAAAACTGCTTTTTAGGCCTTTTTAAAAAATATGTTTGTTATCTCAAAGGTTTAGGCTACAATGTTTCCATATCTCAGGCTACAATGTAGTCTCCATAAAACTTTGGAAACAAAAGGAGCAAAGCCCCAAGACTTCCCGCAGAAAGCCAGACTCAAGGACTCAAGATGGACACTGAGAAAGGAGATCTCCCAGTCTCTTGAGGACTATTAGCCACCTGCTGAACTACCTGAGAGCCTCTGACTCACCCACTCTTGAAGGTTGCCAATCCATCTCTTGTGTAAGCCCCCTTCTCATCCTTATCCAGCGCCCCACCACCACCTCTTCCCCAGTGACTGAGCTCACTAAGTCCCACCTCTCCTGACTCTTTCCAAGCCACCCCTCCCTGGAACCCCATCCTGTGTCAGTCCTTTCCGCTTCTGCACTCACCAGCCCCTGGACCAAGGACAGAAAACAGCAACAGCAGCAATAGGGCTGGCGGCAGCTGGAGCCCAGACCTGAGTCGAGGCTGGGAGAGGGGCAGAGTATGAGAGAGGCGAGAGCCCAGTGGAAGAGACTTGGGCAAACACAGAGATGTGGGCAAAGACTGAGGTATTGGGTGGCGCTGAACTGAGCACCGGGGCTCAAACAAGGGCAGGAGGTGTGATGGAAGGAGTGGGTGTGATGGAGATTGAAGCAAGGGCTGGGGCTGGGCCAGGGGCTTAAGCAAACGATGGGAATGGGACAGGGTCAGACGTGGGCTGGGAATTGTGACAAGGGGTGCAACAAGGGCCGAGGCGGAGAGAGCGGCCAGGCTGGGGCAGGGACCGGGGTTGGAGGGGGGACCTGGATCTGGGCATTCGCTGGGACACTGGCCGGGGCCTGGACAGGTTTGGGAAGCGGGGCGAGGGCGTGGCCGGAGGCCAAGGCTGAGATTGAGATAGGATGAGGGGCCGGGACAAGGGCTGGGCCATGGCCCGGGGCGGGGGCGGGCCGGCCAGGCCAGCTCGGGACGCTCGTAGAGCTGACCCGCGGCTCCGCTCCCCACCCCCGGGGGGTGGCCTCTGGCGTCCTCGAGGGCTCTGGGCCCGGGCCGGGATCTGGGGAAGAGTTCAGGCCTGGGCGACTCCGGGCTGCGCTGAACCGGCGATAAGCAGGCCCCGCGGCGGCGGCCTCGGCGTGACGCTCGCCTGGCGCTCCGCCCCACGCCCCATGCGATTGGTCCCTCTCAGCAAAGCCCGCCCCTGCCCAATTCTATTGGCCTCTAACTGAAGCCTGCTGCGCTGCCTACCTGAGAGCCTCTGTGTGACCCTAACCACCAGCTGGGTGACCTCTCAGGTCCACAACTCGCGTGATCGCCGCTCACACATGGTACAGGAACCTTCCAGAAACTCACAAAACCAGGCTCCTCTAGGGCCATGTTCCTCCCATTCCTATGTTTGCACAGCCTACAGAGAGACTCACTCAACTCTGATCCCAACTAGATCCAAAGCAGCCCTCTCAGGAAACATCACCCACGCAGATGACCAAAAGACTTCTGTTGCCCTGGAGACTACTTGGCATTCTTGTTGCCCTGGTGATGAAAGCCTGCCCTGGGTTCTAGAGCACATCCTTCATTGGCCCTGGACCTCTCTTGTTCCTTCCCTTTACTGCCCTTAATCAACTCGGGCCCGAGTTCCTTTGCTAAGGTCTACAGATACCCAAGTCTTTCTAAAGAAATGGTTAAGAGGCCTTAACCATTCTCAGCAAAACCATTCCCTAGGTCAGAATCAATACTTCCCCCTCCAACCCAGGTAAAGATCCTGACCTAAGTACTTGGGACCACCAAGCCTAAGCCCAGAGGTATGTAGTTTTTCAAACAGCCCTTCACCCCACTCCTTTACTCCTCTCCTTTTCCTAACGCCCCCTGTCCCTCTCCGCACATCCTCTACTTTTTGTCTGAATTCTTACCCACTTTTCCATCATCCTCCCTCTGCCCCTTTTCTAATTTGCCCTTTAGAAAGACTACGGTGAAAGTAATTGCTTTTTTTTTTTTAAACCTTTAAGCTTATTTTATGTGTATGAGTGTGTTTGCCTGCATGTATATTTGTACAGCACATGTGTACAGTGTCTGTGGAGGCTGGAAGAGAAGATCAGAGCCCTTGAGACTAGAATTACAGACCATCATGAGCTGCCATGGGATGTTGGGAATTAAACCCAAGTCTTCTACTGAGAGATCTCTCTAATGAGCTTAAGATGCAAGTATCGTAAGGTATCTGCTACTGTCTCTGAAGCATGAAGCAAACTACAGATCAGTGAAACACAAGATTCCTCAAGCAGCACTTAAAATGATGATAGACTTACACAGATGACAGAGTCTGTTTTGGAAGCCCAAGTGGCCTGTAATCCCAGTACTTGGGAAGCAGGGGCAGGAGAATTATTACCAGTTTAAAGCCAGCTTTGTCCAAATTGTAGGCCAGCCAGGACTATATAGTGAGACCCTGTCTCAAAAAACCAAGGTGTTTTGTTTTGTTTTGTTGTTTTTGGTGTAGTTTCATGATAGAGCACTTGCCAGCATATAAAGGCTTTCAGTTCATTCCTTAGCACCCAAAAGGGGTCTGGGGTGGTAACAACAGACCTTGACTGTCAGGGCCAAGAAATTTGGATGTAATCCATTAGTCTGGTTCAGAAGGTTTTGTGTGTTCAAAAGATCTTCAGAAGGAGGAAAGAGAGCATCCCTCTTGGATCTTTCTAGGGTAAATTCAGCATCCTCCCTTTTCACAGCATCCTGGAGATAAGCCATTGCCATTCATTCTGTCCCTGTGGGTTTCATCGCCGCTCTCCCAAGCTCATCTGGTCTCAATGCATACATGGTGCCTGAGTAAAGTGTTAGTTTGGGCTGTTTATAAAATGTGTCATAAATGAAAGGTTGAGTGGATGGATATACTGGGGTGGTAGTGGAGAGTCAATGGTACTATACAACCAGGCAGAAGAGAATGAAAACATGGACACATTGAAGGGAACCGAGAGGGGGGCACTTGGGGAGTGTTTGGAAGATTAGGAGTGGTCCTAGTTGCAGATGGCACTACAGAAGACTAGAGTAATACATGTATTTCCATGTTTGAAGCCTGTGGGACTTCCCTAGCATGGTGCACCTAAAGCACAAGGGAATGACAAGATCTGAGTTCGAGATGCAGATTTAGAAGCCAGAGGTAGCCAGACATGTTGATGTACCTTTATAACCCCGTCCTCACAAGGCTGAAGCAGAGGTCCCTGTGAGGCATTCAGAAAGAGCCTGAGCTACATAGAAACCTAGCCTGGGCTATAAGGCCTTCAAAAGAAAGAGAGGGGAGGGAGAGGTAGGGGAATCACAAGTGGACACAGCATGTAGCTGGAAGTAGTTGAAGCCTTGAACATAAATGAAATTAAGGGAGGAGGCTGGCATCCCTGGACAAAAGTAGTGTGGCATTCTCCTGTGCTCTTCGAAGCCGACCCCATGCCCCACACTCTGCACTTGGACTGGCAAAGGAGCTGTGTGACCTCCTGGGGCATGGTCCTCTGCTACCATCTACTGATGAGATTCTGACTGCTTCTGTTGCTCCATCTTTAAACTCCAGCAGCTCCCTGCCAACCTACAATAGTATGTCCTGGGGCGGGGGGCTGTATGAGAGACCCTCCTGGCACTGCACCCTGAAACTCAGACGACTTCTTTCTTCCTTCTAATGTCTTAGGTGCACTAATAATTTCTTTTCCTTACCCTGTACCATCTGTGAACCCTGGGGTCTGCCCTGACTTTCAGACCCTCCAGCCTCTGCCTAATGGAGCTTGTACCTTATTCTGCCACTAGATGGAAGCAAATAAGACCACAGAAGGCCCTCAGGCCACTAAGGATGCGTCTTTAAAGGACCCCCATGCTGAAGACTTGGACGAGGCCACTACCTATGAAACTACCTTGCCGCTTTCCAGCTCACAGAGATATTTCCAGCCTACAGAAGTCCATTTTGAAATATCTACTTCCCTGAATCCTGACACAGAGGACTTTGAGGATCCCCAGAATTCTTCTGTCCCTGAAACTCCTTTAAAGTCCAGTACTGCTCAGCTTATTTCCCGACCACCACAAGTGTCTCCTCAGTCTGTGACTTCTCTAGAAAGAGTCATCGCTGAGATTCCTTTGGAGGAGTTTATCTATGATAATCTTATCTCTGAAGTCCAAGAAGAACCTCTTGAGGTCTCACCAACGATTAATATCCCTGAATATGAAATCCTATCTCCAAAATCCAAAAAGAACCTCTTGAGGTCTCACCAACCACCGGTACCCCTGAGTCCTCCCATGAGCTTGCCTCTGATAAAGTCCCACAGACCCAGGTCCCTGAATCTGAGCAGTTTCCACAGCACTCCTTTTCAGAACCTTCATCCCAGGCCAAGGAAGTCACATCTACAAAGGAGGGGAATGCAGGGGAAGAGGAACTGACAGTGGGTACTAGTAAGGTTACGGCAGCCAAGCCCGAGCTTCGTTCAAGGAAGAAGAAGGAGAAAAGAACTGGTGGTAACTGTCCCTACCTCTCCCCTGTTCCTGTGGCTTCTGCACTACCCTTGACTTACCCAGAAGTGGGGGACTGGGTTACTCTTGCATATGATTCCTCTTAGTCTTAAGGCCCTATCTCTCCCCTCTGGTTACTCAGCCCCTCCCTTCCCAGGTGTTACAAGCCGACCAGTGGTCCCTGCTAATCGGGCAGAGCTGGTGGAAATGGCTAAGGCAGTGCACAGAGAGCAATTTGATGATCAGGTGAACAATCTTTTTCAATGGGAGAAGAACTCAGCCCTGAAGGCCATCCAGACAGGTGAGCCCAGGTGGCCTTCCAGAGGCCTGTAACAGGCCCATGGACAGCTTATAATCCAACAGATTTGGGAGCCTGCCTCTTCATTGTGGAAATGGCCATGCCACCTGCCTGGAATCTGGAAGGGGAGCAGGTGGGCTATCCTGAAAAAAAGTGGAGATTTCATATGAGGTCCAAGTAACAATAGAAAGATGTACTAAAGTTGTTTTCCAACAGAATAATCGGGGGCCAGCCCCAGATACAGCACCCTGATAGTCTATATCAGAGCAACCCTAAGGTCCCAGGACCTTGGACAGTTTCTAGGAGCCTTGTCCCCATATGAATATGTCAAAAGATTTTGGTCCCTTTATTCCACTAAAGACTGTCATTTCTCATGCCAAATCCATGAGCATCAGAGTACCCAAAACACTTGAGTTCTTTCTATTCAAACTTTCTGTAGAGTCAACTATGACCTTTAAGAATAACCTTGAACTTCTGATCTTCCTCCTCCTACCTCCCGAGTGCGGGGATTACATATCTGTGCCACCACAGCTGGCTTGACATGGTGCTGGGGTTTGGGGTGTACTAAACAAGCACACTGTCCATTGAGCTATATCCCCAGTTCAAGGAGAACTCCTGATAGTCCTGTGAGTGGAAGCAGCGTCTCTGTAATGGGTGTGCAGATGAGCTATGTAACCACAGGTCACACTAAGTGTGAGCATGTCTACCTGTGTTACTGGCTTTCATGATCTATAAGGAATATTGATCTCAGTAAGAGAGCCACTCTGATCCTCTATGATTCTGGACTTCCTGGACGAATCCAATAGATAGTACTATATTTGCTTGAGCCTTCTACTTTCCGCTCGTGGTTATGAAATATGTCAACAAGACTAAGATACAAAGACAACTAGAAAATCCTATATCCTTATCGTCCTCTATGTAACTTATTCAGCCACACCTCCAGGCATGGGCCCTCTCCCTTTCATCTCTATTATTTTTAAAGTCTCATTTGTTTCCACTGATAGTGAAATCTCTGCTTAGTTGACATCTATTACTGTTACTTTTTTTTTTTTTTTCAAATTCAGGTTCTATCCAGTCCCCTTTTTAGAGCTTCCTGTCCACTCCTTACTACTTAGGACTTCTATCTTTCTTCTTTGTTTTAAATGTCTGTTTTCCTGCTTAAACAAATGGTTTGTGCACTTAATCCTACACTAAACTATCTGTGGTCTGTATCCTTCTGATGTTGAAGATCTTGATTCAAGACTCCCTAAGAATATGTGGTGTGCAGAGAAATGTGAGATGTGAGCTCTTCCTAAGTTCTTTCCACGGGTATTATGCACCAACTATATCCAAGCACGGAGTTTTAGTTGTGCAAGCATTGGGACAAGAAAGGCCTCAAGGATAAAACTGTCCCTCAATTGCACAGTGAGACCCTGTCTCAAAAAAAAAAAAAAAAAAAAAAAAAACAGCAAAGATCCCTCAAATACTTTGCACTCTAATAAGCAATGCCAATAAGTAAAATGGCAATTATAATTTAGGCTAACAAATTGCTATGCTCAGGGTACTGCAGAGATAGAGAAAAGAGACACCCAGTTTTGGTGCTAGACTAATAAGCATTGGAAGGAAAGATTGCCAGAGTTATTATCTGTAAGAGGAGGAGGAGAGACAGTCAAACTGGGTGTGCTGCCGCACAACTATGATCTCAGCACTTGGAAGGCTGAGCCAGGAGGATCACACCTTTGAGGCTATCGCTGTCTATATGGCGAGTTCCAGATCAACCTGGACGGCATAACAAAAAGAGCCTATCAAAATAAAAATTTAAGTAAAATGAAAAGATTTGACGAGACAAGAAATGTTAGACAGCTCTAGTGTTTTGCCTGGTGCAAGAATGTTGGTGGGAACCCTAGCTCAGCTCTGGAGATACAGAACTGCACAGGCATCTATGTGCCCGTGTAATGAGTCACTGTCACATCCCAAGGGCACCCAAGAATCACCAAAATACTTTGAACAGGACTACAACACACATATTTGTGCTTTTAAATGACCACTCTGGCAGTAGAATAGACTGGAGACGGTGAGACTGGACACAGGAGGACCACACTGAAACACCAATGATAATCAAGGACGTTGCTGGGTGACGGTAGAGACAGGTAGAAAGGGAGGTTCACAAGACACTAACAAGGTAAAGCTAACGGCTGGATGGTTGGATGTGTAGAATAAGTTAAGAAAGGTTAAATACCTGGAGTGAAACTTGGCGTAAGTGTCTGAATGAACCGAGTGCCTGAAACAGCAGGTGTGAGGTGCACACAAACCTGGTGAACTGAGGTCACAAGCTGGAGATGGGGGCGGGGAGGTTGAGGGGAAAGCTGGGTATGTGTTTAATGAAACATGCTGGCGAGAATGTAACAGACAGATGGCCCTGTGGGTCTGAAGCCCAGGAGAAGGCTAGGGTGGGAGCATCCTTCATGTAAAGACAGCTGTATGGACGATGGAAACCTCCCAGAAATTAAGAGCTGCTATACATGCATGGCTACACAGTTGTACAGAGTCAGCATGACACCCACAATAGCCTCATCGGCCTGCCTAGTCCACGTCTAACTGGAAGAGAGTTTGGAACCAGAGAATGGAATCCAGAGTCAGATCCCAGTTTCCCCACTTTAAGGGCATAGAATAGAGTAGGGCGGGACGGGACAGGTTGGGATGGGATCTGAGGGATTCTCTCTAGCCTCTATTCATACTCTTCATCTGAATGCTAGATACTGATTCCCACATTCATGCTTAAACTGGCCAAGCTTTGAGCTTTGGGTGGACTCGGGTTCATGCATGCACATCACTCACTCAGCCACTAGGTTTAGCTTTTGTTACGTTCAGAATCCCTCTGGTGGAGTCCTGGTCTGTTCCACCCATTGTGACCTGTTCTCTGTGCTCTCAGCTGAACATTCCGGGTACGGCAGGGTCCTGGCACTGTGGACAGACTACATCAATTCAGAAGCAGCCAAGCCAAAAGACACACCCGAGCAGGTTTTAGAACCTTAGAAACTATGGGTAAGATAAGACCTCCTGAGCTGAGGCACAGAATTGTGGATTACGCCGAGTAGGAATTTGTTCAGTCAGCCAGCCAGGAGGTCTATACTCTCTGACATCTCTTTCATGGCAGGATTAGAGATATAGATGAAAATATAGACCTTCCCTTGTGGGGAAGCTGGGGAACAACATTTAGAAGAGGTGCCGTTTCCATTGAGACCTCCAACAGTCAAGACAGTTACAGGTTCCCATGGGAACTCTGGCTAGAGTCTGGACTAGAAGTTGGGACAGTCTCTGCTCTTATGAAGAAGCAGGAGGCTGCCTAGCTTTCCTGTCACCTCTGCCTAGCCTGTCCTTGACTTGTGATAGGATTTGCTGTATAGCTCAATCCTTTCAGCTCCCACTGCTAAAACCAGGGTCTTGGAACTGCTTGTTAGTGCCACATTCAGGGACACTAGCCTCCCTTCCCTTTCCAGATGCCCTTTCCATTCCTCACAACTTAGATTATTTTGGTCTTCTGGTCATGATGTCTGATAGGCCCCTTTCTCCTGATCTCTGGAGAGCCATCAGCCACCCTTCTCAGAATCATAAAGGGTGTTAGTTATGTAACAGTAGAACCCAGAGACATTGCAGAGATGTCAACTTGGCCAGTGAGGGAGCAGGCATCCTCCCTCTTCACACCGATCTAGCCACCTTCCAGCCTTCCTCCAGGGTCCTTCACTAGCAATTCTCCTCATGAACCAATTCCCGTCACCTCCTATCCTCTTGGCCACTTAGCTTAGCTCTTGCTCACCGTCGACACTTCAGAAAGGTTGGACTCTGGCATGGAGAGGGGAGGAGGTAAGAAACCCTATGGCCACAGGGGCCTGGTGTTTACCTTCAATGTTTTCTATCATGTCCCTGCTCCAAAACTTAAGACCACCTTCAGTTATCTCTCATAGGCTGGCATAGAGTGGATCCTGGGATGGGAAGGGAACCAATGATTCTTTGAGATAAAATTTAAAAAAAGAAAGAAAGAAAGAGTCTAAGAGCTGGAGGTGAGCAGGGTAAGGTGGTGAGTTCCCAACCCCGACTCCAGGGGATCCGTTTGAACACTTACTTGTAGGGAGTTGAGGATTTTTTCCTTTGTCAGTCTTTCCTATTACTCCTTCCATATGTAGGTATCTACATTGGCTGGCGCTGCCCACACTACTTATGGGACTGTTTCCAGATAGATGAGTCCAAGTGCTTTTGTGGACATTTGTTGAAAGAACACCAGATCATCTCAGGTAAGAAAGAAGTTACCAGCCTCTTGTCAAATATGGAGGGGCTACTGTGTTCTGGTCCCTTGAAGGGAGAGACAGAGACTGTGAATCGGGAAGGGAGCTGCATAGAAAGGTCAGGACCTTCCCACTGCTGATTTCTAATGCTCCACCCTCTCCGTTCTCCAAGATCTGTCGGTGCCCTGCAGTGTGAGCCAGTGCAGGTGCCTCATGTTTTGTTTTATCCCGTCACGCCCAGAGGAGGTGGGTGAGTTCTGGCTCAAGAAACGGGCCACCTTTGACCCCAGGGCCTGGAGGGCTCAATGTCGCTGTAAACACACTCATGAAGAACACGCAGCCACCGGGGCTCATCCCTGCAGGCACCGTGGTAACTCTAGTGCAAAGGGGTGTTTGGGTGGGGAGAAGGGGATCTGGGGTGAAGACAGGTGTGTGGTAAGGAAGAGGTGAGGTGCCATAATTCCTTATATTCCTCTTGGGTGCTCTTTCACCCTAGGCTGTTACTGCAGCTCTTTTGAGTCTAATTTCCTCTGTGGGGCCTGTGACCGGCGCTGGGAGGAACACTCAACGTTCTTTGAGACTAAGGAGACCAGGCGACAAGGAAAGAAACCTTATGGTGAGGGAACAACTTGGGACAGGGACCATGCCAGCCAGCATCTGTAAGCAGAAGGCCAGGCAGAGAGGCACTCCCACCCTCTTCACCACCCTCTCCAGGTCTTCCACCCCCAGCCCACCCCACACCCCATGTCTGCACTGCTTCTGATCTCCAGGAGCAGACTATGTGCCTTGTGCAGAGATACCTGCCCTTCAAGATGTCATCCTCACCAGCTCTACCTTGAGACCTTCCTGATGCCAGGGTGTCTCTGGCCACCCCAGTTCCCACCCTAGATCCCTTGCACTCCCTGGCCCAAGGGACATCCATCTTGACCCTACATCTGACCCCCACACCTAACCCTTTCACCTCTGCTCTTCCCTCCTCCAGGGAAAAACACCATCAAGAACTTGCACAGGCCTTTCTGAGCCTGGCCAAGATCAACAATAAAGTGGAAGCCAATAGCATTTGACCTGGCTCTATATGGAATAGGTAGCGTCAAGACTCAATTTACAGTCAGCTCTAACTACGGGCAAGAGACAACGCCGAGCAGAATGAAGGCTGACTCCAGCCATCTTCCTCTATCATGGCTACATTCAAGCTCCTGGCCTTGACACCAGGAGATTGGCTTCAAGAGAGCCAAAAGAAGAGTGAAGAATAGACTAGGCAGTGGTTTCTGTTATAGCTGGGGTTCTGTAAGGCAAAGGCATTGAAATTAGTAGGTCTTTGGAGACTTTGGGCAGTGGTTTCACACTGCCATGGTGGAGGGAAACTCCAAATATTCATGAATTTGAAGGAGTCTCTTCAAGGAGATTGGGTAAGAAGTAGAGGAAAGAAATCAGATAACACCCAGAGTGGGCTGTCTGTAGATCAAGGTAGTGACTTTTTAAAGAAGGAACAGGGGAAGAGGCCATATACAAAAGGAGAAGGATGCAGAGGAGAGGAGAGAAGCTTGGTGAGACAAGATCTCAGATGTGGAAGAAAGAGGGTGAGGTTAAGGCGGAGGTGATGGCACATGCTCTGATGAAGGGAGACTTCATCTCTTAAAACACAGAAGGCAGTGTGAGCTGCAGGGAACAGGAACTCCTAGAAGTTCCCTTCTGATGGCATCTATATTCCCTGTAAAAAGGAACTAGTAGATGGATTAGTGGACAGTGGAAGAGTGGACAGGAAAGGTGTGTGGTGGGGAATGCTAATGTAGGGAATCAGAGGAAACGGGGCAAGTGCAGAGTCTAGGATTCCTGTGGCTGGGAGTGAGAATCTGGTTCGAGAAGAAAAGTGTTAGGTTAGTGGGTGCACGTGGGATGCTGTCAGGATAGTGAGAAAAAGGAGGCAAAAGACTTGAGCCTGAAGAAGTGAAGGGAGATGTCTCAGATGGAGGAAAGTGATCCTGGGAACAACTGCCAGGTGATGGGAGCCATCAAAGGGATTAAGGAATCTTGTTTGAGGTCCAGAAGCAGGTGTGTGGCATGCAATGCAGCACAGGGCCCACAGGGCCAGCAGAGCATGCAGATTGCAGAGAGCAGCTGCAGGTGATGGCGCATTTTTGGAATGAGTCAAGGTCAGGGCCAGGTTTGAGTCAGGGTCAAAATCATGAATGTCAGGGAGTGACAGAACCCCATAGGTGATTTTATGGCCACAGGAAAGTCTTGACACAGGTGCGCTTTCTGATGCTAGATTCTCTCTTTGCTAGATCTACAAAACAAATAGCTTGTGTTGCCTGCTATGTGTCAAAACCCAAAGAAATATTCAGCTCCAGAGCTTAGCTCTCATCAGATCTCTACCCTCTTCTCATCCCAGCCGACTTATCTCCTGCCCTTCTCAGGGGCAGCTTTCAAGTCTCACATCTAGAGCTCAAGGGCAAGGTGACCCTACATTTCCTCATATTTAGAAAAGTTACTTGTCTTCGAAAAGGAAAGGATGCAGCCTAGATTGCTAGGACCCCAGGGTAAAAATCATATCACATATCAACCCTCTGAAGAAGGAAGGGTTTTCTAATAATATATCTATGTAAAAGAGATTGTGCTAACTCCAGAAGTTTCTCAACATTGGTTGCATGTGCTGTGATAATCATATAAAATTAATTCAGTTAATAGAAGAGTTACTGTGATTAGGTCACTGGGGACACAGTATGTAGCCATTGCAAAGTGTATAAAACTACAATAATTTGAAAAACATAACAAGAAGCATGCCATTTATTACTACATAAAAAACTTCAGAACAGTGAAACACCAAATACTCAACTACTAGTGAGCATTTATGTATCAGGCCATGTGCAAAAACAAAACAGCCTCTAAAGATACAATAGTAACTTACATTATTGCACCAGACCAGAACTCACCAGGTGGTGAATATTTAGGGGGGATACGAATGTTTTTTTGAGACTGAGTCTTGCTGTGGAGACCACACTGGCCTGGAAATCATGAGTGATCCTCCTGCCTCTGCTGCCCAAGGGAAACACTGTGTTATTTCAAAACATGAAGTGGAAATGAGATGGTTCAGTGTTTGAATGCTTACTACTCTTGTAGAGGGCTGAAGTTTGGTTTACATCTGGAGGCTCACACCACCTGGATGTAACTCCAGCTCTAAGGAATCTCTGGCTCCCTCTTCTGGTTTCTACAGGCACCCACATGTACTTCACACACACCCACACATATACATATAAATCTTTAAGGGCTGGAGAGATGGCTAAGCAGTTAAGGGTATATACTGAACTTGGAGAGCACTGGAATTCAGCTATCAGCACCTACATCAGGTGGCTCCCAACAGCCTAATAACTCCAGCTCCAGACATGCTATGCCTAATAGCATCCATATGCACATAAGCCACAGGCAGGCGCGCGCGCACACGTTTTGTTTAAAAAAAAAAAAAAAAAAAAAAGTGCAGTCAAACCTGCCACACTGAAAATGCTGGGCCCAGAGATAACGGCACTACATACCACTTATGAGGTGGAGAAAAGAATGTAATGCATAGAATAACATACATCCTCACCCGTTTAAGAAAAAAAAAATGCCTTGAAAACTGATGTAAGTGGGAGCAAGAACACAAAGAAATTGACTTCGAGTTTTTAAAGATATTTTCATACAATATGCTTTAAATCTTTGGAAGTAGTCCAAAGGCTGAAATTGTTAAGACTAGGTACCTACCCTACAGATTAAAAAGACCAGGTCCCAGTTCACCTTGAGCCCCACCCATATGGCTTCAGGAACCAATAAACACCGATGGTCCTCAGAATCTCGCTCTCCTGTCCAAAGCAGAGATGGATCTGCACTACTTTTAGCCTTTTGTGCAGCAGGTGGCGAGGCCCCGCCCTCTTCCCCTACCAATTGGGGCCAGAGCTAATAGGGACAGGCCGAGAAGAAATGGGAGAAGAAGTAGGAGTAAGTCCCACCCATTCAGGAACCACAACCTACGCTTGGTCAAGGTGGTGATCCTGAGTCCATTAGGAAAATATCCCACCCCAGGTTTAGTCCTTCCAATAGAATGGGAACGTATCTCAGAGTGAAACTGCGTAGGGACCCAATGGGAAAAGAATTTTCACGCTACCAAATAAAAATTGGCCCTGCGTTCGCAGAGGCAGCCAATGAGATGCACAATGGGACCCGCCCCCGCAGCCGGCCATGGCCAATGGGACTGCGTCTGCAGGCGACACACTCGGGAAGATGGCTGCTGCTGTGCTGCTGGCCGTGGGTTTGCGCGCTGCGCACAGAACCCTGGCGGCCGCGGGGTCCCGGGGGGCGCAGGTGAGAAGCAGCCAGAAGGACGAGGGATCTTGCAGGCACTGGCGCGTTCCGGGTCCGGCACTCGCGGCACTCCGCCCCGCGGAGCCACTGCCTCTACCAAGGGTCAAATTCAGGGACTGCACAGGGCAGGTCTGACTCCAGTCCACGAGAGAAGCGATCTGGCTGCTGTCCGGGCGCCTGCTTCAGGCTGCCTCAACCGTGTCCCTTGCAGGAAGTGAGTGCTCCCTTTTGGGAGCTAACCGGCTGTCTTCCTCAGACCGCTGGCCCTATAATGTGCACCAGTTTTGCGCCTTCATCTTCCACACAACACCACACGCAGCAGCGATTTAATTTACCCCACTGTTACGCTTCAGTGTAACGCACTGACTCAGCCCTCTCCGAACCGGTGGGAAACTGGGATATTCCTACCTCCTATCCCGTCTGGCACAGCCTAGTTCACTTAGGTGAACTCTTACGTAACTCCGCTGATTCACATGACTGGAACTAAAAATCCAGTGTAGAAGCCAAGCATGGTGGCACATTCCTATAATCCCGGCATTTGGGAGACTGAGGCAGCAGAATTACCAGGACTTTGCCAGCTAGGCCTGCATAGCAACAACAGCAGCAAAGCTGCACAGTAAGACTTGACACCCAAATGAGAGATCAGCCAGTGTCAGGACAAATGTATTAAAAGCCTAAATCAAGTAACGAGGCTTAAAGATCAGAACACATAATAGAAATACATGGAAACAGTAAAGAGCTTCAACCCTCTTAGGATGGGATTCAAACCGTGTTTTGAGGTTGTCAGGGGATTCGTCTGATGTATTCAAGGTAGCATAGGAACTGAGGCCTCAGTGTTGTCTTGCTTGCTTTTGGAGACAGAGTCTTATGTATCCCATACCAGCCTAGAGTTTCTATGTAGCTGATCCTCCTGCCTCCCTGTCCTAGGTGCTGGAATTACAGATGTTCAGCTCCACACCCAGATAGAGACCTTACTCTTGAAACTGCCATTCTGGGTCTTTTTACCTATATGATGCTAGATTTCTTAGACACCATTACAGGAATCAGTTGCACTCATAAATCCTACATAGGAATTACCGAGTGTTCTGTAACCAGGTCCACCATCTGGCCCATTTGCTGCTCAGGCTCTGAAATCCAGGAATATTTCCCTGGAGTGGAAGCACTAATGGGTTCTTAGAAGAATGAAGTTATTAACACTCTCAGGGCCCAGCTTCTTCCAACCCCAACTGGGTGTGGGAAAATTACTGTCAGCTCTCTCCCTCAGGGCCACCGGCCCCATCCTCAGGTCCGAGGAAATGCAGGTGTGACTGATGGGAGTGAAGTGGCCAAGGCCCAGAAAGCAGCTCCTGGAGGAGCAGCGCCAACCATCTTCTCCCGGATTTTGGACCGAAGTCTCCCAGCTGACATTCTATATGAAGATCAGCAGGTGGGGGTCTCCTTAGGGCCCAACCCTCTTGTGAATGTCATGGGTGCAATAGTACCTGATGACCTGATGAAGTAACACCAATCTCTCACCTGTCACTGCTCCCAGTGTCTAGCGTTCCGTGATGTAGCCCCGCAGGCTCCTGTGCACTTTCTGGTCATTCCTAGGAAGCCCATTCCTCGAATCAGCCAGGCTGAAGAAGACGACCAGCAGGTGAGGAGGACAGAGTCAGGGGCTTGTCTGGGAGGAGCCCTGGATTAAGCTAGAGGTTTGACTTGTACGGGAGAGCCACCTCTGCCACTACCCTCTCCCCTTAGCTTCTAGGACACTTACTCCTTGTGGCCAAGAAGGTAGCACAGGCCGAGGGTCTGAAAGATGGGTATCGACTTGGTGAGTGACTTTTGTCCATGAATCTCTTATTACTCCATGTGATCTTTTTTAAACCTCTCTGTGATCCTGATCTCTAACTTCAAGCTCTGTTTCAGTGGTTAATGATGGCAAGATGGGCGCACAATCTGTGTACCACCTACACATTCACGTACTTGGAGGCCGACAGCTGCAGTGGCCGCCTGGCTAAACCTGCCAGCTGGCCAAGGACCACAGGCCTGGATGTTTGGATGGAGAACGGGAAAAGGAATCCTGTGGTGCTAATAAACTTATTCTCCCTCAATTTTGCATCCCTGTCTTAAATATGTACAAATTTATACCAAAAGTGAAAGAAAATTTGTTTAGGGCTTTGGGCTGTCTTGACCATGGTCAGAATAAAAGATCCTAAGACCCAGTCAGTGGTTAAAGGAGATATGGTGCCGATCTGCTAGTGTTTAGTGGTCCTCTAGGTCAAACTACTAGAAAAAAATATATATAACAGTAGAAATTTGCCAGGATGACTAGACAGAGACATGTCTATTGAACTATTCCCTTCCATTTTGCTGTTATCTGCATCTCTATCTGTGTGTGATAAGAATTGAACCCAGGACCTTGAGTATGCTGGGCAAGTACTCCTACCAATGAGCTGCATTCTCAGACCCTATTTCGTATATTTTCAGTCTTAAACTTTAAAAAACAAAAACCAAACCTGCTCTTCCAACTTAGGGAATGAACCAAATGGGAATTCATATTCATATTGATGCCATCCTGGCTTTTCTCCAATGCGTCCCCATAGTCACCTTAGTCAGAACTAATCAAGTTGGGCATGGAGGCGAAGGTTCAGATTAGTGGAACTTTAAAAGCCCAGGGGAGGCAGATTGGAGCCGGGACTATTGGAGAGCACCAAGTCTAAGACTTCCGCCCCTAGAGAGCGTTTGTTTATCTCTCCTACCCGCCACCCCCGGGTCCGCCCAGCTCTAGTTGTGCGCAGTCTCCAGGAGTTGTTTGCCGTCTCTATGGCAACCCGGTAGGTGAAGTCTGAAAATGGAGACCACCGAGTCTACAGAGGAATCTTTGTCGCGGTAAGAGCCTTGGAGAACAAGGAAGGTCAACGGCTAACTTTGAAGCAGTTTTGACGACCTTGATGTGTTCGTTTCTTTCAGATCTTTTGATGTACAGCCCAGCTCTGAAGGACTAGAGACTTCTTCAGAACCCGTTCCTTCTTCGGGTAGCAGTCATAGGTCTGCTGCTCATCCTGTGTTATGTGCAAGGGCTCCTGCGCAGTATTCCGTGATTACAGAGCCCTCCTCTGACAGTCTTTACGAGGCAACCTGCCCTGCATCCCATCAGAGAGGCCACTCGTTTGACTTTCAGCCCCTCTATGTTTCTTATATTCCTCAGAATCCCTGTAATACCGCAGACCTCGGCTCAAGCCCTGATCCTACCTCTTCTTATCCTTGTCATAGCTCTGTTCACAGCTCTGGCTCTGGCCCTTATGGTCCTGGCCAGAGCTCTGAGCCTAGCCAGGTCTCAGGTCCCACCTCTGGACCTGCTCCTGCCTCTGGACCTAGTCTTGTTTCTGGACCTGATTCTTCCGGCTCTGGACCTGCTCTTGCCCCTGGACCTGAACCTCCGGGACCTGGTACTAAGCCTGGGCCCTGCATTCCTCAAGTGCTCAGATGCATTCCAGTAGATCTCCCTAATTATGATGCATGTTGTCAGCACTTACACTGGAAGCCACAACACTCCTGGGAGCCTCTACAAGTCTCAGAACCTGGAGCAAGAGGGCCATGTAAACCTCCAGAGGTTGAATCTGAGGAAATTCTCTGTAAAACACGGCCACGTGGCCAGTGCCTCCTCTACAACTGGGAGGAAGAGGTACGAAGGTTTGGTCTGCTCTCTCTTCCTAAAGGTTTACCCCAGTTTCCTAGGGAAGTCAATGGTTTGTGATGAGGGTCAGTATGAGAAGGGAACTCATAGTTACTTAACATGGGGTCCACAGAGAGCCACCAACCAGCTGGATCAAATCCCACCATTACAAGATGGCTCTGAGAGTTACTTCTTTCGACACGGACACCAGGGTCTGCTGAGCATGCAACTTCAGTCGCCCATGTCCTCTAGCACCACCCAGAAAGACTCATACCAGCTCCCAAGACACGCCTGTCAGCCACTTCGAGGTGTGAAGCATGAGAGACGGAACCAGAAAGAACCCAGTAGACAGAAAAGGGAGACAGGACTTCCTGGTGGGATTGTGGATTGTTTGGTGACTATAAGGGCGAACCCTAAGATTCCCCTTCTTTTCTCAACTCATTTCTGAAGCTCATTCTTGACTAGATTCCTCTGTCATTCCCCCAGGAAAGCGTGAAGCCATGCTGGAGATGCTCCTGCACCACCAGATCTGGTGAGAGCCTGGGCAGGGGAAGGGGGAGGAGAGAAACTGGGAATGGCCTTGACCTCTCCCATGGCTACGTAGTAAAGAGGTGCAGACAGAGCAGGAGCCTACAAGGAAGCTTTCTGAGACAGAGTCAGTAACACACCATGACTACAGAGTGGAGTTGCTACGAGCAGGGCCTCCTGCCCCAACAAAGGTGAGAACCCAGCCTGCCTTGCTTACAGAGCTCGGCTCTGCCCAGGAGTGAGAAAGCAGCAAGCCCAGAAGTTTAGAGAGCGCGGAAGGCCAGGAGTTACTTAGTATCTTTTCCCTCACAGCCTCATGATTACCGCCGGGAACAGCCTGAAACCTTCTGGATACAGCAAGCAGGAAGGCTACCGGTGTGTGGGCGTGGCTAGGTGCTGGGGTGCGGGAGAGGCTTTTATGTTCTGGCTTGGGGAAAGGTGGCATCTGTCCTGATCCTGGCAATCCTCCAGGGTGTCAGTGACATCAGGACACTGGACACACCATTCCGGAAGAACTGCAGCTTCTCAACACCAGTGCCCTTGTCTCTGGGGCAGCCTTTGCCTTATGAACTGGAGAACGTCTCCCACCAAACGGGGGTAACGTCTTCCCTTGCCTGTCAGGGAGGAGGGCAGGGGTGCGGAAGGAAGAGGACAACTCCAGTCTAAGAATTGAGGAGGGAAGCAGACATTGGATTTGGAATCTATTTTTGTTTATACTACAGAGGTAGTTTGGATGGAGTTGATCCTCTGTCCTTGATGAGGGGTTTTACATAAAGCAATCTCATCCTGAAGCTGCTGACTTATTGCTTCTGTGAGTAACTATGTCCACACCCAGTATTCTTCTTTTGGGATGGCCTGGACCCCAGACAATGACACCATGATTTGTTGTTGTTTTATACTTGGACAAAATATTCTGGTCTAGATACAGATATTTACAGAAGGCAGGAAGAGGACCAAGACAGGGAGAGACATGTATATGTACACAGCTGAGCTGCAGAGGGCTATGACTTCCATATAAGGCAGGGGTTTTGTGTGTATGCATGTTTTCCATCTCATATGACTTCTGTTTTTGTTGTGTGGAGACACGGTGACCATTGCCCATCCAAGTACCAGCAACAGGAGATTGTCTGCTTAGGGTTTACAGGAGTCCGGGAGGCCCTTTTCGCTCTCCTAGGAGCCAGTAAGTTCGCATTTTTCCTTTTCCCTGGAGGCAGGGGAATGAACATAGTTTAGACACTTCCGTGTTAGTGCCTCTCTTCCCCTACCTTCATCCTCCCATAATCCACTCCCCCGTGGCCTGCCATCACCTTCATCTCCACATCCCCACGGAGCTCCAGCTGAAAGCATCCTAGCTCATCCAGGGCATCCTTGGTGGTTGAGGAGACATGGATCTTTAGAGCTAGGGTGATGTAGACCAGGAGCAGAGGGAGAAAGAAGAGTCAAAGAAAAGCCAAGAGAATTGTCAGTGCTGGAGAGTGCTTTACCCAGTCAGTCACCCTTCAGAAAGCCTCCCAGAGCACATTTATAAGGATCAGCATATGCCCAAGAATGGGCACTTCAGAACTATCCAACAGAGATACGGAGGAACTCTGGAAAGAAAAGAGCAAGACAGATCCAGGTCAAATTCACAGTTTAAAAACTGTTGTCCTCACCTTGACCATTAGACTCCATTCGAGAAGCAGTGTTTACTGTGTCTCCAAAAAGACAGTACCGGGGCATCTTCAGGCCAACAACCCCAGCACAGACTGGCCCTATAAAAACAAACTGGTTGGGAGAGATCCAGAAAAGTAGACACTAGGGCCAGGTGAGAATCAGCCTTACCAGTATGGACGCCTATGCGTAACCTCAGCTGGTCATGGGGTCGATGACGGATGCGGAAGGAAGAAACTGCATCTAGTAATGCTAGGGCCATTCGAGCAATTTCTGGTGCATGGCGCTGACCATTTCGGCCCGGAAGGCCAGATACCACCATGTAGGCATCCCCAATGGTTTCCACCTAATTTAAAGGGAAGATTAAAAGGTCACCTGTGGACTCAGTAGTTAGAACACTGACTGTTCCCCAGAGGACCTGAGTTCAGTTCCCAGCACTCCCTTATCAGCTCAAACTCTCTGTCACTCCAGTTCTAGGGAATATGTCACCCTCTTGTGGCCTTCATGGGCAACTGCACACATGTGGCACATACTCAGATAGATACACACACATAAATAAAATAATAAAACTAGTTTTAAGAGATCATCTCTAGTTATATCCGCGAGACTGAGAAAGGAGGTAAGCTGGACAGCAGGAGTGATCCTGACAGCTGGGAGACCATGACTAACTAGACAGATGAGGGACTCCATGCCATGGCCCTGAGAATCTGGGGATAAGAGAAGGCCAGATGGGGATACGTAACTCCTCCTCACCACCCAGCACCTGTTGAGCCCTCAGTGGCATTTGCTGAACACGTGGACAGGATCACAGTCCTAGTCCAAAGAACCCAGAGGCACAAAGAGGTAAAGCATTTTCAGTGGTACAGACAGGCATCCTGACTGTCAGAGGGACAAAGCAGCTCTCGACGCTGGTAACTGTACCAACCTGCGGCGCACAGTGAAGTTCGTAGGGAGCCCACACTAAGCACTTAGGGATAAAGGGGTACTGTGTCTAAAACTTACTCTTAAATGGTCCAGAATGTAATGATGTGAAGTTTTTAAAAAAATAAAATAAGACTGGGGGTGTAGCCAAGCAGCAGAACAGATCAGCATGGGGAAGGCTGTCGGTTTGCGTCCCAAACTTCCCAGAGAGGGAGGGAGACATAGAGAATAAATAGGAGGAAATAAAAATAACTGATGAATTTGAGTAGAGGGTTTGTTGGAATTTTGTTAGAGAAACATCAGTAAGCTTTAGAAGATCCTCATGTTTAGATAGGGTCTCATTGCATAGCCAAGGCTGATCTTAAACTCACGGTGACAGGCAGGTATCACTGTGCCCAACATTATTATCCGCCATAAACCACACTCAATGTTAGGAACTTAAAAAAAGAAAAAATAGGTCTCACATTTCTTTGTGCATGCATGCACGCACACACGCACACGAATGTGGAGGTCAGAGGACAACCTGTGGGTGTCAGTTCTCTCCTTCCATCCTGGAGATTCCAGGGATCCAGCCTAAGTCACCAGGCTTGGTGCCTTTACCCTCCAAGCCATCTCACCAGCACATCAGTTTGCATATAACGAATCTATTGCTGCAACAACCAAAGCTCAGAGAAATCCTGATCCTGCCTAAAGCCACATAATTAGCTATAAAATCCATATTCAAATGCAGCACATTTACTCCCATGGGCGAGTAAGCCAACTCAATGACCTTAACAAAGAGCTTTATAACATGCATTCATGTATTACCCACAATCCCCACCCCATAGTCAGTCTGTGCCCGCATCCTCTGTGACTGTTCCGGAAGGAGAGAGCAGTTGTCTATATTATTAATACCCCAGGGAGAGAGGGACTAAAGCATGTGACTGATCAGGGAAGCCTGGGATCCACGGTTGTATGCCAATGTCTATGTTAACTAGAATCACACCCACTAGAAACCACTAGGATGCTGGGAGCGCTGACCATGGAGTGGGTATGGTCTGTGGGGTTCAGGAAACTGAATGGTCTTAGGTGGTGTCCAGCTCTCACCTTGTAGACATCAAAGTTGTCGATTATGGCATCAAAGCAGGTATAAAGGTCATTAAGAAGTGTCACCACCTAACAGGATGGGAAAGCAGAGGCTCTGAAAGTTGTGCCCAAGTTCCTAATAATTCTCAAGCCGAAAGACAAAAAGAACTCTAGGGCAAACTAGTCCAGTGAGGCTCCCAGGACCCAGCGCCACCCATACCTGCTCATGGGTCTCACCTGCATGGGGGTACTCTCAGCTGACAGCGCTGTGAAGCCCACGATGTCACTGAAGTAGATGGTGACACTGTCAAAGGCCTCTGCCTGAACCGTCTCTCCCCGTTTTAACTGCTCTGCCACAGAACTAGGAAGCAAGAGGGTACCCTCAGCCCAGCTCCAGGAAAGAGAGGGAAGGAGAGGGCGGGGTATGCGGCTACAGCACAGCCAAGCTGTAGAATGAAAGCCGGCTTTGATGGAAGGAAAGGAAAGTGGCTGAGAAGATGCCCCCTAGCCTAGTGCACACTGGGGTGCGCAAGTGGCGGGGAATTGTGAGGGGACCCACATGGGGCTAAGTAGTTCTAGTTGAAATCGTTCTGCATACACTTGCTCAGACAAAGATGAGGAAGAACAGTGCCCCAGGAAGGAAGGACCGGAAGCTGGACAGCACATCTCATTTGGAGACAAAGTGAGAGCATTTAGCCTGTAGCCAGGAGGGCTTACTATGGCAAGACATCACATAGTAGGGTTCCCAGAGTTGCAAACATATTCTCAGAAGATAGATGAGACAGAACAAAAGGAAATTTTTGGAGAAGGGGAACAAAGGTCTTACTGGGGTAGAATCTGGTACAGCAGAGCCTCAGCTTTGCGTTTCTCCTCCAGATAGGCCTGTGTGCGTTCCTCCACCAGCTTTTCCAGGTTATTGGCATACTGTTCCATGCGCAGCAAGAGGTTGTCCAATATGCTGGTACCACCCTCCCTGCAGGGAGGCCAGGATATCACACCTGCTCCATGGTCCTCAAGACTAACAAGGCTTCCTATGCAACCCACCCTTGGGACACACCAGCCTCATTCTCTAAGAATGATAAGGTTTCTGTCCCTGGGAGCCTCTGAGCCTTGGTGCCCTCTCACTTGTTAAACCGGCGAATGAAGCCCTTGATTTGCCCAAAGTCTGGACGTTCTGTTGGGTCCTGGGCCCAGCATCTCTCCATCAGCAAAACTAACTCTTCATTCAGTTGTGTCCGGTCAATGCTTGGCCGGAAATATGGCCTCTGACCATTTCGCACCTTCTGGACAATCTCTGAGGGTGACAGAAATTTTGGATGAAGACACAGGTTCCCCTAGCAGAAGAGACCGTGCGTAGCAACGGACTCTCTCACCTTTGGGACTAAGGTCCAGGCCTTCCAAGTAGAAAGGACCACTGCGAAGTGCTATTTCCTGTAGAATGATCGCAAAGCTGTAGACATCTGCCTTCTGCATGCCTGTGGTTGGCAAGGGGTTCCCACTAAGCAGTTCTGGAGCAGTCCACAGCTTCTCTGCAAAGAGTGAACAGGCTGGCTAGGTTCCCCGGACAGCATCCTGGATTCCACCTGGACTCATCCCCATGTTACAGTTACTGGTCTACCTCTTACATCCTCCCTGGGAGGAACTGACCAAGGCTTGAAGGGTAGCATAAAAGGCAGGGAAAGGAAGTGTGGGGGAAGGAATGACATGTTGGGGAGGTGTGACATAGGGAGCAGTCTCACTGGCATAGAGGGCATGGCTGTCGTCAGGTTCAGCTGTTGATCGGAAGCTAGCCAGACCATAATCTGTTATTTTGAGCACAAATCGACTATCCACCACACAGTTGGAGGACTTGAGACTTCCATGAGATGAAATAATGCTGTTGTGGAGAAAGGCCATACCCTGCAGGATACAGAGTAAGAGTCTGGATCACATCTGGCTTAGGCAACCCCAGTCCATGGCACAATCCACCAGCTAAGTGCATAAAGCTATTCAGACCACCAACCCAAAATCATTAGAAATTAAAGGATCTTGATACCATAAAAAACAAGCTGAGTTGGGATGAGGTCTTCTGCAGAGCCTCTACTCAAGGAAGCAGGCAGAATGGGAGAGCCATCCCTTCCAATGTAAATAGCATTGAAGTATCAGGCACAAGGGATAGGAGGAAATGCTTATAAAGAGGGATAAGGAGAATTATCAGTAATTACTCTGAAATGGCAGCTTGCTGAGCAGTGAAGGGAGCAGTCAAAACTAGTATGGCACTTGAGTCGGCTTCACACACCTAGCTACTATGTAAGAGAACACAACTTAAGACACATCATGGATGGTCTCTAGATGCACCATAGAAGACCAGCCAGTTGTAACTCTAATGTGCAGCTATGTGTAAGATGCAGGTCATGGTGGGAGCAGAATGAGGTCTATTAGAGGAATGCTAGACCACACAGTAGTGAAGAAGGCAGTAAATCAGCAAAACTTTAAAAGAAAATAGAGGTGGGCAACAACAGCCAAGCCAATGCAGAAGCATGGCTTCCTGGAGGTGGAGATGTCGGAACATTTGCCTCCAAGGAATGAAAAGGCTGGTCTTGGGAGAACAAGGCAGTGCTTCCCCAAACAGAAATTCTGGAAGCCCCCCCTAAGTACAGAGGGGTCAGATAGAGGATAGAAGAAGGTCTTGTGTGGACCAGAATCACAAGGGTGTAAATGCTAAGCTCTGGCCTTGAACAGGCCCCAGGTCTCTGAGCTCTTCCTCTTTATTTCTCTGAGTATCTTGGCCTTTAGGAAGAAGTGCAGACTTTAATATGCATAAATTAACTTTAAAAAAAAAACTTTCTGAATATTTAGCAGAAAATCTGAGCCAGTGTCAGGCTCAGTCAGGTGATCTTGTTAGTGGGCTCACGAGACCTGCTTCAGAACACTATCTAACCCACGCAAGATTCACCTGTGTCCTTCCACCATCTTTGGGCCTCTGAGTCATTTAAAAATAGCTGACCATTGGAATGGAAACAAAGATGTAGTGCAATTTGCCTTCCTTTCTCTTAGTTTAACCATGTATATGTGTATATAATATATATATATGTTTAACCATATATATACACATATATACATATTCGTGTGTGCGTGTGTGTGTGCGTGTGTGTGTGTGTGTGTGTGTGTGTGTGTGTGTGTTGTCTCTAACCAGGCATGGTGGTACACAACTACGGTGTTAACATTTGGGAGGTAGAGGTGGGAAATTCAGGAGTTCAAAGCAATTTCTGGTTACACAGTAAGTTTGAGGCCAATCTAGGCAACATGAGACCCTGTCTCTAAAAGGAATCAAAGCTACAAGTGTTGTTGCATGCCATTAATCCCAGCTCAGAGGAGCCAGAGGCAGCCATATCTCTTGAGTTCAAGGTCAGCCTGGTCGACAGAGAAAGTTCCAGGTCAGCCAGGGCTACATAGACAGACCCAGTCTCCAGAAACAATCAGTTAAAATTAGATATGTTATTTAAGGACTAGACACTTCTTTAGCAGTTAGCTATAGGCATGGCCGATATTAGTTAAAGCATAAAATAACAGGAGACAAGTGCATGGAGACCTCACCTGACTTCTTCATTTGTTTGTTTTGAGACAGATTCTTACTATGATGCTCAGGCTGTTCTCAAACACCCAATCCTCCTGTCTCAGCAAGTGCTGAGATTATACACATGCACTACCCGCATCCAACTAAGGGATGTCTGTCCACTGTTTGGTTTGGTTTGGTTTTATTGCTTGTCTTCTTTTTTCTGGATAGTTTGTTATGTAGTTCAAACTAGCCTGAAATTCACTATGAAGCCTTGGCCAAGCTCAAAGTCAGAGCAGCCCCCTGCCTCAACCGCCCATAGGATGGCATGCCCAGCTATAGCTAAGGGATTTTACTATTCCCCCTTTGAGGTAAAGAGACACTAGAGAAACATTTAAAATATCTGGGACAGGAGAACAAGAACCCTCTCGGGGTACAGGACCACTGTATCACTCAATCACAGGAACAGAGGACTTGGAAAGGGCATGGCAGTTAGAGACCCAGGAGAGAAACTACAGCAAAGACCAACAACTGAGGCATTTTAAATGGGTGGGAAAGACTCACTCACCTTCACAAGGTCATTAATGAGCGAGTAGCGAAACATCCAGTCCAAATTGATGCTGTCATTTTCTAGAATATCCTGACAGTGACATGGAAGAGATCAGCATCTGTCCCCAGTCTCACCAGCTGCCTGTTGGCACAGGGTGACTTTGGGACCTCCCCTACCCCACCACAGTCTCCTACACCTGTCCCTCACTTGTAAACTCCCACGAGGACAATACTCGGTGACAATGCAGATGTTGGGAGGGTCTATGCAGGCTCCAATGAAGCGAGTAAGATGGTTGAACTGAACATCTCTCATCTACCAAAAAAAAGAGAGAGAGAGTAAAATTTAAATACAGAGGCTGGGCGTGGTAGTGCACACATTTAATCCCAGCACTGGGGAGGCAGAAGCAGTAGGATCTCTGTGAGTTCAGGGTCAGCCTGATCTACATAGTAAGTTCCAGGACAGCCAGAGCTGTTACACAGAAAGACCCTGTCTCAAAAAAAATTTTAAATACAGAAACACCACTGTAAGCAATGATCTTTCTCTTAAAGAAAGATCATTATACCTGCAACTGGGAATCTGTGATAAATAAGCCCCTTCCCCTGTTAGCCAGGGGACCATAATCCCCTCATTTCCTCTTCCCTGTCTACCCTCACCTCCCACTCATACCCAAGTACGTACATGTTTGAGTTCAAACAGAACCTGCCGGGTCAGCTCGATGCGCTTCTTATTCACGTGTTTGATGGCAACAACATTTCCCTAAGGTGGGGTGGAAGTAGAAAAAGACACTAAGCCTCAGGAGGATCCGAGAAACGCTGGAGAACCGAGAGCTCCCAAGAACATCGCTGGGAGTAGAGCGGGAGCTATGAGGGGCAGAGGCCCAGGGGCAGAGGTGGCAGATGGGGATGAGACACAATGAAATGGTTGGGAACCAGAACAAGCAGATGACGCTTCACCTTGAAGTGACCGGTGTTGGCAAAGATCTGGTATTTCCCATGGGCTGTCATGAGCGAGCCGTAACTGGATCCCCGCTGGGGCCAAGGGCAACATGGAGGCGGAAGGATGAAAGGAACATTAGATGGTGGTGGTGGTGCAAGGGTCTGTCATTACAGGCCAATGTGCTGGGAAAGGTCCAGAGTAAGAGAGAACAGGAAGGCAGAGGGCCAAGGGCTCACCAGCGACAGCGTCAGGCGACTGCCTGCACCTTTGTGATATCGATCCGAGTTGCCAAACTGCAGTTCTTCCCAGCGAATGCGCCACAGCATGCTAGCCAGCTCCTTCTCCAACATCAGTTTTCTGTAAGGACTGCACATCTCAGTGGACAGCCAGGCCCTGCCATGCCGCCCACTAAGCTGCAACTATTACAGGACTGGGACATGGGTACTCAGTGTCAAAGGCATAGTGGTTTGGTTTGGTTTGGTTTGGTTTGGTTTGGCTTGGTTTGGTTTTGAGACAGTGTACAGGTAGGCCTCAAGCTAATGATGATTTTCCTGCCTCAGCCTTCCAAATGTTGGGATTATAGATGTGTACCACCACACACACACAGCTCTAGTAGTTCTCTCTCTCTCTCTCTCTCTCTCTCTCTCTCTCTCTCTCTCTCTCTTTCCCTTCCCTTTCTCTCCCCTTTCATCTCTCTTCATTTCCCTCTTCTAGGCTACGGGTTAAACCTATGGCCTTGAACATGCTAGGCAAATACTCTACCAAGGAGCTGCTCCGTCCCCAGCCTATAGCTAAGTCAGGACATCCAGTCTTCCACTCTGTGAAGACAGAGTGAAACATTACTTTCCACAAACCAGAAAGTGCACCCTTACCAGACATAGAATTTGTTGATGATTTGATCTCAGATCTCTCAAATATCCAGAACTGTGAAAATGTGATGCACTTCAGTGAGGAAGGATGGGGGGGGGGTGATCAGTGCATAGAAATTGACCTTTGACCCTAACTCTACCCAAAATCAGTACTCCAGGGCTGGAGACGAGTCTCAGTGGTTAAGAGCACAGGCTGCTCTTCCAGAGGACCCAAGTTCAATTCCAAGCACCCATCCTGGACAGCTCACAACCACCTATAACTCGGGCTCCAGAAAATCTGATGGCTTCTTCTGCCCTCTATAGGCACCTACACATGTGTGTGGTGGCATACATTTACACAGACATACAGGAGATATATAAATAAAAACAATTAAAAAAAAATCTGTATTCAGAGCTACGCATGGTGGAGGAAGTCTTTAATCCCAGCACTTGAAAGACAGAGGTAGGCAAATCCCTGATAATTTCAGGGACATCCTAGTCTACATAGTGGGTTCCAGACAGGCCAGAGCTCTACAGTGAAACTTTATCTCAAACAAAACATCAGTATTCAAACAAGGCACCAAAACACACATTTGTAAACCCAGTCCTCAGGAGTGTGAGGGAATAGAATCCTGAGTTCAAGGCCAGTCTGAGCTACTTAGCAAGACTTTGTCTCAAAACAAACAGGCAAACACAACAGCAACAAAAACAAAACAAACAACTAGTCTACCCAGGCTACAAACAAAAGCAAAATAAATACCTAGGATGATGGGCAACCAAATTCAAAGGCCAGAGAAAAAGCTGCTAGTCCAAGAAACCCACACCAGGTTAGGGGACACCCACACCAGGTTGGCAGCCACACAACAGGGACCCCCGCCTCAGCCAGAGACCATGCAACAAGAGAGACATAAGGAGTAGAAAAACCCAGAACTCACCGGAAAATTAGGAAACTGGAAACACCAAACATGATGAAGGTGATTCCCGTGCCCAGGGCCACAATTGCCAGAGTAGAAAGTGGAGCTGAAGGAGAGGAAGAGAGATAGAGAGACCCTGAGAAAGACTGGAGGGGGCTGAGGGCAAAGAGACACAGGTGCGGGAGGTACAGAGCTTTTTGAGGGAAAGAGAGAGCTGCAGACAAAGATAAGACATAGCTAGGAGTAGGAATGGGTGTCAGTGAGGTAGGGGCAGAGCGCAGGGGCGGGGTAAAGGGGGGACTGCTCCCAGTCCCTGCACACACCCACTTTTATCACAGGATGGGTCGTCCAAGTCAAAGGCACAGGGGGGATTGTCCAAAGGTGGGGCCCCCTTCACCCAGGGAATTGGCCGGCCTGTCCACCAAATCTGCTTCTCGGCTCCTGAGTAGTGGGCTGCGGGCTGTGAGGAAGCAGAGCGCTGGGCCCACAGGCCTGCCCCAGCCTTCTCCCTGAGACCCCACCGTGAAGAAGGCCCAGCAGAGGGAGTAAGCTCCTGCTCCCAGAGCCAATGACTCTGTTCCCACTGGATCTCAGGGCCAATCCCTCCTCCCTGTCCTCTCCCCCATCACCTGAAAGTCCCCAGAATCCAAGTCTCCCATGGCCCACAGGACAAAGTCAGTCTCTCGGTCATTATTCTTGTCCATAACAACCAGTCCAGTTACACCTAAGGAAAAAAAAAGAGTGACCCTCACTTTTGAGATCTAACCCTGGCCCACTCTCCTCCTATGCCCCCACCTCACTGTCTCAGAGTCTCTCCCCACAATGATGTGTGTCCACTCTGCTTGTTCCTGAACCCCACTGACTCTCCCTGCAGTGCCTGGAGTATTTTTTTCTTCGGCCCACTGCACTCCTGAGCCTGGTTGTCAGCCCCTAGGCCTCTATTCCCCCACCCTTCATTACCATGGTATCTTCGCCCCTGCATCTTCTCCACAATTCGAAGTCCGTCTTCCCGGGTGCCCCCTTCCTGTATTGTCTCATTCAGGACTTGGGCATAGAGCAGGATCCCATCATAGAAACAGCCAGCGATGAGGTTCATCTGGGTACAGCAAGTTCAGCAGCACTCTCCAAATGTCCCATGAGGTCCCCTTCCCAGTTCCCTCTTCCACCCCTGCATTGTCCCCCCTTTCTTGCCTTACTTTCTCCCTCCTCCCACCCCTACCATGCCATCCCCATCCACCCCATCCCCTGGTCAAAAGGGTAATATCCTGAAATGGGGCTTGCTCCATGATCAAGGACTCCGTGAGAAGTCCCTTCCTCATAGCCTATTCTGTCTGCCGCTCAGAGATCTACTCACCAGGGATGGGGCCAGCTCCACACCAAAGTCTTCGCGGGCTCTGATCAGCAGGCGGTTCTGAAATTCCTGATACTCAGGATTTGGGGGCTCTCGGTATGTGATCACCAGTACAGTCTGCACCATAGTACGTGGGGAAGAGTAAACAGGACCAAGGTGAGCAGGAGGGGAACAGATAAAACACACAGGTGTAATGCATGCATGGGGGAGGGGTGTCTGAAGGCTGGAGTGTACTAAACTCTGGGGCGAGTATGAAAGTTAGAGGTAGCGGCACTCCTCTGTGGAAGACAGACAGGGCTGGCTCTGGACAGGTGACCATAGAAAGAGATCAACTCCATCCACAAACTCAGCCCATCAACTTCCCTGCCTCCCTTCCACCATCAGGCCTCCTGCCAGGCTGTCACTCTCATGGGCGCTCCTCTGTCCCACACTGACTGGGTACCTGCCACTATTGGCCAGGTGATGGTGACACACGCCTTTGATGCCAGCACTCAGGAGGCAGAGGTGGGCAGATCTGAGTTCCATCCCAACTAGGCTATAGTTCCTCCCGGCACCATTAAATGCTGATAGTGTTATCCATTAAAAGTTGGGTTTTTCATAGTGAGTCACTGGTTCATAGTGACTTCTCTCAGTGCATTAGATTTCAAACCCTGTGAGAAATACTTTAAGACATGATTCCATCTCCTAAAACCATGAATTTAATTTACTGTGCACACAGGAAACATCTACAATAGACAGTATGCTCACTAAGAGGCAGATGTGTGTCATGTGAGTCACATGCCCACACACACTGCACAGACAAACAAATAATACACATGGTCTAGGCCATGCATGCATTTTACTGACATGAATCAACACACCTCTGTTCCTCATTAAACTGCCTGCCTAGCTCCTTTGAGTCTCATATACCCGCTTCTGTAGCTGTGGGACTGCTCAGCCTTGGAACACACAACTAAAGGAGACTGCTCAGCCAGGGAACTGGTCTTACAACTCAATGTAATTAATATACTTTGTGAAATATGACCATATATAAAGTGATAGATTAAAATCTAGCCATTTCAGGCTGGGTATGGTGGCTCACATCTGTAATCCCAGCACTCAGGAGACTGAGGCAGAAGGGGTCCTATAAGATCAAGGCCAGCCTTGTCTACATAGTGAGTTCTAGACCAACCATGGCTATATAGCAAGACCCCATCTCATAAAACAACAACAACAAAATCCGAACAAAAATCTGGCCATTTCTACCAGTTTTGTTTATTCTCATCACAGAAAGCACATGTGAACTACACAGACATACTCAATATATCACAGGTGTACCTGTATACTCAATATACAGGGTATATTTGTTCCAGGAAGGAAATCATAAAGTCAGTGTCTAACATGCAGTTGTTACATTAGACTGGAGTTTTCTTACTAGGGGACTTGCATGTTTGATTGTACACTTTTAATATTCACACTCAGGCAGGAGAAAGCAAAAGGAAAGGGAGAAAAGGAGAAGAGAGGCTGGGGGTGGGGAGATAGGAGTGCTCCTCGGGGTCAGGCTAAGGGGGTTCATTCACTAACTCCTGTTCCAATGGGAATCTATGGTAATGTTGACAGGTGACATAGTCAAGCAAAGAGCTGGAAAAACATCAGAGTACACAATTTATACTTCAACAAAGGTTGAAAGTAGGCTTTAACATTTTCTAGACACTGTAACTCTCCAGGTTGAAGATTTACCCCTAAGCTGACAGTAATCATAATTTTTGTGTGTGCCATGGGTGGTGGGTGACTCAAACCTACAGTTCCAACATTCTGGGGCTGAGGCAGAGGGATAGAGATTTCAAGGCCAATTTGAGTTACACAGCAGTCCCTATCTTAAAAACAAAAAATTGTCATAATCTCTGAATCCCTTTTCCTCTGTGTGTGTGTGTGTGTGTGTGTGTGTGTGTGTGTGTATGTGTGCATGCCCTCAGGCATTAGATGCCCCTGGAGCTGGAGTAACAGGAGGTTGTGAGCCACCTGATTCGGGAATTGAACTTAGGTCCTCAGCAAGAGTAGTGAATGCCCTTAACTGTTGAGCCATCTCTGCAGCCCTTGTTTTGTTCTCTCCTTTCTTGTTTTGTTGTTGGCCTCAAACTCCCAATCCTGCTTCAGACCCTAAATGCTGGGATTACAACCTTGCCCTATGTAAGTCTCTTCTCCTCTTTAAACTTATTGAGAACCCCAAAGAAATTTTATAACTACCAAATTAGAAGTTAAAATTAAAACTGAGCCTGATAATTTATGAAAACACAAGAATCCACAACATGTTTTCCGTGGCTGTCAGAGAGGTGACATCATCCTGCATTGTGAAGCCTCTAGAAAACCCAACTTTGCAATCATAGGAGGACATCAACAAAGACAAGTAACATCCTGACATTATTTTTAAATAGCTTTCACTTCACAGTCCCCTAAAAGAATTTCTGGGGCCCCCAGGATCCCAAGGCCATGCTTAAAAAAAAGGCTATTCCAGAATGTTTTGCTGTGGTTACTAACTGGCTACTAAAAAAAAAAAAAAAAAAGAAAAAAGCCAACCCCAAAACAGAAACAACTCGAACAGTTTCTGTACTTACTCAGGGACTAAAAAGAAGGCAAAGGTAGCTAATGAGTCCCCGTTCATAGTGGCCCCAAGTGGAAAGTCAAACAAACCACACTGCCAAAACTAAGGGGTTCAATGGGGGCAAGCCAGGAGTGCGCCACCCACCGTGAGACCTGCTCTGAGCACAGCAGAAGGTGATGCCAGCCATGGCCCCAGGAAACCATGACTAGTCTCCAGAAACGGAGCCTTCCTCCCACGGCCCTCAGCTTAGTGCTGTCTTCCATTCTATTTGCTGGTTTGTTGCTGTTTCTTTCGAGACAGGATCTTACCAGGTAGCCCAGGCTGGCCTCAAATTCTCAGCAATCTCCTGCCTTAGTCTCCCAAACGGCTCGGGATTTCTAGCCTGTATTATCAGTTGCTCAGTGAAAACCTGAAACCTCCCAGCCTGGCTGCTTGAGTATTAATATCTACTTTATTGACGTTTCTTACCTGTCCTAGCTGATTACCTTAGTTTATGGTGCCTGGAAGGTCTGTTCTCTAAAACAATGCCTAGGTCTATCCCCCCTCCCCCACATGCACATTTTAATTTGACTCAATACATATGCATTAAATATCTACCACATGCTAGATACAAGGAATGCAAAGATGAACACAATATGTGCCCTGCAGCAACAACTGAACAAGAAAGAAGAATCCTGTCAATACACTTACAGTTTCAGCTATTTCACTCCCCTCAGTAGCTGGTACCCAGAGCCAGCCAGCACCTTTAGCTTGATGTTACAGCCTGTTACAAAGGTTCTGGGCTTTTATGGCCATGGGCCAAGGCCTCCTTGCCTTGGGTTGGCCTGGTCTGAGACCTAAGAGGACCAGCATCTCTGGGGCAAGGGCTCGCTGCTCTTTTGTTCTTGGCCAGTGCTGACTACTGACCTCCATGCTGCCCTCCCCTCTGGCAGTCCTGGCATTGGAGGAAAGAAGCTTTTCCTAAGGCTGCCTCACTCCCACCCACCCCAAGTGTCGTCTCCTTCAAGCTTATCCTTCACTGCCTGTTTCTCTTACATCGTAACAACAATAAAATTTCTTTTTTCCTGTCTGAATGAGGCCTACAGTGAGGGGAGGAACCGAGAATTAATGGATTGACATAGCTGTTAACTGACAAGATCATTCTCTCCCCTCTTCTTAGCGCTGGGGTCTCTTGTCTGCCGGTGATTCTCATACAAGGAAGAGATTTTTTTTTCTTCTGCATAAATGCCAACCCAGGGATAGGCATGTAGCATCGTGGTAGGCACCTGCCTGGCATGCACAGGGCCCTAGGTTGAACTCCAGAACATAGAGAAAAAAAACAAAACAAAACAAAAATTCCTACCCAGAGGACTATGGAGACCTCTGATACAGGAAAGGTGCAGACGGGCCTTGCCTGAAGCAGCCAGGGTTCAGCCCCCTTTTCTTCCCACGCCACGAAACAGTTTTTCTTCTGGAAACCTTATCACCAATGAGTAAGCTTGTGTCTTGTCTGTCTCGCCTACTAACTGTAAACTCCAAAAAGACGGAGACTATTTCCAGTATGCTCTGTACATATCAGTACCAAGTAAGGGGATGAGACCATAACATGTATTCAGTAAACACAATTAGTTGGCCTCTGTGCAACTCAAACATGAACTGAATAACATGCTCTCTAGTAAGAAGGGTTAAGCACCAGAGTAAGAGACTCAGCTTAACCTGGGATTTGGGAGTCTTAAAGAACATGGAATCGTTACATAGACACAGGTGAGCTGGTTGTTTCAGGAAAAAGTTACAACGTAAACAAAACCTGTCTCGTCACTGCCCCATGTTCAAGTATGACAGTCACAGACTAATAGGCAGGCATGCAAACAGATACGTCATTCACAGTGAGACACGCTCACCATTCACAACCTAATATATAATCACAGCCGCATAAAACCTTACTCACTGGAGAAGAATGGCCACCCAGGTCCAGGCCATGTATACTCTCCTTAGAACCAAAGAATCTCAGAGTGGGAAGGATCTTACCTCATTCCGTAAGCCACCTCAAATACTTTTTGAGGGCAATGGATAAATAAATAGGAAACACTTACATACACAGGTCAGTGAAGACTGGTGTGGAAACCAGACAGAGAGTCAAAGGTCTGATGTCAAGAGGGAGGTTTAAAGTGAGGGGAGAAGAGAAAAAATCAAAAGGACCAAAAAGTGCACACAAAAGGACCAAAAAGTGCACATAGGCAGGAGGGTAGGAGGCCTGGGCTGCAAGGAGTGTACCAGACTTCTCAGTATGAGGGCATCAGCAAGTACTGTTGAAGCTACAGGCAGAGAGCTAACTACCAAGTCTTAAATGCTATGGTAAAAGAGTTTTCTTCTTCAGGGAGAGGTCACTGAAAGCTTGGGGCACAGGTGAGAAGTGCACAGTAGCACTGACTTTCTTCTCCAAGTCCTTTGGTAAATTAATTTCCTTCCATTCTTCCTAACATCACCTCAGTTCAGGACATATCACCTCACCCTTTGCTGAACTATGAGTTGGTCGTCTCTTCTAACGCAGCCTCAGTTATGCTATACATGTAATATCATACGAAAAAATGTCAAGGACACTAAGCTCTAAAGTCAAATCCCAGTCCTTAACACTTAAAGTCCTCTTAATCTGACTATATCTTTGTCACTTTGTTTCCTAGATGTGCCCTAAGTGAGCCCTTTTTAAAGCCCATGCCTATAATGCCAGTACTTGTCCAAGGCCAGTCAGAAACCCTGTCTCAAAAATACTTTTTTTAAAAAAAAATGAACCAAGCTTTCTTAACAGCCAACCATGTAGGCCATCTGTCCCCTGCACAGGCTTCTGGGTGCCTGTCCCACCACTCTGTGAATATGTCATGTGCCATGAAAATTACAACAGACTCATTTCCTTTATAAAAGCCTATATCTGCCACTCCTCCCTAGAACCACTGTCCCTTGGGACCGGCTTCATACACAAAACTGTCTCCTTTCCTCATGTACTGTATAATAATTTCACCTTGCCTCTCCGATAAGGATGGCAGCCCTTTAACAAGACTCCAGTCTTTCCCTTCCTGCTTTCTAGCTCACTGCTGGCGCTTAGGAAAGCACTCAAAGATCTCTGATGGTGGCTAAAGTCAGTCTTGGAAAGCACACTCAATAACAATCACAGATCTCGGGAAAGGAGAGTGAGACCAGACACAGAACGCTTTTGACCATTTCACTTCCATTTCACACCACTCCTGCCCTGTTTGAGAGCATTCAGGAGGGTCAGAAATAGACCCTCCCACCAGAGGGTCTTCCCATCTCTAGTTTGGGTTCCAAAGATACCTGAAAGGCCTCTCTGAGGGCCTGGGCCTGTTCCTGGGTTCGATTGTCCTGCCATGGCCGGCCTGTTGCACGTGTGGGGCCTGCTCGGAGACTCTCCCCAAAGACATCAAGGTAAAAGAAGACATAGTCCCCATTGGTCAGGTTCTCCCTCTGGGCCTGGAGCAGGATCTCATGCAGCATCTCCAGAGGGCCGCAGATATACACAACTGGGAGCGCACAGGACAGAAGGGCACCCTGAGACAGCATCCAGGTCCCCCTCCTCTCTGAGTCATCCCATTACAAGAGAGTTCCCTACCTATCGACCACCCAACAGATGTTCCCATCCTCCCCCTTACAGCTCATGTCTTAATTGCCCTTGGGCCACATGGACCATCTGGTCCAAGTCAGAGCCCGACTCCAGACCCCAGAGACAGGAGTGATGACTCAAGCCCCTCCTTCCCCCAGAGCTGTGTTTGCTATACTTCACAGCCCCCACGTCCCTCTCCTGCCTGCCTCTCCCTAGGCTCACAAACACTTGTGCTCGCAATTTTTGTGTGAGCTCTCCATGCTTTCCCAACCAAACTGAACCCATAGGGTCATCTCTATGCTACAGAGAGACCTTGTGTTCTAATCTAAGGGGTCTCTGCTCACAGGCAGGTGCACATTTCAGAGCAGACATCACCCATATCCACTCCTCAAACCCCAGCTCCAGTCTCAGCCTTGCCGATCTCTGAGTTTGACGCTAAGACTCTCTCCGAACCCAGGTCTTCTCCCAGGAGCTCTGTTCTCCATCAGTTCCTCCATCCCAACCATTACATAGAGCTTGCCCATTCCTATCTCTGTCTATTTTTCTATGTTGCGCTCCAGGGACAGAGTGGCCCACCTCCCCTGTTCCTAAAACAGCCCGGGCCACACTTACTGCGCCCGTTGGCTCTGATGAAGTGGGTGGCTTGCTCAGGGCCACCTGGCTCTCGGGTATACACCTGGTGTTGCACACTGAGGTTGCTGCCCTGAAGGGCCTCAAAGACGCCCTCGATGGTGAAGTAGTGGGGCCGGTCATCTGTGCGAGCATCCAGATACAGCAAAGCAGCCCGAGCAGTCCAATTGAAGTGCCCGTGTAATGTCACTACAAACTCACCCAGCTTGGGCGCAGAGGGGCCAGTGCGAACCAGGGTACGATAATGCTCATTCTTAGCTGCAAAGCCAGAGGCCACTGCACCCGCAGTCAGGAGGGGAAGGTGCCAGTGTGAGGCAAAGCGAGCCACAGAGGCAGCGGGGTACACACAACCGGGGCCCAACAGAAGGTCGGGGTCATGGTACAGCTTGAGATCCACGGCGCGCAGTGGTGCCAGGTACTCAGAGCAGGCGCCGTCTAGTTCGGAGCTGACAAACCGCAGGTCCACGGGCAGTGCCCGGCCCAGTGCCTCCACAGCCAGTGCCACAGCAGGACCCACCCGTGGCCAGGCCCAGGCATAGCTCAGGTTGTGTTCTGGCAGCACCACCGCCAGCGTCAGGTTCCGTGCCCCCGGAGGACGCACCCCACCTGCCAAGGCTGCCACCACCAGCAGCAGGGATGGCAGTGCCATGGGGATAAAGCAGCTGACCCACGGTCCCCCGAACCAGGGGCCGCTCTGGCCTACTGGGCAGGCACAAGCGCCACCCAGCCTGGAGCCTGGGGAAGAGGGCCAGGAAGAGAAGTGGGGACAAGCTTAGTCGGCCCGGATACAGAAAGTGCAGGGGACCACGCAAGAAGAGGATGGGGGGAAGCCTGGGTCGGGGAGGAGTGGGCTACTAGCCCACAGCAAGGTCCAAGGACTAAGGATAGGGTGGAAGAAGGAGGAAGGGACCAAGGGGGCCTGCGACCGGGATGAGGACAGTGAGAGGTGAAGTAGCCTGACAATCCCAAGCTGAGAAGCGGGGGATCTGAGCCTGGGATGGGGTAGGGACTTGGGGAAGGATGGTACAAAGAAACGGCCTGGGGACACCTCACAGCTGACCGGGCCGGGAGGGCAAAGAGCTGCGAGAAGCCAGAGCCCCGGGCTGAGGTGGGAGGACGCCCGCCGCGGAAGGACTGGGACATGGGCAGGCAGGGAGCGAAGTGAGGCCTGGGCCAGAGGGGAGGGAAAGGCAGGGGTGACTCTCCCAGGGACGGCTTCTCCCGAAGCTCCTGCCTGGACTAACGGGCCCGGGCGCTGGTCCCATCCGGAGCTGCGGCGGCCCCGCCCGTGTCCCCCGCTCCTCTCGGCTCCGCTTCTCCCCGGCCCGGCGGCCCGCGCTGCCCGGCGCTGCCTCCCGCCCCCCGCCTGGGCCCCCGCGCGCGCCGCTCGTCCAGGTCAGGTCGCCTCGGCCCGGCGCGTCTCCGCTCGCTGCGCCCGCGGCGGCGGCCGAGTGTGACTTCCCCGGCAGGCCGCCCGACCCCGCCCCTCCCCCTCCCCTCCTCTCCCCTCCCCGCCCGGCCCCACCCTCCGGCTGCTGCTGCCTCCCCCCACCCCTGCCCGGCGCCCAGGGACCTCCCAGTCCCCAAACCACCCGGTGAGCGCCCCAGGGGCTCAGCACCCTGGCCTCTAGGCCAGCGAGGTTCCTGGGAGCCCCCACACTGTAAGGACCTTCCTCTGCTTCCCCCAAGCCCCTTGTCCACAGGATTGCTTCCATCTCACTCATGCCTGCCTTCTCCCTGGACACCCCACTTTTTTTAGGGTCCATTCGCTCAATCAGATTTCCGCAGATGCTCCAGTCTCCAGGAAACTGTCAGAAGTCCCCAATCACTGGATATCCATTTATTCCTGGGAAGGGGAAACTCTACCCATGTAATGCCAGGGAACTTTTCCTCAGGCAGGAGGAAGCCAGACCCTCGTGGCACCAAAGGACTCCATTCTTCTTGGATCTTTATGAAGTCCACGAGTCCTCCGCTTCCTGGGGACTCAACTCTCCACTCTGTTTCTGTCTCCATGGTCTCCATGGCCGTTCTGCTCCTATGCCTATTGGATCTACCAGCCATCTGTTCCAGGGCCTTGTCCTTTTGTCTTCCTGAGCCACACTTGGTGGAAGTTTATGGGCTGACTAAGCCTAACAGGCCTCAGCAGTCAAAGTCCATTGTACCCCACCTAGGGTTCCACCTCATTCCTAAAATTTCAGGCTAGAAAGTTTATCCAGGTACCCCACATCTGGAGTGCTGACCCCATCTGGAGGAACAGCTTGAGAGATGACATCATTGCAAAGGAGACAGCTATGGCACCTTGGGGAGTTCTCAAATTGTCATAAAGGACATGCACATAAACACATCTCCTCCGTGCGGACAGCCAGTTTCTCTCCCCCCCTTGAAGTCACTTCTCCAGAAATCACAGTGCCAAGAAGCTAAAAGCTCCCCAGCAGAGAGGGAGTGCTTGCAAGCTGGGGATGGATGCTCTTTCTCTGAGATGAAGGCGACATCTAGTGGCTTGAGGAGAAATTAAGGGCCTTGTCATTTTATTCAAAGGCATGAGCTCTGTCTGCTGTAGGCAGCTAATTGTTTCAGTCCTTACCTTAGAGGGGCATACAGCTGAAAACCCTGGTCCATGGAGTGGACACAGAGGCCATAAGAAAGCCCCAGTGACAAGTGGCTCTGCTGCATGCTCAATACAATTAGAAGCTTATGGGCAGCCCCGCCTTTAACACCTAGGGAAGTGAACTCTTGGTCCAGGCTGCCAACCCTGTTGGTGAAAAATGAATTATGCTCTGTCTGGGCAAGAAAAGGATTAGCAGTCATAAGAGGGATGCACAATATGAAAAAGACAAGACTCGTGATCGCTTCGGCAGCACATATACTAAAATTGGAACGATACAGAGAAGATTAGCATGGCCCCTGCGCAAGGATGACACGCAAATTTGTGAAGCGTTCCACAATTTTTTTTCTGAAAGACACCAGCGAAGACATTGAAGAACTCGTGGGACTTGTGGCAGCACACGGCCCAGAAATTGAGGAGGGAGAGCAAGAGCTAGAGCCCCCAGAGCCATTCGAGTATATCGATGACTAAGGGCCAGGGACCCCACCTACTCAGCTGTAGATGACTGTCCTGGTGCACACTGAAATATCCTGAGGAAACCCACACTGAGACCTGCTTGATCCACACGCCATTGCCTACGCTGACATAAAGAGCCTGTGTCCCGAGTCTTTGGTTGAGAAAAAGATATACGACTGCTCGGTGTTCTCTTTCACAAAATTTGGTTTTCAAATAAATATATTAAAATCTCAAGAAAAAAAAAAGAAAAAGAAAAGACAAGACTCTCAGGCCTGTCAGGCCTGTCATCTTGGGACTGGGAGACTGAGGCAGAATGATGGTGAATTTGAGTAGCCTGGACTACATAGTGAGTTCGGAGACAGCCTAAGCTAACGAGCAGAAGTCTCAAAGAAAATGGTTCCTAACTCTCTTATTTATATATATTTACTTATTTATTTATATTATTTATTTTATTATTTATTTATATATGTATTTGTTTAGAACAGGGTCTCCATGCACAGCTCATGCCGTTCTCCAGCTCCCGGTGCTCCTTGCCTGTCTCCTGAGTGGAGTGGCAGGCGTGCACCACAGTGCCTTTCTCTAGCTCTAGACCAGTCAACCGAATCACTGTTCTCATGAGGAAAGCAGGTCCAAAATGACGGAACGTTGACAACTCACAGAATGCCAGAGGTAGGATAATTCCAGTCCTCCTATTCAGAAGTAATCAAAAACAATCTCCAAGAGACAGGTCACACAGCCGCCTCCCCAACCCTCTAATCCCAAATGGCTTTTCAGTGGTGGAACAGAAACTGGAACTGGGGTTCCTTGATTCCTAAGGTGGAGCTCTTTGTAGAAATTCTGCTGATTCATGGACTCACAGTGTCTTGGCCACCAAGTCCCAGACAAGTCTTTCAGAGATTCCTGTAGATCCCACTGAGAAATAGGCATCACAGTTACCTAGAAAGTACAAGTATAGCTATGTCATAATTCTCAGTATTTAGGATTAGACATCTTAACATTCAAGCATCATCCAGTGCTCTTTCTTCCTTCCAATTAGCTGTGTATATAGACAGTTATAAGGGGCCAGACATATAAGTTAAATTATTTAAATTTATTTATTTACTTATTTATTTATTGTGTATACATGTGGTGTGTTTTCATGGGTATCTGCAATGCATGTATACATACAAAAAAAACATAGTCCACACCCAGTGTTCTCTATCATTCTTCACCTTACTTTTCGAGACAGAATCTCTGACTATGACACTCACAAATTCAGCCATGCTAGCTGACAAGCAATCCAAAGCAATCCTCCTGCTTCCACCTCCTCAGCCTTAGGATTAGAGGCACACACTACTCACCACACCTAACTTTTGCCTGGGTTCTAGAATCCAAACTTGGGTCCTTAGTTTGTACAGCAAGTTCTTAATCAACTGAGCCATCTCCCAGGTCCAGCTTAACAAGGCTTTTAACATCCAGTGAGAGGTTTTGTTGTTCTATAATTTTGAAAGGAAGGTTAAACATATCATGACTGAGAGTTTCATGCTCTACTGACTGAGCTAACCTGACAACAAAGGAATCTACAAGAGTGACCCTAGCCAAGACTAGTAATAAGGGACATGGAACCTAAATAGGCCATCTCTTGTAACCAGGCAAGACTTCTAGTGAAGAGATTGGGACACCAACTCAGCCTCAAAACCTTCAACCTGCAAGATGTGCTAGGGTGAAGGTGGCACAGGAGTGGCCAACCAATGACTGGTTCAACTTGAGACCCTAACATGAGAAGGGTCCACCCCTGACACTGCCTGGGGTGGCAGGAACCAGAGACTGAATAGCCCTGAGACCTAGGATAGAACCACACAAAACCGACCAGAAAAAAAAAAAAAAAGTCAACAGTACTCTGCTATACTTGAAGACTTGAGCCTAGCATAATCATCATCAGAGAGGATTCATCCAGATTCATCTGGAAGCAGATGCAAAAACCCACAGCCAAACATTAGGCAGAGCTTTAGGAATTCTGTGGAAGAGGGAGGGGGAGGAAGGATTGCAGGAGTCAAGAGGGGTCAAAAACACAAGAAAATCCACAGAATCAACAAACCAGAGCTCATAGAGACTCGCAAGAGATTGAACCAGCATATATATATATGGTCCTCCACATATATATTATGGTTACAGAGCTGTCTCTGACTCTTTAGCCTGCTTTTGGGACCCTTTTCCTCCTACTAGATTGCCTTGTCCAGTTGTGATATGAGCATTTGTGCATAGTCTTATTGTAACCTGTTATGCTATGTTTGGTTGCTACCTCTGGGAGGCCTGCCCTTTTCTGAAGGGAAATAGGAGTGGATCTGGGGAAGAAGGGAGGTTGGGATTGCAGTTGAGATACATGAATGTTTTAAAAGTATCATGAATGAGGATTTTGATTATCTATATATTCAAAGTACCCAAGCTTCTGCTTTTGCTGTAGACAATAAGATCTTGACTGTGTGTAGTGACCATGCTACAAAGTATGCAAAGCCTGGGAAATCTCAGATTCTACTGATCTAAGGGTCTCCCTCTGTTGTCATCATGGTTTCCCTCTATTCCACAGATAGCCCATCCTATCAGTTCAGAACTGAGCTACAGGACATCAGTCTGGCTAGATGCTAGAAGTCGTTATGGGTTCCAAGAAGCCATGTTCCTCAGCAAAAAAGAAATCCTAACCCCAGTCACCCTCAGTCAAAGGAGCCTCAAGGCCCTGGCAGACCACATGAGAGTCACGATCACACTAATCCCCACGGTAGCTTAACATGCACTGTCAGCTTTAGACTTGCCCGGGAAGTGTGTGTGAGGGCTTTCCAGAAAGGTTTAACTGAGGAGGGAAAATGTAACCTAAATGTTGGATAACACCATCCAGTAAGTCAGATCCTAAACTATAGCATGTAGTTCCTACTACCCAGCTTCAAGCTTTAGGCAAACAGCACTACCAGCCCCACCCAGATTCCCTTTCCTCAGCTATTATGCCCTTCTTTTCACTCCAACCCAGCCTCCTAAATCTGCCCAGCTCAGCACTCAAAGTCTGCCCTCAGCTCACTTAGTCTCTAATCTCCTGCAGCCAATGGCCACTCCACCCAAGATCTCACATGGATGGTGGGTCTTCCTCCTTCCCAAGCATGGTGAATCTTTTTTCCTCCCTTGCATCTACTAGCCTGCCTGTGGGAAAACTGGAAGTCCTGCCCGTTCCTCCCAGCTCACTGAACGCATCCTTATTGATCGATCAAGAAACAATTGTAGAGCAGGACTTTCAGTGTTCACACTCAGATTCCTGATCAAATGATCATAAACAACCCCCCCCCCGGATTGAATAAAAGAAGCAAGCAAACTGTGACCACTACCTCCTGTGGCTGATATACAACTTCCCCACAACAATGGACTGCACCCTCAAACTGTGGGTCAAAATTAAACCCATCCTTTCTTAAAAGTCTGTGTTGTTTGTTTGTTGAGACAGCATCTATTTGTGTAGCTCTGACTGTCTTTAAATTGCTTTTGTCAGGTAGATCATCAGAAGTGGGAAAGGTAATTAACATTGCCATATTCTCGATATATAAAGACTTTTTAAAACTTGGGCCAACAACTCAAACTAGAAGTTGAAGTTACGAATAGAGGTATTTTTCAACAATAAAGAGCTCCTGAGAAATTTCATCATTGTTAAAGTGCTGTAGATGGGCACCTAGCAACCGAAGCAGTGTTTTCAGTTTTCTAAAGTGTGCATATTAAAATTAAATGTTTGCCAGATTCTGTCTTAAATTGCAATGACATTCACACATTCATGAACCTACGCACACACATTATCATCATTGTTATTTTAAACAATTGTAGAGCAGTAGCCATAATCCTTTTGTTTGTTTTGTGTGGGGGTTGGTTCTGATGCCTAGGTGCTGTTCTCCAATTGGTTCTTGATCCATCAGTAAAGACATCAGCAACCAATGACTGAAGACAGGGCAGGACAGTTAGAGTTGCATGGGAAGATGCAGGGAAAACCAGGAGAGCAGGGAAAGAAGAAGCTGGGAGTGGCTACACGAGATAAAGGCAACCAGCCATGTGAGGATCCAGTTTTGAGTGGCCAATGGCCACTTTATTGGATTATGCCTGGGGTGGCAGGAGAGGTTTAGTAGTGCTGAGTAACTGAGTTAGCAAAAGCATTTTAAGATTAACTGGGGTGTGTGTGTGTGTTGTTGTTGTTGTTGTTGTTGTTGTTGCTTTATTCAAGGGAATCTGGGTGGAGACTGGGAGTGAGGACCCATTCCTGGATCTTAGATAAGGTAGCAAAAGCTACATGCAATATATGGCGTCTAACGTGGGGAAAGACTCGACTATTAAATTAGGAATTCTCAGATGGATTGATTACTCACACACAGCGATAAAAGTCTAGGAAGAAGGGAGAATTTGTTTCTCAGCGATTAGAGCGGAGTGAGTCACATGGCTCCAGTGCACAGGGAAACTTGAACTAAGGAACTCAGAGATGCTGGGATCCCCTGCTGTGCAAAGAGACAGAATGGCTGCTCTGAGATGGTAAAAACTGCCTGCTTCCTACAAGAAGGTAATCAAAGATTTTTAAAGTTTTATTTTCTTGTTTTTAAAGATAGAAGGGAATACAGATTTTGCCCAAGCCACATGGGGATTTCTTCCTGTGGTTTGGAACTGATACAAAGAGAGGCAGAGAGGCAGTTGGCAAACACAGCAAATATTAAATTCCACAGAAGAAAGAAGTTAGGGTGAATGAATGAAAAAAAAAATGTTTTAGAGAAGATCTGAAAAAGTCTTGCCAGGAGAATGTCTCAGGATCTTTGAACATGGTCTGCTCATGGGATTTCTGGGATTTCTTTGCCTAGTAAGACAAAGATAGCACCTGGAAACAGGCTTATACAGTAAGTAGACATAGATAATAGAATATTGAGGCAGTCAATCTTAAAAAGTTAGATCGAAGGCAGGGGTAGGTTGCCTAGCCTATCTCAGACAGTAGAAATGTAGGCCTTGAGAATTATATAAAGAGAGAGCCTGGAAATAGGTTCATACAGTAATTAGACAGAGATATTAAGTAATTTAGGCCATGATCTCATGAAGGCCAAGACAGGAAACAGTAGAACGAATGTCTCATTGGTTAATACTTGTTTAGAGTGCTTTATTTCCTTTGATTTGTTTTATTTATCAAAATGAGTGTAGTTTTAAGTTTGATAGTTATATTAAAATGCCTCTGCGAGAGAGGTCAAGCTAAATGTTTAATGATTTCCCATTACTGGACCAAGGACTTGTTGTTTTGAAAGAAAGTCTCTGCATTTGTATTGATTGGAAAGGAGAAGAGACTTTGGACCCCTTTCTGGTCATATGGATCAGATATGGCAAGGAGAAACTCCCCCTCCTGAAGAACTAGAAAAATTAAAGAGAATCAAACAGGACAGGTAAAGATTCTTCATGCCATCCTTCACTTGACGTGAATGAAGACTTATTACAATTGGTTATTAATAAAATTAATTCATAAAAAGGATAGATGTCTTTCACCTGCTCGAATAAGGAGCAGAATTTCATCCTTAACTGATCTGTGCACCCTTCACAACTCGTAAGAAAATCTTAATAGTACTAAAATTTTGGTTGTGAGATTTACATGTTATAGAATATACAACTTTGGCAAGATTCATCCTCAGATGAATGATCAGATCAGAGATGCTGAACTGACCTGCTTGGCCACTGCTTCCAGTTGCTGCCCAAAACAGCTTCAAGGATTGCCACACAAATTCCAGGTCATCTTGCTTCATTCAACCTTTCAGACGCATCCAGCCAGAACTTAGGTCAAGCCTTGAGCCTTCTAAGCATACAGAAACTGGATAACAGATGCTAAAGCTAGCTCTCTTAAGTCTAACCAATTTTTCTCATTTTCCCACTCCTCCCCAACCCTTTAACGAATTTTTCATCACCTCTATTCAGCAGGAAGAAGTTATGGAGAGTTGTCAACCCAACTCCCTGGGTTTGGGAGTCTGGTAATGGTTATTTTACAAATTATAGATAAGTTGTCATATTAAGGGATAATTTGGAAATGATCATAATTTTGAGCAGGGGGAAATAGGTGAGATGGATTACTAAATTTTATCCTTGAACAATGCATTGTGTATCCATAATCTTAATTGGTAGAAATCTTTATAATTGATGCAAAATTAAGTTATAATTTCTTACATTGGTACAGAATTTATTTTGATACAGATTTAATGCTTTCATTGGTGTGAACTTCTTATATTGATACAAAATTTGAGATTAATATTGTTACTCTTCAATAGGCATTGTGCCTATGCAACTCACATAAGAATACAAAGCTTAGCCCCAGTCCTTCTGCTTTACAAACTGTTTATGATGATTAAGCAACACAAGTTAAGGGCCAGATAGCAAACTCATGGTTATGTTAGATTCTGATTTAATTATAAGAAGGTGTCTTTGATATTATTCAATTAGAAATAAGTAAGAGTAGTCAAGGTTTAACAGTTCAGATATACCTTATATGTATAGTTAGTCTTCAAAAACATCAGAGGTCCACAGAATCTGACATTTAATCATTTCTTTATTATTAAATCATTTGACTAGAGACATGTCTGCTCCTGACAGTATCCCCTTCTTGGTTCAAAGAAAAAATTGAGTATCTTTACCTCCAGGTGAGGTTGCTTATTGTAGCAAGGTAGCCGTGGGGCAGAAATTGCCTATTTCATCTACAGACAAAATACTGTCCTGGAAAAGGACACACTATGCAGAATAGTCGACTGATAGCTCTGCCAAGACAGAGTAACAGTCCTTCATAATCCTGCATGGCAAATGTCTGTTAGATGATCCTGGGCCAAAAGGTTGAAGACAGATGCTCCAACATTATAAGAAATTAGGGGGCTGTCCAGGTAGTCAGCTGTCTCTACAATTGTTTAAGTTTGAGAAGCTCTGTTGGGTGCTCCCTATATACCTAGGTAATATTTAAGTCATTCTCAGAGTTCTAATGGGGTTGAAGACTAGTTATAGTCTCATAATCAAACTCAAGTTGTTTGGCATTGAGAGAGAGATTACAGAGTGGATGACATGGTCTTCAGATGACATTACATGCTAAAATCTAAACATAATCCAGGGACAGAATCATAATTCTTTAAGTTAGGAATGATGGTAGAGTACTTTATCTAATTGACAAATATGATGGACAGGATATCATTTGTATATCATACTTTGTAATTTACATGATTGTTATGGTTTTGTTCAATTTATGTCTGGGAGGAGAGGGTTTTTTTGTTTTTTGTTTTTTTTTTTTTTATTGGACAGAAAAGGTGAGGTGTGGGGAGTGGTTCTGATGCTAAGGTCTTGTTCCCCATCTGGTTCTTGATCCATCAATAAAGACACCAACAACCAATGACTGAGGACAGGATGGGACACTGAGAGCTGTGTGGAAGACGCAGGCAGAATCAGCAGAGCAGGGAAAGAAGTCGGGAATAGCTACAGGAGATAAAGCCAACCACCCAGGTGAGTTTTTGGTTGTAAGTGGCCAATGGCCACTCTATCAGATTATGCCTGGGGTGGCAGAAGAGGTTTATCAGTGCTCAGTTATTGAGTTAGCAAAAGCATTTTAAGATTAACTGGCATGAGTGTGTGTGTGTGTGTGTGTGTGTGTGTGTGTTAGTTTTTATTCATGAATTCAAGGGAATCTAGGTGGGGGCTGGTAGTGCAACCCTTTCCAGGAGCTTAGGCAGGGTATCAAAAGCGACACAGTTTTGTTTTGTTTTGTTTTGTTTTGTTTTGTTTTGTTTTGTTTGTTTTTTGCTTTGCTTTGCTTTGTTTTGTTTTGTTTTGTTTTGTTTTGTTTTGAGATAGGGTCTCTCTATGTGGCCCTGACTGTCCTAGAATTCACTCTGTAGACCAGGCTGGCCTCCAACTCACAGAGATTCCACCCCCCACCCCCACCCCCCGCCTCCTGAGTGCTGGGAGTGCCCTGCTGTATTTATATTCTTAATGAGTCAAATTTCACATTTCTCCTGACAAACATCACTGTGAGTGTCCAGGAAGGTCCCAGTGGCCTGCATTGCTCCCCCGTACTTGGCTTACTTCTCTCTGTTCCACACACTGCTTACCTGTGCTCACCCTCAGGGAGTAGATGACAGCAGGAAGTCTCACACAAAATATTCTATTATAGTGTCTACTCTACAGCATTGAAAATTCTACTTTTCTCACAAAAGTCTTTCCTTGAGAAGTGGTAACTGCCAAAAAGAAGGAGCTTCCTCGCAATGAACCCTGCTAAGTGTACAAACAGTACATAGAGAAGGAAGCAAAGAAACAGAAGCTATTTCAACCTTCTGTTCTACTTACCATTTTTTAAAAGTCAAAGACTCAGTCTAGGAAGAAAGAGCTGAAGAGAAATTGGACAAAGTTACTCTCTTGCTTGTACTTCAATATTCCATGAAAAACAAAGTAGCTAGGGGTGACAATGAGGGATTGGCTGGGACAGAGTGAAGCCAGAGGCAAGTTAAGAGACTCTAAGAAGGAGCTGGGCGGTGGTGGCACACGCCTTTAATTCCAGCTCTTGGGAGGCAGAGGCAGGCGGATTTCTGAGTTCGAGGCCAGCCTGGTCTACAGAGTGAGTTCCAGAACAGCCCGGGCTACACAGAGAAACCCTGTCTCGAACAAAACAAGCAAAACAAAAAGAGAGAGAGAGAGAGAGAGAGGAGAGAGAGAGAGAGAGAGAGAGAGAGAGAGAGAGAAGACTCTAAGAAGGAAATCCTAAATGCTTGATGCAAGACAACAGTGGTGCTTGAGACACACAAGCAGCAGGATCATTTCAAGAGTCAGGTTAGCCTGGTCTACACAGTGAGTTCCAGGGCAACTAAGGTTACATAGCAAGACCCTGTCATGAACAAACAAAACTAAAACTAATGTAGATGACACAGAGAAACAAACTTGATGAAAGAAACAATGGGCTTGGTAGCAGCTTAAATTTGTAAGATGGAAAGAAAGGAGCCAAAGATGGCTACAGGCAGGGCTTCCAACGCAAAAACCCTCACAGGGCAAGCAGGAAGTATGGGCAGAGGGGCCACAGGGATTGTAACCCAGGAAGCCTGTGTTCTATCTAAGTGCCTGACACTACCATTTCTAATAGGGTCTCCAATTTTGACTCCCTCCTATCTAGACTCTGAAGCAGTCTTTGAAACAAAACCTAACTATGCTATTTCCCCGCTTAAAATCCTTCCATGACTCCCCAAGGAAGCTGTTTTTCAGACTATTGTTTTTAGCAGCAAACCCCTGCCTTTAAATGAAGCAAACAAACAAAACAGTAACAACAACAAAAAACAAAAACCAGAAGAAACTAAATAACTAAATCAGCAAGCTCAAGAGCTCCAGATGGGCACCAGTGGCCCTGGAACCCTTTGCCCTTACAATCTTCTCAGACAAGGACTCTCAAGGCCCTCCAGGAACTTTGTGTAAACAAAGATGGCACAGAAAGCTTTTCCAAAGAGTGTGTAAAGATGGTCTTAATGAACACATTTCCAGAGCGTCTGTATTCTTCCCCAAAATGATCTGCCTACGAATGAACTGCATTCGAACTGTCCTTATCATTCCTTAAAAATATTAGAAAAAAAAAGACGTCTAGGCTGTGATGGCACAAACCAGAACCCCAGAACTCAGGAAGTTAAGGAAGGAGGATCGTGGCAAGTTCGCGGCTAGACTGCTTTACCCACGTTCTTGGACAACCAGTATAATAACACCCCCATCCTGCCCCTCCAGCTCCCTCCACCCCCGCCCCACCCCTCCACCCCAACTCCCACCCCCCCTCAACAGTTGGAAGGCTGAAGCATTAGTTTGAGAATACACTACAACAGGAGGAAATAGAAAATTCACACACAAAAAATATCACTGTAAATCACATTGTTGACATACAAGAAGGATCATGTGATCAGAACAAAGCCAAAGACATGTATTAACGAGGGACAATGTTCATGCATGAGAAAATTTGATTTTGTAAAGATATCAAGTCCCACCCCAAACCAACAGATCAATCACCTGCAAGGTCCCAGAAGACTTTTCATGAAACATGACACGCTGATTGCAAAATTCATGTGAAAAAGAAACGTGCAAGAATAGCCTAAGAATTGTTGGAAGGGGCTGACAGGGCTGAGACTGACTTACAGCAGCTTAAAGCTGTTCGTCTACTGTAAGGTGACCATAGCAGTTAAAACACTGTGGTATGCGGACAGGAAGAGGCATTTCTTTAGAATGCACTACTGTGTCCAAAAACAGACACGATGATAATTTAAAAAAAGAAAAAGAAAAAAAAAAAAAAAGCTATGGTCCAGGCTGGCTCCAAACTTCCCCAAAGTGGCCTTTCAAGGTCTGTGACAAGACAGTCTTTCTAATAAATTCTGTTATGAGACGTAAATCAGCTTGCCAGCTTGACTCAGTGCAGAGAAGATGTCATCTAAAACAGAGCCAACGTGGAAAAGAAGTTGAAAAGGCTGATCACCCCCACCCTGCCCCTCCATCCCCACCCACCCCCACCCCACCTCTCCAACCCCTCCAGCCCCACCCTGCTCCCTTCACCTCCACCCCACCCAGCCCCCACCCCTCAAACAAAAACAAAGGGAGAAAAGCATCCTCAAACTCACAGAGACCCACCTGCCTCTGCTCCCCAAGTGCTGGGACTAAAGAATTGGGGCACCATGTCCTTCCCTAGGTCTGTTTTACTTAAAAGGTTAATGTGTATATTTTGGTGTGGTTTTATTTTTGTTTTTATTTGTTTTTTCCTGTTATTTGATTACTTGTTTTTGGAAAGAAAATCCGTTTAGTACACTGCAAGAGTGTCGAGCTGGGCAGGAACAACAGAATTCCCTGCAGCCTTGTTTGTTTGATTTCTTTTTACTTTTTTAAGGTTCATTTATTTATATGAGTGCACTGTAGCTGTCTTCTGAACACCAGAAGAGGGCATCGATCCCATTACAGATGGTTGTGAGCCACCATGTGGTTGAACTCAGGACCTCTTAACCCCTGTGCCACCTCTCCAGCCCTTGTTTGATTTTTTAATTAATATTTATTTAGTTATATGTGTATGAATGTTTTGCCTGCAAGTATGATGTGTACCACATGTGTGCCTAGTGCCCTCAGGTGTCAGGAGTCAGGAGTGGACACTGGATCCCTAGAACTGAAGTTACAGATGGTTGTGAGCCACCATGCAGGTGCTGGGAACCAGACTTGGGTCTTTTACAAGGGTAACAAGTGCTTTTTACTAGTGAGCCATCTCTCCAGGCTTTTCTCCTTTCTCCTTTCTCCTTCTCCTTCTCCTCCTTCTCCTCCTCCTCCTCCTCCTCCTCCTCCTCCTCCTCCTCCTCCTCCTCCTCCTCCTCCTTCTTTTCCTTCTCCTCCTTCTCCTGTCCTCCTTCTTCTTCTCTTCCTTCTCCTCTTCTTCCTCCTCTTCTTCCTCCTTCTCCTATCCTCCTCCTCCTCCTCCTCCTTCTCCTTCTTTTCCTTCTCCTCCTTCTCCTGTCCTCCTTCTTCTTCTCTTCCTTCTCCTCTTCTTCCTCCTTCTCCTATCCTCCTCCTCCTCTTTCTTCTCCTCTTTTTCCTCTGCTCCTCCTCCTCTTCTTCTCCTTTTCTTTCTCTTCCTCCTCCTCCTCCTCCTCCTCCTCCTCCTCCTCCTCCTCCTCCTCCCTCTTCTCTTCTAAAACAAGGTCTCATTATGCAGCCCTGCCTGGCCTGTAACTTACTGGTGACCTTCTGCCTCTGCTTCTTGCTTAGCCAGGCTTGCAGGATCAGGCTGCACCAGCGCACCTGATCTCAATGAGGGGTCTAAAATGAATGGAACAAACAAAAGAGAATACACTGGTGACACAGTTTCTTCTAACTCTGGAGCATGGGAAGATATAGCTCAGAAGTGCAGCACCTCACCAGCATGTGCAGAGTCCTGGCTTGCACACACAGAGCCCTAGGTTTGACCCATGCAACAAAAAGAAAAGGATAAAGCAACAAAGACAAAATCAGCTTTTGACCCAGGGACCTGCCTGAGGCTTAAAATAACACTAAAAACCAGTGGCAATAGTAATCCTCAGTGCTCCCTCTCCACAAGCAGAGTCACTAGCCTAAAATAAAATGAAGAGATGACACAACCTATCTATACATATAATTTCAGTAAGTTGACCTTAAGTGTGATATAAAAGAAATGAGGCTGGGGAGATGGGACAGTGCACAAGGACTCACCTAGCCTGTGCAGGGTCCTCCCACGATCCTCAGCACCGCAGAAACAAGTGACAAGACGCAGAGAGATAAAGACATCATGAAATGATGGATATCGAAGTGTCTACATGGTTAGAGATGACCGTCGCAGAACACTTAAGAAAGAAGCATCAGACAGAACAGTGATTCTCAACCTGCGGGTCTCCATCCTTTGGGGGTTGAATGGTACTTTCACAGGGGTCACCTAAGACCATCAGAAAAGAGAGATATTTAAATTATGATTCATAACAGCAGCAAAATAACAGTTACGAAGTAGCAATGAGAATAATTTTATTTTAGGGTCAGCACAGCATGAGGACCTGTGTTAAAGGGTTGCACGGTTAGGAGGGCTGAGAGCCACTTTTGCTTTAAGGAATAAATAAGATAGAATCTAAGAGAATAAGATCAAAAGCCATTCCATAACAAAGGCTACTAGTTTGACACTAGTGTTAGGATAACAGGGGAGATTATTTATAGATAAAGCCCTACATAACTGCTTGGTGGAACATGCAAAGATTTTGCAAAACTCAGACAGCTAATCATGCAGAATTCAGGATTTTTTTTAATATCTAAAAGGTCAACAAAGTAAAATTCCTTCCTTTGATACATTCTTTTAAGAGAAGAGTTGTTTGCTTATGTGTATGCACATCTGTGCCCTCAGAGGCAAAAAGAGGGCATCAGATTCCCTGGAACTGGATATTTCTCCAGACTGATGTGGGTGCTGGGAACCCAGCCCTGGTCCTCGGAAAGAGCAGAAAGTGCTGTCAGCCCCTGAGCCATCTCTCCAGCCCCATGTGACACACTCTGAATTATGAAGACACTCACTCAGAGTCCAGTCGTTGTGGCTCCTAGCTACTAAATGCCTGTGGCACCCACTTATATTACTGTTTCATCAGGCGGGGTGGCTCAGGCCTGTCATCCTAGCACTTGGGAGGCTAAGGCAAGTAAGTACTCTTGCCTTCCCCATCAAGTGACTAGAAGAATCTGATTATGTTGCATGTCAGCATTGATAATACATTTTTAGATGTCAGATAACTGTTTCCATTGGATAAACAAGGGTGCAGATGAAGGGATTCATGTTAAAGGGAAAACTGATACCTCCCCTCAGATAGCAGGACGATGTGTGACAATGTATGATAAGTAAATGTATATATTGAACATTAAACTCAGTCTTGTATAAATATAAGCTCCCATACCGTCATAGACATCACCTATGCCATGACAAAAGTCTCAAATGCATCTTTTCAAAGGCTTACAAACAGGAGCCATCACACTGTGGCCTGATGTGTTTACAAACCCAGCCCAGTCAGAAGAGATGCTCCATTCTTGGATTCAATGCAGAATTCACTTCCTTTCCTCATGCAGAACAGACTGGAGCCATAGCTTAAGGAGCCTGAAGCAGGGAAGAAAGCCCGATCTCTACCGTCACCTCACCTAGTCCTCTGGAAGGCTCTCTAGAAGGCTGCTTATTTTTAAATAAGCTAGAAATTTCAAGGATGTTGGGGTGGGGATAGGAACAATCAGCTCCTCATGTAACCCAGACCAAGGCAAACTACAGCTACTGGGCATGACAAACAACCTCAGCTTGTCTGACAGATGTCAAAACGATGGCTCTTCTGGGCAATGGCAACTTCTTCAGAAGGTACGGTGGGGCCTCTCCACTGTGTTGTGCCCTAAAAATAAACAATTTAAATCCAATTCTCTCCTCCTCTCTCTCTCTCTCTCTTCTCTCTCTCTCTCTCTCTCTCTCTCTCTTTCTCTCTCTCTCTCTCGTCCCCAAAAGTGCAAGCGACTGACCCCAGGGCCTGCTGCATGCTAGGCAAGTGCTCTGCTCCTGAACCACATCCTACCCCACCTATCCTTTTGTAAATTTTGCCTTGTTTTGTTTTAGAGACTGTATCTCTCTTTGGCCCAAGTTGATCTCCAACTAACCATGTAGTACAGCTGACCTCAAATTCATGGCAGTCTATGGAACTCAACCTCCCAAACGCTAGGCTGACAGACATAAGCCACTATGCTGGGCTTTGTTTTGCTTTTCAGCCAGGGACCTGGCTGGCTTTGGACTGATCATGATTTGGTGTCATTGTTGATTTTTATTTTAAATCACCATTTTTAGCTGAGAGCAAAGGCACATACCTTCAACTCTAGCACTAGTGAGTAGGATCAGGAAGATAAGGAGTCGAATCTAGCTTGGGCTACATGAAAACTCATCTGGAGTGAAGAGAGAGAGAGAGAGAGAGAGAGAGAGAGAGAGAGAGAGAGAGAGGAGCTCAGTTGGTACCCTGCATGCTATATGTAGGTGAGGTCCTGAACTTGATCCTTAGAACCCACATTAACATAAAGAACTCATGCCTGGGAGCACACACTTGCAACCCCAGTACTGATGGTGGGCAGCCAGACCAACCTACTTGGGAAGCTCTAGGGCAGTGACAGACCCTACATAAAAATAAAGATAATGATAATAATAATAATAATAATAATAGTATCTGAGAAATGGCTCTGAAATGCGCATTTTGTCTTGGAGACATGATCTCACCTCACAGCTCAAGGTGGCCTGAAAATCACTGTGTAGCCCAGGCTGGCCTTGACCTTTGTGTCCTCCTGCTCCTGCCTCCCAAGCACTGGGTTCACAGGAAGGATTACCCTTCCAGGCTCCATATGTGGGTCATGGTAACAAATACCTAGGTTACTTTTGAGGGACCTGAAGGCCATTTTTTTGTGGAAGCCACCACATTTGGGTCAGCTCAGGTGTTTGACATCAGAAGATCATATGGTATTCTTAAAGCATACTAAGGCCCTATTTTCTGACATGCTTCTTTCCCACAATGATGTGACCTCTGACCTCCTTTCTCTGCACGTTACAGGCTCTACTTCTCCATCCCACAGACATCTGAACCTGTGGTCAGGGAAGTGGACTGAACACATCTATGTCTGGTTCTTCAAGAACCACCTCTCTTCTGTCAGTGACTGGATACTCTGTGGCACTCCGTGGTGGGCAGGGAGAGCCTAGTCCAGAAATAAAAGCTCTACCAGGGAGATTAGACCTGTTATAGGTTTGTGTGATATCAAAACAAAAGGGGCTTTTATGAAGACCAATCATTGAGGGCAGAAGATAGTAACGAAACATCACAGAGAACATAATCCAGAATCAATAGACCTAAAGAAGGATTAGGATCAAAATATTCTATATGAAATAGGTATCCCCAGAAGTCACTAAACATGGTTTACACAGTTTTATATATAATATCATAAAAACAAATGTTTTGAAGGAGCGGGTGTAGCAGCTCATGCTTGTAATTTCAGGACATGGAAAGCTGAGGCAGGAGGATGAGCCACAAGTTCAAAGCCAGCTAAGCTACAGAGCAAGACCTCATTTCAAAAAATAAAATAAAATAGATAAGTAGTTAAATACTTAACTAGGATCGGTTTGTCTAATGTAAATTTTGTACAAATGATCTAGGTCAGTGGCACTCAACCTTCCTAACGCTGTGGCCCTTTAATATAGTTCCTCATGTTTCGGCGACCCCCCAACCACAGAATTAGTTTTGTTGCTACCTTATAACAGTAATATTATTACTGCTATCAAACATAATGTTAATATCTATAAACCATAATGTTAATATCTATATTTTCTGATGGTCTTAGATGACCTCTGTGAAAGGGGTCACAACCCACCCACCTGTTGAGAATCCCTGATCCAGGTAAAGATTTCTATGAGTTGCTAGCTTACAGGTGACAGTATGTATGTGACACCTTGGCCTTACTGGTGGTTACTTCCTTCCTGAGACTCTTATCATGGCTTTTCCAGTAGCTCATACCCCTGGTCACCTCCCCACCCCAAGCCCAAATCATCTGTCACTACAGAATGCTTCCTCCTCAGACGTGTGTGGGCTTCTCCCTCAAGGCTTCTGTGCCTGGCTTTCTGCATCCTTGTGCCCAGGCTTACTTCCTTGGTGAGTTCACTCACAGTCACGGTATCACCTGTCACCTCACACATACCTTCTGCCATGACTTGCTTCACTGGGTGTGAACAGGCTGGTACTGTTGCTACACAGATAAGGTATTTTGAGATTGCTGAATAGCAATGATGCGGTGTAGCAACTTCCTCCTGGAGGAAAGGGGCAGCCTCCTGAGACTCAGAAGTCCGGGGACTTTCAAGGCTTACCGTGTGCTTAGCCTTAAGATTGGAGAGGTCCCTCCCTGAGCTTATGGTGACAACTGCTGTGGAGAGGAGACTCTCTGCGAAGATGAGTTGCTGGCAAGTTGTGATAGGAGCCAAAGGGATGCAGCTTTCCTGAGTCATCACATGATGTGGGACTCTGATCACCTGCACTCCTGTAACTAACCCCTCACCTAGACTCCAAGTAACCGCAGGAAACGCACTTGCTTATCTAGCTGCACTTGTATGAAATCTTTTCTTTGTTCTGTCTTTGGTGTCTTCTCTGGGTTGAACAAATGTTTGTTCACATGGCCCCAGAAAAAGCCACACAACAAAGGCTTAGGTTTTGCAGTGCGACTCCACAAAGAAAAGACACCTGGAGGACATGAGGAAAAGCTGACATCAACAGCGATGAATTTATTTCCTCCCGCCGCATAAAGCCAACCAAAGAAAAATAAGTCATAAATAGAAAAGTCAGCAAAGTGTGTTTTTAAAGTTCTTGGGTTAAAAGGGCTAACGATGTGTCATACTTTGTTTGGGTCAGAAAAAATAAACAAATTTAATAATTAGCTAAAGGAAGCAATAAATTAGACTTCAGAATTTTAAAACTTTGGCTCTTCAAAAGATGCCATTAATAATAACTTTTCTTAAAAACAAAAAATTTAAAAGCTGTGCAAGGTGGTTCACACCTGTAATCCCAAAACATAGAGGGCTGCAGCAGGACGATCGTGAGTTCGGGGCCAGCCTAGACCACATGGGGGACTCTGTCCCAAAAAAAAGGGGGGAAGTACAAGATGAGGAAATATTCTTTTTTTTTTTTTTTTTTTTTTTGAGGGGGGTATAGAGATAGGGTTTCTCTGTGTAGCCCTGGCTGTCCTGGAACTCACTCTGTAGACAAAGCTGGCCTTGAACTCAGAGATCAGCCTGCCTTTACCTCTGCCTCCTGAGTGCTGGGATTAAAGGTATACACCACCACCAAACAGCCTGAAATATTTTTAATTCAAATACCCATAAAAGACTTGCAGAATGGATAAAGACCATTTAACAGAAGCTTTATTAATGGTTTTGCCTTCTTTATCAAAAATCAAGTGTCCATAGGTGTGTGGGTTCATTCCTAGGTTTTCAATTCTATTCCATTGATCAACCTGTCTGTTTTTATGCCAATACCATGCAGTGCTTATTACTATTGCTCTGTAGTACCACTTGAAATCAGGGATGGTGATGCCTTCAGAAGTTCTTTTATTATATAGGATTGTTTTAGCTATCTTGGATTTTGGCTTTGCCATATGAAGTTGGGGATTGCTCTTTCAAGTTCTATAAAAAATTGTGTTAGAATTTTAATGGGAATTGCATTTAATCTGTAGATTTCTTTTGGTAAGATGGCCATCTTACTATGTTAATCCAACCGATCCATGAGCACAGAAGATTTTTACATCTTCTGATATCTTCCTTAAGCTTTCTGGCCGCTTACAGAAAGGGTAAAGATCTTCACTAACCCTAATCAGACAGAGGACTAATATCCAAAATATGTAAAGAACTCAAGAAATTAGACACCAACAGACCAAATTACCCAATTAAAAGATGGGTTACAGATCTAAACAGAATTCTCAACAGAGGAATCTCTAATGGCTGAGAAGAACCTAAAGAAATGTCCAATGTCCTTAGTCATCAGGGAAATGCAAATCAAAATGACCCTGAGATTCCACTTATACCTATCAGAATGGCTAAGATCAAAAACTCAGGTGACACCACATGTGGGCAAGGATGTGGAGCAAGGGGAACACTCCTCCATTGCTGGTGGGAGTGCAAACTGCTACAACCACTTTGGAAACCACTTTGGTGGTTTCTCAAAAAAAAAAAAAACTGGAAATATTTCTACCTCAAGACCTACCTGGCTATACCTGGGCAAATACCCAAAAAATGTTCTACCATATCACAAGGACACTTGTTCAACTATGATGATAGTAGCTTTATTCATAATAGACAGAAATTGAAAACAACCTAGATATCCCTCAACTGAAGAATAGATAACGAAAATGTGGTTAATTTACACATGGAATACTATTCACCTATTAAAAACAAGCATATCATGAATTTTGCAGGCAAATGAATGGATCTAGAAAATATCATTCTAAGTGAAGTAACCCAGACCCAGAAAGACATGCATGGTATGTACTTACTGATAGTAGATATTAACCATAAAGTATAGGATAACCATGCTACAGTCCACAGACCCAAAAAAAGCTAAAAGGGCCCAAGGAAGGATGCTTTAATCTCACTCAGAAGAGAATATAAAAATAGACATTGGAGGTGGATGGAAGCTGGGAGAGGGGGTAGAGAGAGATGGGAATGAGGTGTGGGGGTCACAGGTGGCAGGAGAGGGGATGGAAATCGCTGGAGGGGCATCTCTGGGATCATCGGGAGACCTAGGACAGAAGAGGCTCCTGGTAGTCTATGTGGTGACCTTAGCTGAGACTCCGATCAGCTGCAGATATGGAAACTTAAGTGGCCACATCCTGTATCCAGGAGGGAGTTCTAGTGGAGGGAGGGGACAGCAACCCATTCACAAAAGCTTCAATCCAAAATTTGTCCTTCCTACAAGATGTGCAGGGATAAAGACTGAGCAGAGATTGAGGGAATAGCCAACCAATGACTGACCCAACTTGAGACTTATCTCAATTGGAGAGAGCCAACCCCTTATACTACTGAGCCTTATGCTTGCAGACAGGAATATAGCATGTCTTCTAAGAGGCTTCATCCAAAATCTGATGGAAACAGATGCAGAGACTCGCAGCCAAACACCAGAAGAGTTCAGGGAGTCCTGTGGAAGACTGGGGGATAGGACTGTGCAAGCCAGAGGGGTCAAGAACACCATTAGAAGACCTACAGAGTCAAATAACCTGGGCCCATGGGGGCTCAGAGAGACTGAACCACTAACCAACGATCATGCAGAGGCTGGACCTAGGTCTCCTACACATTTGTAACAGATGTGCAGTTTGGTCTTTGTGTGGGTCCCGAAACAATTGAAGCAGGGGCTGTCTCTGATTCTGTTGCCTGCCATTGAATCCCTTTCCCCCAGCTCGACTGCCTGATCTGGCCTCAGTGGGAGAAGGTGTGCTTAATCCTGCTATGACTTGATGGGTGGGTCGGTACCCATGGGGGGCTTCCCCTTCTCCTTAGAGAAGGGGATGGGGATTGGAAGGCAGAGTATGAGAGTATAGGTCTGGGAGGAGGGGGGCTGTGATCAGGAAGTAAAGTGAATTTTAATAAATTAATGAAAAAAAAGAACACTTAACAGTCAATAAAAAGAACTAAACGTTCATGGTTTTAATGGAAAGAACATTCACATAGACTTGAGCTTCTCAAGTATAAGGTTCTGTTAGTAAATAGGCATATGGAAAGATGTATCACTGACCACTTAGGAAAGTCACAAAGCAACGCCTACAATGTCCCTTGCTAAAACAACTCTATACAACAAACAAATCTGATTAACAAACACTGTGTTAAGATGCAGAGTGACTACCCTAGCAAGCACTGGGTTGCACAGCCACCCCAAAGAACAGTAAGTTATTCTATTTATTTGCTTGTTTTATTCCAGTTTTTTTTTAAAGACAGTCTCTCCATGTAGCTCTGGCTGGCCTGGAAACTGCTATATAGGCCAGGTTGACCATGAGTTTGTGAAGATCCTCTCGCCTCTGTCTCCTGAGTGCTGGGATCATGTGTGTGTGCCACCACCAATAATTTTGTTACACACACACACACACACACACACACACACACCCCACCGTCTAATATAACCTAGACTGGCTTTCAAGCATGCTATATAGCCAAGGCTGGCCTTGAACTCCTGATCCTCCTGCATCTTACTATCCTAGACTATCCCAAGCACTGGGATCATTTATTCTTTGTCAAGTAAAATACATCCAACACTTTCCACAAGAATGTGTACACACAAAGGCTCTTCTGCAAACGTCAAAAGCAGCTTCTGGAAAGTGGGAATGACCCAAATGACCATAGAAAGATGAGAGGAGAAATCATGGAGAATAGCTTCTCACAATCTAACACTGCCCATCAACACGAATAAGAAGAGAAGCTATTGATATTCACAAAGGCTTGAGGAAACATGAAAAAAAATAGTAGGCTGAAGTAAAGATGCCAGTAGCAAGTTAGATCTCTGTGACTCCATTTAAATGAAGGTCAACAACAGGCAGAACAACTGCCAGTCAGGAAAGTGGGGGTGAGCCAAGATGCTATCACACATGGAAGGCAAGGCTGGTTAAGAATGTGTATTGCTCTTAACAGAGCACCCAAGTTCAGTTCCAACCACTCACATTAGACAGCTCACAACTGCCTGGAGCTCCAGGGCATCTGATGTCTTCTTCAGGTCTCCACAAAAACATTATAATTAAAAATAAATTAATCTTTAAAAGAGAAAGAGGGCTAGACAGTAGTGGTACAGGCCTTTAATCCCAGTACTTAGGATGCAGAGGCACAAGAATCTCTGTGAGTTTGAAGCCAGCCTGGTCTACAGAGTGAGTTCCAGGACAGCCAGGATTACACAGTAAAAGTCTTGAAAGTCCAAAAAAAAAATTTGTTTAGTTAAAAAAGAAAAGGAAAGAGGAGGAACAGGACTACTCTGTGCCTTTGCTGGGCGCTAGATGGCTAAATAGGCACATAGGCATGTACATCTGTCAGCTTGTCACACTATACATTAAAATAGGTGTACTGCTGGGCATGGTGGCTCATCCCTGCACTCCCAGCACATAGTGGGCTAAGACAGAGGGATTACTGAGTTTGAGACCAGCCAAGACATACAGTGCGTTCCAGGACAGCCTGGATGACAGCTAGAGATTTTGCCTCAAGCCTCCCACAATTGGCAAAGTGTAAACTGTGTATGGATACAGTTTTTTGGTTTTTGTTTTTTGTTTTTGTTTTAATTATTCTGAAGAGGTTAAAGGGTTACTTTTAAGTCACTACTGTTATCAATTGTGGCTGGCCAAAGAAACCACTGTCAAAGGTTTATTGGATAATTAGAACATGGTTAGCCTATTGCTTTGATTCTCTGTTCAGTTCAAACAGTAGGTCAGGGGAATTGTATACCCCCTCATGAGTTAACCTAAACTTATTTAATAATTTACTTACTTACTTAGAGAGAGTTTCACTCTGTAGTTCAGGCTTTTCTAGGACTTCCTACATAGTCCAGGCTTGCTCTGAACTCAGATTCCCATGGTTCAGCTTCCAGACTGCTGGGACCACTAGCTTAAGTCATCATATCAGGTTTTTTAAAGACCAGTGGCAATAAGACATCATCAGAAGGTTGATGCTTCCAAAATAAAGACTCTCCATTATGGCAAAACAGAACATTTTGACTGTGTAATCTCATTGGATCCTGAACCTTCTAAGATAGCCATCTGTTAGATGTTATGGCAGGAGACGGACAGACTTGACGCTCTACACAAATAATAAGACAGGTTTGCCACTGGACATGCAGTTGTTAGAACAGCTGGATGGATGTGGGGTTTCTTTGTAACTTAGCCAACTTTGACTGCCTGGCACTGAAAAGACCCAGGAAGGGAAAAACCAAGGTTAAACCCGCTTGCTTCCCTACCTGCTCCCTCTCACATTTCTCTGCTGTAGTCCCACCTCTCACTGCTCTCAGTCCTCAGCACTTGTTACCACCACACCAGGGGGGCTACGGCTAGACAAGTTTAAAATAGAAATGGCCTAAGGCCAAGGCATGTCGATAAGAAAGAGGAGCTGATGGGATTCAGTGTACTAGACACACCTGTCATTTTGTGTCACAACATACAAGTCACCTTTCTGTGTACTCTGATGTCCTCCCCGGCAATCTTCTCCATCTTCTATGTACTGACCTTCTTGGAAGAAAAAAAATCTTAGCTCTCTCCCTCCATAAGAGCATGAGGACTCCCTAGGGTTCCTCCTTCAGTTTAACTTCTTTTTAAAAAATAATCTAGTATTTTTATTTGTGTGCTCGCGTGCGTGCGTGCGTGGTGGTGTGTGTGTGTGTATGTGTGTGTGCTGGAAGAGGGTGTTGGATCCCCTGGAGCTGCAGGCAAATATGGGCAGCTGGTCAGAGCCGCCATGGGTGCTGGCAACTCCCTAACAGCAGCACATCTTCACCACAAAGCCAGCTCTCCCACAGGGGCAGCACCTGAGCAAATCATCCATCCACTGGCATTTCAGATTTCCTCCTGATAGAAAAACCCAGGCAAAAGTCAACAGTGGCAGGAGCCTGGCAGGCCACTAAGTCCTGCTGACCAGCCTCCCCGTCAGTCCTATGCCTGGCTCCTATGTCCCCTCCTTCATGCTTTACGGTAGTGTCATGCTTTAGGGCTGGGGACATGGCTCAAAGGTGGAGTGCTTGCCAGGCACTGGGTTCAACTTGTCGTCTGGAAAGATGAGTTGAGGGCCCTGAGAGATGTCCAGCAGGTAAAGACACTTGCCCTGCAAGCCTGGCCACCCAAGTTCCCCTCCTGAAACCAACTCTACATGGCACTCTGTGGCGTACAACCCTCCCCTGTAAATGACATGTGCCACCTTACACACAGTAACACTAGTAAAATACTCTCAATTTTCCTTCTTTTATCTGCCCCCACCATATTTTCTCTCATCAGAATTAATATCTGTCTGTATTCAGTTCAATGTGTTCTCGTCCAGATAATTTTATGTCTCTGTCTTGTGTCTTGAAATACACGTATGTTTGATATAAGCAGGGTTATTTATACATATTGTTATGCAGCCTTTTATGAGCCATGATAATCATTTGCTCAGTTGGGGGTTGAGACAAGGTCTTGCTATGTTGTCTTAGCTGGTCTCCTTACTTAGATCATGCTGCCTCAGACTTTTGCGTTCTGGGATTATGGTCATGTACCATCAAATCTGCCTTATTTCCTATCTTCTTATCACATTTGAATAAAGACTGCACATTGCACATTTGGGGCTAGATAGAGGTCAGTGGTAAAGCACTTGTCTAGCGTGCATGAGGCCTGCCCTGGTTAATCTCACTACTATACAGCCCATGGATGACTCATCCCAGGATGGATTTGGACTTACATCCAGCCAACAAGGAGCATCCTAAAGAATGCAAAGTAAGAGATGAGGTAGAGGAAACAGTCATCAGAATATATTGTATACAAAATTATTTTCAATAATAAAGAATACTAAGTGATCCTAAAGTAAAATGAATCCCCTCTATGACAGTGTTTAGGGGCACAGTCAGGAAGCACAGTACTTCACTGCCTCCTTTAACAGCCTAAGGAGCTCCTCTGGACACTGAGGGGCCTGGACTCAGAGAAAGCTAGGATGTGTGGCTTCAATGCAGACAGAAATCTCAGGACTAGCTAGTAGTAGAGCTGGGGCTAGATATCTATGACTGTGTCTGTGTCTGTGTCTGTGTCTGTGCCTTTGTCTGTGTGTGTCTGTGTCTGTGTCTGTGTCTGTGTCTGTGTCTGTGTCTGTGTCTGTGTCTGTCTGTGTGTATGTCTGTGTCTGTGTCTGTCTGTGTGTGTGTCTGTGTGTGTGTCTGTGTGTGTCTGTGTCTGTGTGTGTCTGTGTCTGTGTCTTTGTCTGTGTGTGTGTGTCTGTCTGTGTCTGTGTCTGTGTCTGTCTGTGTCTGTGTCTGTGTGTGTCTGTGTCTATATCTATATTGATATCAATATATCAATATCTATGTCTATATTGCATCAATATTGGTATCAATGTATCAATATCTATATTGATATATCAATATCTACATATAGACATTGATGGGGTTTCTCTGTGTAGCCCTGGCTGTCTTGAATCTTGCTCTTTAGACCAGGCTGGCCTCAAATTTAGATATCTGCATGCACCATCATGCCTGGCCTTAATAAAGATATTTCAATATAGATTTAATCATAGGGTTAAGAGGGGAAAAAAAGACAACTTAGAAAGGTAAGACGTGCCGGGCAGTGGTGGTGCACGCCTTTAATCCCAGCACTTGGGAGGCAGAGGCAGGCGGATTTCTGAGTTCTGGGCCAGCCTGGTCTACAGAGTGAGTTCCAGGATAGCCAGGACTACACAGAGAAACTCTGTCTCGAAAAAAAAAAAAAAAAAAAAAAAAAAAAAAAAAAGAAAGGTAAGACGTAGCTGTTCAAATAGGTATGGGTTGCACTGAGTCATGCAACAGTTTTCTACAACAGTCATATATAGGATATTGGTGAGGTTTGAAGTTACTATCTTCCAAGGGTTATTAAGAAACCTAAATGACAATAAGGGATGTTTCCTGGGGGAGGGGGGGTACCTGACAGGATTACAATTGATAAGGTAAATTCTAGCCCACAGGAGTAGAGAAAGGTAGCCATCTGCACTGTAAACAAAGGTAACACTTTTGTTTGAGATTACCAGAAAATGTCTGGGGGAAAAGACTGAGGCCCCCTACCCAGATCATATAGAGACCTTAAGCTTGATTCGTTGCTATCTTAAAATTAAATGTTGGCTGGTAAGATGGCTTAGTGAGTAAAGGCACTTGTCTCTAAGCCTGACAACATGAGTTTGATCCTGGAACCCACATGATAAAAGGAAAGAACTGAGTCCTCCAAGCTGTCTTCTGACCTCCACATGTACTGTGGCTTGTGAATGCACACGAATCCAAACACACACACATAACACACCCCACACAAACACAGTCCCACACACTAAACAAATTCATGTAACTTTCAAACATTTAAAGAACGTATTTAGACATAAATATCATTTTGTTGGCAACCTTTACAGTAAGTGTCAATTGTACTAGAATCCTTGTCAGTTAATGAGAGGCTTGACTGAGACTCCAGAGGGTGGGGCTTACTTCTCAAGTCCGGGTAATTTCTCTTTCTATTCTGCCTCACTATAGACAGTAGACAATTGTGTTACGTTGTATTATTATTTCTATTATTGTGAGTTACATGTGTACATAGCAGGGACACATGTGGAGTCATTTAAGCAAAGCACTCCCAGATGAGGCAATGTTTCAAGAGCTGTAACAGTAGCAGAGTAAAGACTTGAAACCTACCCACCATGAGCACAGGCAGCAGGGCTGGAGGCAGAGGCAGCAGGGCCAGGAGGCCAACCATCCTAAGCAGCTACACAGTGAAGTTCTTCAAAGCATGCACACAAAGATAGCAATGGTATGTGTAATATAGAACGAGACGGAGATTGGATAGCAAGAAGACCGGCTAAGAGCGAGACCCTATTTCAATAAACAATAGATCAGAAACAACGCTCTTCTAGATTACAGTGGTGGCCAGCAAACTCATGAGTCATAAGGTAAACTAGTAAAATGAAAGAGGGCGATCTCTAATTAGGAGAGTTGAAAACATGGGGACACAGTTTAGTGGCAGAGCACTTGACTAGCTGTCGCCTACACAATCCCACAATCCTCAGCACTACCAAGAAAAAAATATGGTAGAACTTGAAGGCCACTTGTAAAATTTATTGGCTGTGTAGCTTTTGAGAAAGAGTTTCCCTGTTCCATATCTCAGTTTGTCAATAACATTATATTACAATATCAGAGGCTTTGACTTGTATTTTAACAGCCCCTTTTTTTGAAAAAGAAAAAAAAAATAAAACAAGTCTTGAAAGAAATATAATTTGTAAAACAAAGAGGTACAGTGAGACACAAGCTTGGTTACCTAAATTTAATCCCCAGACCCCACAAAGAGCAGGAGAGAACTGACTATATAAAGTTGTCCTCTGACCTCCATATGTACACTGTGGCTCACACCCACGCTGCATGCATAGAAATACACAATAAAAAATAAAATAAAAGCAAGATTGTTCTAGTTGGAGCAAGGATAAAGGCCCCAGAGCTTTATGTCATGCCTCTCTGCCACTTCTAAGGCATTCTTGAACCTCCAGGCAGCCAGAGGGTAAAGCTTAAGAAATCTCTAAAGACATTATCAGCTCTATTATTCAATGGCCCAAGAAGTACATTTGACAGGGATACCTAGAAAAAAATTATTTGAATGCTATTTGCATTTGAATGCTTGAAAATATTGAACTGAAGCTGGACATGATACCATATGCCTTTAGTCTCAGCATAATCTCCACAGAGGCAGAGACAAGTGGATCTCTGAGTTTGAGGCTAGCCTGGTCTACATAGTGAATGCCAGGTGATCCAGGGCTTCACAGTGAGACCCTGTCTAAATAAATAAATAAATAAACAAACAAACAAACTAAATTGAGTAGCTGATAAAAAGTCATATAATAGAAAAGATGAATTGAATTTTGTTAAATTTGCCTGGCTCTCCTTGTAACAATTTAATGCCCCCCCAAAAAGCTTCTGAACCTGTGCAAATGCTAACTTCGATATAAGCCATGATCTGACCTGTATATGTGGCGCACGTAATCCACTTCCTAATAATTTTTACTCATTCTAACCTAGCATTCTTATTCAGGTCTTCCTTAGCAAGCCAAAATTCCTCCCATCACTGTCATTCATACACACACACACACACACACACACACACACACACACACACGGGTCTTACTCTAGTCCAGGCTGTTCTGGGATTCGCTGATTTGGAAGACATAGTGCTTCTTCTGCCTCAGTCTCCTGAGTGAGTGCTGGGATTCCATGCATGAGCTACCAAACCCGACTTCATTTCAACATTTTCAAGTGTTTAAGCACAAGCAGATTTTCACTTACTTGTGGCTTTGAAAGAACTTGAACTAGATGGGTGTTCTTAAATGATCAGTTCTGATAACGGTATGTAAATTGAAGCCACGATTTATTATCTGGAAACTCTACTTTCCAGGCTAAACATGAGCTTTTCTCCATGTATCAGAAGTAGATAGCTAAACTTTCAGGTCCAAAGCTAATTATGAATACATCTGGGTGGGGTGGGAGGGATGAAAAAATATTCAAGACAGGAGGTCCAATGAAATGGGAATCAGACAGAAGCATCCTGACTTCCAACTTGTGATCTAACCAGACTCTAGGGAAATACAATCCTTATCACTCCAAAATCTGATTACTATCAAGGCATCAGTGTTGGAACAAAAGCTTCATTCACTGTCCCTCACCAGACCCTTTGAGTCCCACAACCTCAAGAAGGCAGGGTGTGGTGTAGGCTGGGGTCCCTTCTAGCCTCAGGACTTAAGGAGACAGGGTATAAGAGGCATGGCTTAGTCTCTAAGAAAAAAGCAAGCAGCACAGTCATTGGCCATGATGCCTGAGGGAGTGGGAACCTTTATGGTTTCCTGTGCTTCGGTTGTCTTGGTAACCTGAGGCCTCCCTATTTGCATTGGCATAGGAGACCAAGGGCGGAAGCAAAGCTGGAGTACCAGGAAGATGTGCAGGAAAAAAAAATGTGGGCAATGTAACAGTTATGCCACAAGGGGGTCAAGCAGAGGACAGAATTACTTGGTTGGGGGTAGAAGGAGGTGTCGTATAAAATTCAGACCTGGGGATTTCACCTCTGGCATTTCTGACTCAGTAGATCAAAGAGTTTAGGAACCAATAAACTCATGAAGAAGTCTCCTACCAAATATGTCAAAGACACTAAGTTTGTTTTGTCTTATTTTAGACAGTCTCTAACTATATAACCATTGATGTGTTTATAAAAAGATAAAGAGAATATGTTCTATAGATGTATGGTGAGGTATGGGGGAAGGGGATGTCTCAGTGGGCCCAGGAACCCCTTCCCACTGAGGGGCCAGTCACACGACAGACAGTATAGAATAGAGTTTATTCAGGGCATGGAAAGGGGAGTTAAGAGGGTAGTAGAGGCAGAGAAAGAGAGGGGGAAGGGAGAGAGAGAGAGAGAGAGAGAGAGAGAGAGAGAGAGAGAGAGTTGCCTGGCATAGTATGCACTTGTAACTATAACCCCAGCACTGGGCAGGCAGAGACTAGGCGGAAGCCTGTGAGTTCAAGGCCAATCTGGTCTGTATAGAGAGTTCCAAGCTATATAGAGAGTTCTCAGCCTACATTGTGAGAATGTCTCAAAACAAAACAAAACAAAACAAAAAATACCACAAAAACAAAAACAACCACAGAAGCAGTCATGTTGTAAAAATAATTCTCCCAAATTGTTTTCAAAAGAAGAAGAACTAAGGGGAAAATGCAGAGATGAGCAAAACCAGACCAGTATAGCAACAAAAGCTCTGTGCAGTACAGCAGGCAACCTCGGCAGGAAGCAACCCACCCCATGTAGAAGACAGCCCAGCAAACAGTCACCAGCAATAAAGAGAATCATAAATCAAAAGAAGACTGGAAGCCTTCTTAGTAGTCTAGTTTTATGTCTATTTTAAGAAATGGGGATAGGGTAGATCTGGGAGGAGTTAGGAGAGGGGTTGGGGAAATATAATCAAAATACATTGTATGCATGTGTGAAATTCTCAAAGAATAAAAATATAAGCAATTTACAAATGTTATCAGCAACCTACAGATTGGGGGAAAAAATCACTAACCCCACATCTGATAGAGGGGTAATATCCATAACATATAAAGAATTCAAGAAGCTAACCACCAAAAAAACCAAACAGCCTAATTTTTAAAAATGGGGCATAGAGCTAAACAGAGAACTCACAACAGAGGAATCTCTAACGGCCAAGAAGCACTTAAAGAAATGTTTAATGTCCTTCGGCATCAGGGAAATGCAAACTAAAATGACCCTGAGATTCCACCGTACACCAATCAGAATGGATAAGATCAAAAACTCAGGTGACAGCACATGTTGGCGAGGATGTGGAGAAAGAGCAATCCCATTGCTGGTGGGATTGCAAACTAGTACAACCACTCTGGAATCAACTAGCAGTTCCTCAGAAAACTGGAAATAGATCTACCTGAAGATCCAGTTATACCACTCTTGGGCATATACCCAAAAGATGCCCCATCATACCACAGGGGCACGAGTTCCACTATGTTCATAGCGGTCTTACCTGTGATAGCCAGAAGCTGGAAACAACCCAGATGTCCCACAATGGAAGAATGGATACAGAAAATGTGGTTCAATTTACACAATGGAATACTACTCAGCTAGTAAGAACGAGGACATCTTGAGTTTTGTTTTGTTTTTTTTTTCAGGCAAATGGATGGAACTAGAAAATATCATCCTGAGTGAGGTAACTCAGATCCAAAAGAACATGCATGGTATGTGTAGCAGCATATTCCAACCCCCCCTACATTTTACAATAAAACTTGGTAATTTGGGAAGAGCTGATGTGGGAGAAGAGAGGAGAGGAAGAGGAGGAGCTAGGGAGGAGCCATGGAGAACCACGCAGGGTCCAGGATGGTCCTGGGTAACGATTTATATCTTAAGGTTAGATATTGGGAAACAACTCTAATTGTGTGGGCAAATTGTTAATTGAGCATTTCTAGATATATAAAGCCTTTGGATAACAATTAAACTTTAGAGTCTCATTTCTACCAGGAACCACATGAATGATGGGTATTGTCTGGGGTTCAGCCAAGCTTTGTGGAGACAGCATGGCGGAGCCATCTCCCATGCTGGCATCTCATGGGTGGCAGGGCCAGTGCTTCTGGCTGGCCTGAACCATGCTGCCACCACTCGTGGCCTCAGGCCTTGCCTAGTCGGGAACATGGCGGACCCATAAGAACAAGCCAGATTGGGTGCTGTTCTTCTAAATATTAACCTAAACAGGTATGTGCTCACTAGTAAGTGGATATTATCCAAGAAAGTACAGAAGACCCAGGATACAATCCACAGAGCTCAATAAGGTTAACAAGCTGAAGAGCTCAAGTAAGGATGCCTCAGTCCCACTTGAGAGGGAGAAGAAAGCAATCACGGGGAGGCGGGCAGAGGGAGGGACCTTGGGAGAGAGGGAAGAGGGATGGAAAAAGGGGTACATGACTAGGTATTGGGGGGACAGGATTGAAGCCCGAGGGCCAGCAGAAAGAATGGAAACAGGCAACCTTGGGAGGTAGGAGGTCGGGGGACACTCTAGAATGTCCCAGAGACCTGGGAAGTGAGAAACTCTCAGGTCTCAGAGGGAGGGACCCTAGATGAAATGCTCTACAGTGGGGAGAGGGAACTTGTAGAATCCACCTCCAGCAGAAAAATATGGCATCAAGTGGAGGGATGGGGTCGCCATCCCACAGTCAAAAACTCTGACCCAGAATTGTTCATGTCTAAAAGAACTGCAGGGACAAAAATGGAGAAAAGACTGAGGGAAAGGCAGTCCAGTGATCAGCCCAACTTGGCATCCATCTCAAGGGGAGGCTCCAAGGCCTGACACTATTACTGATGCTATGGTGTGCTTACAGACAGGAGCCTAATATGGCTGTCCTCTGAGAGGCCCAACAAGTAGCTGGCTGAGACAGACGCAGACCCAACTTACACCGAAACACTGAACTAAAGTCGGGGACCCCTGAGGCTCAATTAGGGAAAGGCTGGAAAAAGCTGAAGAGGAAGACCAGCAGTCTCAACTAACATGGACCCCTGAGATCTGCCACTGAACCAACCAAACAGCATACAGGAGCTGGTCCAAGCACCCCACACACACACAGATACAGCAGAGGACTCCCTGGTCTGGCCTCAGAAGATATGTCTAACTCTAGAGAGACTTGAGGCCCCAGAGAGTGAGGAGGTCGGGGGGAGGGGGGCATCCTGTTGGAGACAGGGGGAAGGAGAAATGGGATGAAGAACTGTGGGAAGGTGGACTGGGAGGGGGCAACAACTGTACTGTAAAAAAATAAAAGTAATAATTTTTAAAAAGTGGCAAGTAGAATTTTAAGTCTTTATTCTTATAATCAGACTATGCAGCAAGGGTAAAAAGAGAAAGCAGAGATAAGTAGAGAAGTTAATAAGGGCTAATGCTGGTTAGTTATTACTTATAATTACAATAATAATCATGAATGGTGACTAATTACTGGGGGTAGGAACTACCATGAATGTAATGACTTACAAACAAAAAATAATGTAAAGTCTGGTAAGAAGGGATCCAATGGCACAGAGACAGGAGGGAAATTTCCATGAGAACTTTTGTTGGAGACAGGATCTCACTCTACAGCTTGGGCTGGCCTCAGATCTGTAGCAATTCTCCTGTCTTAGGTCACACCACACCCAGCTTCAGTGAGTCTGGACAGATCATAGTTGCGATCAAGGCTGCAAGAGGACTTTTCGCAGTCTGTCAGAAGAGTGGTCTGTTTGGAGATGGCAGTTATCCATCCTTGCCAGGGTACCCACCTCCGGGATGCTTCCTTCACCACAGCCCTAGCAGCCATCTTCCCCCAGAAACTCAGTCACCTCAGGGAAGTTCACCAGAGTGAATGACTCCTCTCACCATTCTCCAGCCTTAAGACAGAATACCAAGAGGCTTGCTGCTAAACTTGTAACTATAAATTTAGCCAATGTCATCTCCAATCCCCAAAACATATTTTGTTTGACTCTAAATGTGATATATTAAACATACATATTTTTATATATTTGCTTTTGGACTATTGTGTATGTGCATATAACATCATCCGTGCACATCTATGATGGCCTTTAGGATCTAACACCAGAATTACGGATTCTCCACAAGTGCTGACTACAAAGGCCAGTCTTTTAACTGTCACTCACGAGCTTTACTGTAATTCTGGACATACAGCATTGACAGGACAGATTAGAAGAACTGTGACTTTAAAAATGTCTTTTTCTTTTGAGACAAGGTTTTACTAATCTAAGCAGCGCTATGGGGGTGAGGATGAACTTAAACATCGGACACCCTGCTTCCGCCTCCTGAGCGCCGGATTACAGGCGTGCACCACTAAGCCCAGATGGTACTGGAGAAACCTGAACCAGGGCCCTGTGCATGTCAGGCAAGCATGTTACCAACTGAACAGTATCTTCAGCTGCTGAGAACTTTAAAAAATAATAATAATAAAAAAATAAAAGAAACACAAACATCTTTTACGGTATCTGGAGGAGGAATTTTAATCACAAGGAGAAGGTAACGGCTGTGGTGAAAGCTGTTTAGAAATACTCTAGAATGGAAAGGGTAGAGTGCGATCGGAGAGGAAGGAAGGCAGAAATGGACCATGCAGAATAAATAACCAAAGCGTAGCCTTTTAGAGACCAAAGGACACATCAAAGAAAAACAGAGCATTTCAGCAAGGGTGTTAAATATGGAGAAGAGCCAAAGAGGGCCGTGGGCTTTAAGAAAAAGGAGGGGGTTAATAAGTAGTGGTGTATGTTGGCAAAAGAAGTGAAGAGATGAGGAAGGAGAAAATTTATAGCAAGGGAAGTTGGTGTGGAGTTTTCCTCTCAAGATGTTCAGCAAAGCAGAGAAGAAATAAAAGCACAGGCCACTGCGCGGGGAGGCAGGGCTGGGGCTGGGACACCATGGGCAAAGCCATGGGGCTCAAAGCGGGGCATTTTCTTTTTTTTTTGCCAACTGACCCAGATTTTCTTGTTTGGAACCAAAGACAACTGAAGAATTTAAAGCTCTTTAAACTAAATCACAAAGATCCTAACCCTTGCTATTGCCTTTTGTGTAAGATAGCACAAATTATAAGGCTCGTGATAGAATTCAGGTCAGTTTCTGAGACGGTACAAACAAACCCCACTTTAGAAATCAGAGTAAGTGGCCGTGTCGTAGAAGTACTATTTGAGTTAGTCAACTCATCTTCCTCTCTCACCAACCACAGAGCAAACAGAATGCACGGTTCCATCCCAGCACACATTAGACGGTCAGTAAGCTAGCAGATACAATAGGACTATGACCTGCCTTTCTTTGTATACAGGAATCCAATGCCTCATCCCAAGAAACCTTACTTAGGTCAGGATACACAGGACAAGCTAAAGGCTTGTGGAGCAAAAGTTAAGGTTAAAAATAAAGACAATAAAGGAAAAGGAAGCAGAAATGTCCTGCTGATAAGAACCAAGACCGACACCAGTGCAGACCAAAGCCCAGGAGCTCAAATCAGCAAAGGAAAATGCTCAACACAGCAGAGCCAGCTCTCTCCCTCAGACAGTCTGCTCCATTCCAGATTATCTCCTCACCTCAACCTCCCATCCCACGTGCTGAGATTACAGGCATGAGCCACTGTTTGGCCATATGACCAATCTTTTAAAATGTCCTAAGGTTTACTCATGTGTCTAAGTGTTTACATCCGTGTATCTATGTACACCATGTGTGTGCTGGGTGCTCCAAATCAGGAAAGGGTGTCAGTTGCCCTGGTACTGGATGGATGGTTAGGGACAATCACATGTTGTTCCAGGCGTACTGCTGGGAGTCAAGTGCTCTTAAACCCCGTCATCTTCGCAATCCCCATAAAACCGATCTTAGTGACCTAAGTTTAGGTTTTCAATTAAACACTTAACATTGATTTCCAACCTTTATTCAAGATTTTAAGATTCAGTAAGAGCAAATCATTTTAAAAATAGGGTCTTATTCTGTAGCCCAAGCTGGTCCTCATACCAGGGGCAACCCTCCTGTTTCTCGGTGTCAGGATGGTTATATGGAAACTGTCTTATCAGCCTTCCTTTGGGGGCCTGGGAGTGGGGTATTAAATGGCAGGCTAGGTACCATGGTCAACACAGAGAACTTTCTTCTTACACCATCCACTATCTTTGTGGTCATGGGTCAACATGGTTCCAGTTTACCTGAGAAATCCAAGCAACTATTCCAGCACAGAAAGTCTCTTTAGAACCAGGAACTGCCAAAAAGACCCAAATAATCTGACCCTTGATAGTCCCTGGAGCCCTTCCTTCACACAGGCCCCTGGACAGACCTAGCTGACCTGTCATTCTTTCTGGCTTGCATGGATGGTGGCTTCCTTATTTTCAGAAGCCTCAGCAGCATGAGCCTCACCTCCTGCCTCTGCTTTCCTGGATCCTCCACTCTAGGCTGAAGACTTCTAGGGCCTTTCCTCTGCCCTTCCCCTCAGGTTTCCCAGCTCTAACCTGCCTCGCTGTGCCTATTCAGCCATGAGCTATGAATTTAGGGGCTTTGCACTTTGCTGCCAGCTGGGCAAAAAACAGCCCCTTCCATGATTCCTTTGGATTCGGTCAAGCCCTTCTCCTCTCCAAGCTCCAGTCCCCAAATCTCCCAGAGCCATCTTCTCCAAACACCGTGCTCTGTCCCATTTGGGCAGGCAAAGCAGGCAGGGTTGGGGTGACTCAGCCCCGGAATGAGCTCACTTCCTTACCCTGCGCACCTGCCTGCACTGCTGGAACACAGCCTGGCCCAGCTCTGGCGGATGTTTTCCTTGTCCCCGCACAGGTGGCCTGTGCCAACCCCTCACCCCAACCCTGTCCTGCCCCTTGCCCCAAAGGCTACTCCCCCTGGACTCAGTGGGCTGGACTCTAACCACTGATGCCCCTACACACACCACTGCTCAGGCCATCAGCCAGGTCCCCACTGCCCTGTAATCTCAGAAAGGAATTCTGCTGGCCTCTGCCTCCTTCCGGAAGTTCCCACAGCTACAGGTGTCACCTGCATTTCAGCAGGCTAGTCCTCACTGTGCAGTTTGGTGTGGCTCGTACACTAATGTCCTCCACGCCCCATTTCCAGCACCTTCTCTGTTTCCAGGATCTCTAGCCTCCCTTGCCTTGTCTCTAGCTACTGCAGAAAATGGTCTATGCGCAGCCTTCAGGTGGGTCTCCCCCAAAGGCAGTGGCAGAGCTAACTACTAAGCCAACTTCTAAGCTTGATATTTTCTAATCCCTCCCCAGCCAAGACAGCAAGGAGTAGTCAAGGCCATGGCCTCTCCTCCACAGCCCGGCCCGGAAGCCTAACTGGGTGTCCCCTGCTAAGTTTTCTTTTGTTTTTATCTTGATACCCATCTGAAAAGAAATCTTGTTTCCTTCCACTCAATTTTGGGGGGTGTTTGGGGTGGAACCTGGGACACTGAAATAAATGGTAAGTAAACACTCTATCACTGAACTACATCCCCAGCCAAGGCAAAAGGTATCCTGGAGGAAGGCAGCTAAGGAGTTGGAGGTGAACTGACAGTAGCTGCTGAATGAAGAGGTGACAGGCAGGGGGGCTACTAAAAAGCCTGCCAGATATAAGTTGCATCTGCTGTGCTAGGGGATGGAGAGTAAAGGGAGGGGTGGATGGGACTGCAGGCCTGAGTGAAAACCACAACAAAGGTTCTAGGAGCAGGAAAGGAAGAACTACAAAAGAAGTCCAGGGTCCAAGGTAGACCAGGGTCACAAAAGAGTCATGGAGTCCACATGAGGGGATGAGGGGAAAGTCAGAGTCCAAATAAGAAAAAACAGATTCCTAAAGTTAGCTGAAGGGCCAGTAAGCCAGGATCCCTCTTCCAGGGTATGGAAGTGGGAAAAGCAGCTTTATCAACATCCCCTTTCAACCCGGATGTCAAGGACTGAAACCAAAACGCTCCCAGGACCACATAGGTCTTTGGGAGGCGGTGGGTACCTTGGAGCATACATGTGAAAGGCAGAAGCCCTCATCTGGGCAGAGCTATTTACTGCTGTCCAGAGGAAAGAACATCATGTTTGTCTCCGAGCTTTAGCCTCAATCAGTGGCTACTTTCTGAGGGCCATGGGCCAAAGATGGCGCTAAGAACATCCTGGGTGCTCTCTATCTCACAAGCCCACGAGCTGGCATTTCTACTCTCCATACACAGACAGGAGAGCAGTGAAGTGACTTGTGCAATGTTAGATAGCCAGTGAGCAGTCACGATGTGAATCCCAGCAATTTTCCAGAGCCTACAGAAACTCGGACCTTAGAAAACTTTGTTTCATCATGAGGAAAGAGGGGTCATCTCTGTGAAAGTGGGGTGACTTCTGTTAGGGTGTTAGGGTACCTCTCTTTGAGGGGGGCAGAAGAGTTGCCAGGAATGGGACAATCTTGCATCTGCTGTCCATTTGGGGTATAAATGCAAAGTTTATCTTTGGGGTGCCTATGGATGCACCCCTCTCCTCAAAATGCTGAGGGCAGCCATTTTTCAGATGCATCAGGGAAACCCTGCCCTGGGAGCTGAAGGAAACACTCTCCGCTCCAGATGCCTGCCTGCTCTCCTGGAGACTTTGGCAGTTGCACCCTTGTGCAGCTCCTCGGTTTGGCTGGGGCACAGGATTAGCCATCCCCAGGAAATGCCTCCCTCCGGTCCAGGCAGGGATCCCAGCACACACGCCCCTGCTGGTGGTGGAGGGAGGGTTGATGGAATGCTTCCTCTCTGCAGGTCAAGGAGATCTGGGGACCACCTGGGGCCTTCAACCCTCCCCTCCTGGCTGTGGAAGTGTCCAGTCCAGTGCCCCTTCCATGGTCACCTCCCTCCTCCTGGCTGTGTGGGGCATGAATCAGCTCTCACAGCTTGTTAAAAGCTGGACCTCTTGTTTTCATGCCCTCACCTCAGGAAACAGAGTTCCAGCCTGTCCAGCTCTCCTCAGCAGGGGGCCAGGGTCCTCACTTTATAAACATTCCCAGCCTGTAAGAGCAGAGGGCACTGCCATGGTATGAGACTGGAGCCCAAGGAGAGAGAAACTCAGGAGTTAAGGAGCAAGGCAAGAAGAGCAAGGGGATAAGACCAGAGGGATCTGAGCAGAAGCCAGGAGGGGTCTGAGAACTGAGCTTGCGGGAATGGCTCTAAGGATGATGCTCTGGGCTGGCCAGGCCAAGGGGATCCTGGGAGGCTGGAGGATCATCTGCTTGGTGGTGTCTCTGTTCCTGCAGCACCCAGGAGTTAACAGCAAGTGTTACTTCCAAGCTCAAGGTAAGGAGGACTGATGCTTAAGGAAAAGATAAGGAGAGTGATGAAGGCTTAGAGATGCTCCAATTCTCCCAATTCTCATCCTTCTCTAGCCCCTTGCCATTACGAGGGTAAATATTTCACTCTGGGTGAATCTTGGCTCCGCAAGGACTGTTTCCATTGTACCTGTCTGCATCCTGTTGGTGTGGGCTGCTGTGACACGTGAGTAGCCAAAAGTGGCCAGAGGGACTGCCTCTGGTGTGCCTAAGGGATGGTCAGGGAGTCCCTAGATTTCTGTGAGGCAAGAGTAAACAGAAGGGCATCCATCATGAGACTGCAGATGTGAAGGCACCAACGAGAGGGGAGTCGAGGTAGATCTGCAGAAAGTATTCCTGCTGGGGACACTAAAAAGTCCTTATGTGGAGTAGAGAGCTTAGCGCAGGGTGCTGCAACACTAAAGGATGGTGTGGTAGGATGGCTGAGTGGGAAGGGCAGGCCCCAAAGGTGGCGTCTTATTGTACTGACTACCTCCCTGTCTTTGGTTCTCTAGGTCTCAGCATCCCATTGACTTTCCTGCTGGGTGTGAAGTGCTACAGGAGGCAGGAACCTGTCAATTTTCCCTGGTGCAAAAAGCTGACCCTAGACTGCCCTGCAAAGGGGGAGGACCCGACTTAGAATGGGGCTCAGCTAACACCCCTGTTCCTGGGGCTCCTGCCCCTCACTCCAGCTAAAGGCTCGCCCATCTGCCGACTGCTCACTGCTGCTGCCACTTCCAGGGAAACCACTAGCAGCTGCCAACTCCCTCCAAATAAATAAATTAATGCTACAGCTGAAAGCCCGTTTCTCATTGCCTGTGCTACAGGGGCCCAGGTGGGAAAAGTGGGCCCCCACTGAAGTCCAGGTATTGAGTTCTCAGTTTCTTGAAAAAACTAGTTGCCATGGTGGGCATATGAGCCAGTTTCAGATGGTTATACTGCTGGTGCTAGGGCCTGGGGCAGCATATGAGACCAAGGTGGGGCTTGTAGGAAGCACTTTGATGGGGAGGTCCCAGCTGAAGGTGTCTACAGGCACCTGTTCAGGCCCCGTCCAGGTCGCAGGCTCAGGCTGCTCCAATGGGGGCAGAAGGACCAATCCTGGTTCTCGGGATGTTACAAATTCAAAATGTAATCGCCACTTCAAGGACACTGTGAAAGAAAAAGACAGAGGTAGATGCTCTAAAACTGGGTTTCTCAACCTGTGGGTCGTGACCCCTGGGAGTCACCCGACATTGGAAAACACAGATGTTTACGTTATGATTCATGACAGCAGCGAAATTACAGTTATGAAGTATCAACAAATAATTTTACGGTTGTGGGTCAGCACAACATGAGGAACTGTACTAAAGGGTCGCAGCGTTAGGAAGGTTGAGAACCACTGCTCTAAAAGCAAGAAGAGGCCAGGTTTGGTGGTATACTCTTACCCCAGGACCACAAGTTCAAGGTCAGTTTGATGCCAGCTGGGGAGACTACGTATCAAATATATCCCCAATATCAAAAACCAACCAAACAAAAGACAAACAGCTGCAAGGTACGACAAGCCAGTGACAGGTTACTAAACCACAAAACAAAAAACTCAGAGCCATCACGATGCCACCAATCCTGATGACCTGAATAGGGACCCATATGGTAGAAAGAACCAATTCCAGGAAGCTGTTCTCTGACCTGAACACATTTGGCAGTGCATGTGCCCTGATCCACATGAAATAAAGTAATTATGTGCACTGAAAATTCTCTGACCAGCACTCTGGAAAAGGAGGCAGAGCAGGTGGGTCTCTGTGAGTTTGAATCCAGCCTGATTTACATAGGAACTCCAGGCCAGCCAGAGCTACCTACATCGAGAGATCCTGTCTTAAAAACAAGCAAACAGGGCTGGAGAGATGGCTCAGCGGTTAAGAGCACTGACTGCTCTTCCAGAGGTCCTGAGTTCAATTCCCACCAACCACATAGGTGACTCACAACCATCTATAATGGGATCTGATGCCCTCTTCTGGTGTGTCTGAAGACAGGGATGGTGTACTCATACACATAAAATAAATAAATAATTCTTTAAAAAAAAAACAAGCAAACAAAAAAATACTTTTTAGAAGAACAAAACATTGTATCCATAAAGAAGAGAAGGCACAGGTCAGAGAACTTTAAGAAACTTGTTTTTAAGAAACCTGGTGTTAACATGGTAACCAGAGATGCTATCAAAGATATCGGTATCAACTGACCAGAGATCAGTGCATCACTAGTCTCTTAGCACATCAGGGGTAGGAACAGTATTTAGGGGGTCAGCACATCTAAGAAACAGAGGTAGAATGGAAAGATGTAAGGAAATGCAGAAGACTGGTCTAGACATGGGTATGTTTGGGAGTGCTTTAGAGATCAAGGCCCACTACATTCTACCTAAGCCCAGCATTTACTTCCCCTACTTCTTTCTCCAGTGGTGGTTGGGTTCTTACCAATGGCAGTGCAGAAGCCAGGGGTAGAGCAAAGAGGGATGGGGAGAGAGAAGCTGGTTCTGGTTGTATGTAGGCAGGACTCCTGGTGCCGGGCATGAGTCACATGGGATACTGAAGGGACGACTCCAGTCCCGCGGCGCCGCTGGTATTCAGGCTGTACTCGCTCTTCAGTTTGTAAGCTTACTGAAAACTGGGAGCAAGAAGAGAGATGTACACTAGCAGGCATCTGGAAATATGGACTGCAGGTTAGAGGTAGCCCTGAGGAACCCCAGTTTCCACTTCTACAAAGCACCCCTCTTTATGAAGACCCCTTTTCCACCCTTACCCCTCAGCAGCACAATAAAAGCTGCTCCTTCCTCACCTGCAGACAAGCTACGGTTCCTTCCCCTAAGTTTAAGGTCCCCACCACGTCCTCGCCAAGTCTGTACACAGATTTGAAGATACCAAATGTCCCGACTTTCCCTCGGCCATCGCTGATATTGTACAGATCTGAGGAGAATGTGATACCGAAAGGCTAGAGTTTATACTGTGGAATACATAGGAGTGCATCTCAGAGGCCAAAAGGAGGCTTTTCTCTGTAATGGGGGCAAAATATTAGTGGCCCCCTGAGAGATGCAATAGACTTCTCAGACAGGAATACACAGAGGGAGGGATTGGTGCAGGGCAGTTCTGAAAGGATGCTCACGGAGGCTGCGGCAGGATGTGGCAGCCATGAGGCGCTCCCCAGCTAGCTCGGCCAGCCACGAGTCCTTCTTTCCGCTGTCATCCTCCTCTAAGAATGGACTGGATGGCGCCACAGCCTCATCCTGAGGGAAGTGGACATCTTGAAGACCTAGAATGGACGAGCAGAGACAACACCGGGAGGAGCTAGAGATGTCAACAGACAACTGGTTTTAGACTCCAATCTGAGACGGCTGAAGGGGAGTCATGCCTGAGGTCTATATCTTAACTTACTCTCCATCTCTTGTCCCCAGCACTGTCCCTAAAACCAGGAGTCTCTGTACGTCCTCTCACACTATGCTTAGTAACCCTCTACCCCACCCTATCCCTCCAGGAACCTAACTTACCAGTCAACACAAGAACTCTCAGAGGAACTCGGAGTAAAGTGATGGGTGAGTTGACACGCTGGCAGCCAATGGTCAATTTGTAGACATATTTGACTGACTGACCCCGAAAGGATGGTGGCCCCTCTGTGGGCAGCACTTCACTGTAGGAGTCTGGTTGGAAAACAGTAGTCAGGGCAGCTAGAGGCAGCCATGGTCCTCCCTCCGGGAGACTTAAAATGAAATCTGGGGTTAGAAGACAATCACTCACATGATTTGGATTCTCCAGGGTCTAGCCTCAGGTCACAAAACAGAATTTTTGGTGGAGTAGAAAGGATACACTGGCCCCTCTCACCTATGAAAAGTCAGAAAGACTTCAATGAAATGTCCATTACTGACCAGGGTCACACAGCAAGCAGAGGCAGGGGAAGCCGCCAACTCTTTCTGTTGTAATATGGGAAGTCTTATAGCCCTAAATCAAGCTACCTTCTCCTCCACCACTGATATGTTGGTGACCATGTCATACAAGAACAACTTAATTTTACCCTTGGGTGACAATGACTTCCCATCCCTCCATGACAAACACTCTCCCTCTAACCTCGGTGTGGCAGAAAGACAGTCTGGCTGTCAGGCTGGACATCTGGCTGACTAGAGTCAGGGGGTGGCAGTGCTACTCGACTCTCGCTGGCATGGAACTGGCAGTGGATCTGGGCACTGGCCCAGGCCAGAGCCTCACTGTGGAAAAGGGAAACAAGAGAATGAGACGCTAGCTCCTGACTTCACCAATGCTTTCCCTAGACTATTGTCTCACAAGATCACCAAGGTTAGATGACTATCTTAGTGACCAGGGAATCCAGAACCCCCGAAATAAAACCCTTACACAAAGAAAAGTACACTGAGTTCAGAAAGGAGGACAGCGGGAGGAGGGGCAAAGGTGGATAAGGGGTCCTGTGATCCACATCTTTTGTTTAAAAGCCCTTCATTACAATGAGAGTACAATGAACAAAAAAGTGGTGATGGCACTGTAGTTACAGAACAACCGAAGCTCTGATTTAGAACGAGCGATACCAGGCTTCCTCCCGGAAGGAAGGGCCACCACCTTCAGTACCAGCATCCCCACCTGGATGCAGAAGTGGCGGTCGGGGGCAGGGGATTAGTGACAGTCACCACACATTCCAGAGCCTCCCCCGCCAGAAATACAGGACCTCGGCTCAGCTCAGCTACCACTTCAATCATGGCAGCTCCAGAACCAAATCTAGAAGGAAACAGAGTGCCAGAAGTCAGTACAGGGGAATGGAGGAAGGAGTGTTTAAGTCCTAGGGTTATGTCTAGACCTGGGTCCCAGGGAGCAAGAAGTGGGTTTTTTCAAGTTTCAGTGAGGGTGGGGAGCACTGGGGTTTGGGAATACTGACTCCGTACTGCCTGCGGGGGAGCGTCGCTTTAGCTACAGATCTCCCTGCGCCCAGGGTTAGGCCCCTTGCGCCGCCTCCCAGGCCTGCCGCTTCCCTCGAGGCTCCGAGTCCTAGCTCAGGACAGCGTCGCGCGTCACGTCTCTGGATCCAAACTCAGACTCTTACACATGGAGGTCCTCACCTACCCGCCCCTGCGAGACCAGCTTGGAGCTCGGTGGCATCCGCGGAGTCTGTCGCGCGGCAGAGGCGGGACTTCCTTTGTCACATCTCAGGGTTGAGGCGTCCCTTCCGGTCCGACCTGCGGGTGCTTCCGGCCGGAAAGGGATCGGGTGGTCCCGGGGCTGCGGGTCACCTTCCCAGCCGTGGCACCTGAGCGCGGGCGCTGGGGATCCTGGCTGGAGGGACCCAGTACCCAGCCCTGGAGACCCTGGAGCCGCGGCCGGGGGCGGGGCCGAGGATCGCCGCGAGCTCTCGGGCGGGTCCCAGGGGCGGTGCTTTGCGGGCAGGTACCACGGCTCCGCCCCCGTCCGTGGAGCTGGTCGGCCTTTGGCCGGGCGTGCTAATCGCCGCGGCCCAATGACAACAAGGCCCAACCCTTCCGCCTAAGATCTAGAGACGCAACCCAAGGAGAGCCGGCGGTGACTTTATTGCTGTAGCCACTGCTGCTTCAGTAGGAAGAGCTCTCTGACTTACCCAGATACCAACTTCCCACGGCTTTCCCCAGCATCGGGCCCTCCTGGATCGCACCTAACTGCAACTGGCGCCGGCGTTTCGAAACGTCAGAAACGTGTCAGAGGAACCGAGGCTACCGGGGTCGTGAGGACCCAGGATCTAGTGAACATGGTAACCTGCGTACCAGCCTTCGAGCAGATCGGCTGTGCCGAAAGAGATTCGCAAGTTTATTTTGAAGATACGGGAGGCACTGAGGCTGTGCGGGTTACAGACTCCAGGAGCCCTGAGGACTGTGGACCCCAGAATGAGCCAGGCTACTGCAATTCAGAGGACTCTGGGCAGCTGATGGCCTCCTACGAGGGTAAAGCTAGGGGCTACCAGGTGCCTCCTTTTGGCTGGCGGATCTGCTTGGCTCACGAGTTTGCAGAGAAGAGGAAACCTTTCCAGGCTAACAACGTCTCTCTCAGTAATTTGGTAAAGCACTTCGGTATGGGCTTGAGGTGAGTAGATTTCGTTGCTTAGAATGCCTTGGTTCCTTTGTTCCCATTCAGACAACCTGCCTAAGTGGGAAAGGGTAGGCAAGCCAGGTGGGCACCTGGTTCCAGTCAAGTATGCGGTATCTCCTGCATTCTTTAGCCCTGCAATTTTTGAGGGTGGAACTGAAGAACATTTTTTTTTCCCGCATCCCTCTTTTCCTAGCATCTTGTCTTCTCGGCAGGAAAGAAAAAGAACGTTTAGTCCTAAAGTCAGTCTTTCCTATTTAGCCGCCCCCCCCCCTCCATGCACTTCCTCTTTCCCAGGCTTCCCTTTGAGATTAGCTATACTTTGTGACAAGGTAGGAGAAGCCCAGTCTCTGTTGTGCTCGATACAGTGTTTTATTTTTTGAGGAGGTTCTCCAGTCTACATTACCCTCAGCGGCTGAAACATTCTGTGTGCCTTATTTAAGCACACGCTTCTTCAGTCCCAGAATCCTTCTGTTTCTATCCTCAAGCTCTGATTCCTGGAATAGTTGAGTCTGGCTGTTGTCAACCCTACAGAGAGGGTGAGAAGTTCACTCTGTTCTGTGACAGATGGCTTCCATATCAGGAAGAAAAAAAAAAAGCAGAGTTGGAATTGGGCAAAGTCCTAGAGTGCCACCTACTTGGGAGGCTGAGACAGGAGGATAATTTGAGCCTAAGAGTTGAGAGCAAACCTGAACATCACAGTGAAAGAATCCTCGAGTAACAAGTAGAGGAGCACTCACAATAAGCTTGGTAGTAGAGAGCACGAATTCTACCACTGAGATGACTTCTAGCCAGTGATGCTTTCCCGACTTCCAGAGCCAGTCCTAGCTTTTCCTCCTATCCCAGAGGTTACAAACACCCCAGAGCAGGTACTATAGAAGCTTCTGGATTCCCCACTGAGTTCAAAGACTAGAGATGAAGGATCATTCCTATTAACAGGAACAGACCGATATAAAGACAGAGCACATCATTCTGAGTCACCTCACTTATAAACACAGTACTGGGGAGGGAAGCATAAAAGTTGCCAAACTCAGCCAAAGCTTCTAAAGTAAGGAACCCTTCTCTGCCCGGTCAGTGCTGTGGAACTGTGATGGGAAGGCCACTTACCTAATCCTAGCCCTAGGCAATGGAGAGGGCCTGGTGCTACTTGGACATTTGGCTCCTGTGGGTGGCCCATCTCAGAGAATCATCCCTCCAAGCTCTTGATGAAGCTAGCTGTCAAAACCAGACAAAAGTAACTTCAGGGAGAGTTTGTTTTGTCTCAAGGTTTGAGGGTATGGTCTATCATGGCAGAGAAGTAGTCACACTGTATCGAAGCCAGGAGCAGAGAGCAACTAATGCTGGAACTTGGCTTGTTCTCCTTTCTATCCAGTCCGAGACTCTAGCCCAGGGAATGGAGTCGCCCACAGTTAATGGGCATCTTCCCATTTCAATTAACCTAATGTATTCATTTCTCATAGGCATGCCCACAGGCTTGTCTCTTTGGTGATTCTAGACCTGGCCAAATTGTCAGTATGAATTAACAATCATACTTTTCCAGCCAAACTCTAACCCCAAAAGCCTTTGTATCAAAATGGCATCTATGTACTGAGATGGGCACAGTGGATTGCATGTGATCAGGATAAGGTCCAGAACAGGTATGCATTCATCCTAGCCTCTTAGCCACTGAGTATGAGCTGAGTCACAGAGGCCTCATGCTCTTGCCCAGCCCCTTGGACCTTGGCTTCCCGTACTAGGCTAGAGTGGGAATCATCCACAGAGCTTTGGGAATGAGGCCCTACACTGAGGAGAAAGCAGAGGTGAGAATTCAGAAGGATCGATTTTGAGCTGGAATTGATACTATTGAAAAGACTGAATATACCAGCAGCAGCCAGACTAGAGGAGAAAACCCCTCAGATTGAACTGAGGGGCACCCTCATAGGGGTGCTGGCAGGACAGTTATAGGACTCTTAACTTAGAGTTCAACTTTGATTGTTCTTCCTTTTGTCAGAGTCAGTTCACTTAGGAAATGTTGCCTGCCAGGGAGTCCTTTGTTCTGCTCATTTTTGCATCTTATAATTCGTCTCTGATCCTTTCTGGCTTCCCATTGCTGTCCCATTTCCTGTAAACTGGCAGAGGGCCTTCAGCCCTGCTCCCACCCCAGCCTTCATCTCCCATGCCTTTTGCCCTGTCCCCAGAATGTGCCGCTCCTGTTCTTCTTCTTTTTTTTTTTTTTTTTTGGTTTTTCGAGACAGGGTTTCACTGTGTAGTCCTGGCTGTCCTGGAACTCACTCTGTAGACCAGGCTGGCCTCGAACTCAGAAATCCGCCTGGCTCTGCCTCCCAAGTGCTGGGATTAAAGGCGTGCGCCACCACTGCCCGGCTGCTCCTGCTCTTCTTAATGTATTTTCCTGTCTCAACTCCCGATCCACTGTCTTCAATTGCTCTTTCTGTGTCCACTGTTTGTACATCCATTCATATGTACTTTCATCAAATATTATGGGCTGCAGGCCCTGTGCCTTGCCCTATGCTTAGAGCTATGGGGAACATTCACCTAGTCTTGGTCATTGTCCCTTGACCCAAGGAATTTAACAATTTGTCATGCTCATGTGAGGAACACACTGACATAACAAGGCAGTGTCTAATTGGGAACTGAGACAGTGTGTGGCAATAGTCATACCTGGTACAGATATTCCACTTTATGGCTTTCTTATCTGTTAGGTTATTTGATCTTTCCATGATTACATGAGGTAGCTAGGGCAGAAGTTATTCCTGTTTTGTAGATGGGGAAACAAAGTTTGTCTGACATACCTAATTACTTATTTAGATGTGACTGAATGTTGGACATAAAATGATTGGTTAAGGAGGAGAGTGGAAGTGGGAAAGACGGGTGTGTGGGGCTTGTTTAGTGACCCATCCTGAATGAGAATGGATAAGGAAGAAGATTAGAGACATCTACTCCTATGTGACAGTCCTGTGATCATTTTCCTATCGGCTACAGAGCAAGAAGCAAGAACAGGAAAGCACTGTGACTTTTTAGAAAGCTTTAATATAGTGGGTATTCTGACTTTGTTTTGTTGAGAAAGGTTCTCACTTTGACGCCCGGGTTGTGTTGGAACTCATTACATAGCCCAGGCTAGCCTCAGTGCCAAGTGTTGGTTTTACAGGTAGCAGCCATCATGACCAGTTAATTTATTGGGTATTTTGGAAGAACAAATTTGAAAACTGAAAATTAAATGCTGAAGCAGGGATGGGGCTTAAGAGGATATGGTCCAGGATATATGTACACATCAGTTATCTTCTGCTGAGATAGGAAATGGTCCAGGATATATGTACACATCAGTTATCTTCTGCTGAGGTAGTTTTCCTTCTACCTGATATATTTTTCAATTTTTCACCTTTTGTAATCATAAATGAAATCGTTTTTAAAAGAGGAAGTCCTTTTGGCAGCCTCAGCTTATTTGAAAATTAGGGGATGTGTGAAGGAAGATGTAGCCAGGGAAGGCAACTGGCCCTTTCAACACAGACAAAAGCTCCTGAGGTTTGAGCTAAAAACAGTGGTAGTGGTAGTTAGAAGAATTGCTTCTCTCTCAGAATAGAGAAACGAGGGCATCCATCCTACACTAGTACTTGGGCAACTGGGAAGATAAGGGGCCTTGAACTTGAGTAATCAGAGGAAGACGGCTTGGAAGATAATAGTGATGGGTCCTGGGTTGTTGTCTTAGACAGTCTCACCATGTAGCCCATGCTGCCCGCAAACTTGTAATCCCTCTGCCTCAGCTTTCAGAATGCTAAGATTACAGGAATGTTCATAGAACCTGACATCCTTGGGACACTGAGTTAGAGATCACAGTGAGGTGACAAGGGAAAGGATGATGAGTGCAGCTTTAGGAAACAGCCCGCTCACCTTACACTCACACTCACACTTGCTCCTCAGGTACTTGAAGTGGTGGTACCGGAAGACCCATGTGGAAAAGAAGACCCCTTTCATCGACATGTTCAATTCCGTACCCCTAAGACAGATCTATGGTGAGTCTCAGCTCAGCTGCCCTTTTCAGAGAGGGTCCGACTTCTATGCTTCTGCAGGGTCAGGCAAAAAGGCTTCTAGTTTATGCATAGCTCCATTCCCTAAGGTTTTAGAAATGTGGGTTTGCTTTCTTCTTCCAGTCCTCCACTAGCCATCCTGACTTTCTTTCTAGGTTGTCCCTTGGGTGGCATTGGAGGAGGCACTATCACCCGGGGCTGGAGAGGCCAGTTCTGTCGTTGGCAGCTTAATCCTGGAATGTACCAGCACCGGACAGTCATTGCAGACCAAGTAAGAAAAGGGGTTGGGCAGGCAGAGGAGTGACTCCTGGCTAGCATAGGATGTAACAGTTAGACATCCATGCGGTCCAGTTCAGTGAATGCTTTCAGGATGCTGTGTGCCCAGCCCAGTACTAGGATGGATAATAGGTTACAATAAACAAAGAACCCATGTTCTTTGAAAGAGTAAACAAACAGCCCTGATAAATCTCATGTACTTGTCTCCTGCCTAATCTTCTGAGCACTAGCTCAGCCAGTACTCACCAAAGACTAGAAATTCCTGGATCATTTAAACTGGCTAAAAGAACATTTGGTACTGCGTGGGGTGGTACATCCTTTTAATCCTAGTATTTGGGAGGTGGATGCAAAAGGATCAAGAGTTCAAGGCTAGCCTGGGCTACTTAAGACAAAACAAAGGTGGTCGGCAGTGAGATGGCTCAATAGGTAAAGCCACACAGGTCTGACAACCTGCGTTCCATCCCTGGACCCACAGGATGGGAGGAGAAAACCAGGCTCTACAAATTGTCTTCGAAGCTTCATGCATAACTTTACTGTTCACTGTGGCATCTGCATGCTGTGGTATCGGTGTGAGGTCAGAAGACAGCTTGTAGGAAGGAATGGGTTCTCACCTTCCACCAGGTGGGCTTGGGAGATTAAACTCAGGTTGTTAGTCTTGGTGACAAGTGCCTTCACTTGCTTGAGCCATCTTGGCTGGCCCTCAGTTTTTTTTTGTTTTTTTTTTGTTTTTTTTTAAAAAAACATTTGAAAAGACTGGAAGAGAAAAGGTAAAACCTAAAAAGTCATTGTGGGAAAAGGTGCGTAGTGCTAAGTCTCCTTACCTAGATTACTAACACTTCAGCCAAAGGTCAGCTCCCCTGCTGCAGATCTCTGATGGTCTGCCCAGGACTCCCTTTAACCCTTCTCTCTAGCCTTCCTTGCTTTTCTAAAGCTTCAGGTTTTTAATTTCAGTTTCTATACCATATCTGGGCCTTAACTGACAGTTTATAACCTGCCCTTCACCAAAGCTCTCAAATGACCTGCCCTTCTCAGTTAGCAAGCTCTCCCTTCCTGAGGGATAGCTCCAGCTTTCAGCTAACCTCCAAAGGAGAGATGACTGGCAGATCTCAAACCCACTGGTGACATTATCTTTCTCAATTCCAGTTTAGTGCTCAATATCTAGCCTCCACCCCAAGTCCATGCCTCGGCCCCTCATTTTTTCCAAGCCATACTTGGGAACATGGGTCTGCAGTAATTATTGCCTGTATATACTGTGTTAATACACTGTGGTAGGCTTTGGGGATATTTATATTTTAAAAATCCTACAAAGTACCATTATCATTATTTTACAGATGAGGAAAGAGGATCCAGAGGGCATTAGTAACTCAATGCCCTCAAAGCAGCATGGTAGCCAGTGCTCTCTGTGACAGAGTTGGTGGTCTTAACCATTTGTACTTTACCAGCAACATGAAAAATTATTTTATGGCTGAGCCCACATTTGTAATCCCAGCACTGAGGCAGAAGGATCACCAGTTCAAGGCCAGCATGAGTAACAAAGCAAGACACTATCTCAAAAGAGATAGAAGAAAGGGAAAGAAAACTTTATATCAATAAAAATACCAAGTGTAGTTTGGAGTAACGGAAGAGATTAAGCCGTCAGCATTCCTCCTCCCTGGAGCCTAAGGTTTTACTGGAGAAAATAAGACTTGGAGAAAATGGAGTCTGCCACCATGAGGTGGCCCCGCAGTAGACTGAAGAAGCAGACAGTACTACAGAGACTTTGCACACATGCCAGCTCCGTGAGGTCCACTTCAGTATGCTAGAAATGACCCCTGCCCTCAGAGTAAGCCATGGGACAATTGGAGACACAGGGTAGCAAATAAAAACACTGACATAATTCACCAAATACTAAAGAGGAATAAGATGTAACAGAATGGCTTCCTGTTGTAGAGGAGGAGGAGGAAGAGGAGGTATCTGACTCAGGCCCTTGAAGGATGAGGGGATCTGACTGGATGGAGACAGGCAGATGCATGAAGAGGAAGTGAAGGATGCTCACAGACTGGAGAGTGTCTATGTATTTGTATGACCAGGTTAGAGTTTAGCATTCAACCTGAATGCTATAGGAGTCACTAAAACATGCTAGGCAGGGGTTGGCACATACTGATTTGTTACATCATTTTCTGCTACCAAGCTAAGAGGCAGAGATAGTATAAGCCTGATTAAGGTACCAAGATCAGGCATGAAGAGAGGAGGGATAGGAGCTGACTGGACGGGGCGGAAGCAGGTCAGGTGCTGGGTCACTGAGCCGGGAGGAAGGCCTGGAGACAACCTAAGGCTGGTGGTGACAGGGTCTGCAAAGGAGTGCTTTGGGGGAGGGGACCAAGGGTGTGTTGCCTGTGGGTTACTTGTTCCAGCCTGTTTGCTCTCTTGATCAAGTTTATAGTATGCTTGCGTCGAGATGGGCGGACTGTGTATCAGCAAGTTCTGTCCTTGGAGCTTCCGAAGGTCCTGCGCAGCTGGAACTGGGGCCTGTGTGGTTACTTTGCTTTCTACCACGCCCTCTATCCCCGAGCCTGGACAGTCTATCAGCTTCCTGGCCAGAACGTCACCCTCACCTGTCGCCAGATCACACCTATCTTGCCTCATGACTACCAGGTGAAGATCCCTCCTGTTTGCTCCATTCCATGCCCGTCCCCACATCCACTGCTGCTAGAAATTGTATAACCCATGAAAGCGAGAGGCTGGAGCTATGAGCATCACATTGCTTCCTCGACCAATTCATCCTAGCCATTTAGACCTCCTGGAAATATAGAGATGCAAAGAAGACAGAAGGAAGTGTAGGAGGACTATTTGAGGAGGTTCTCTCTGGCCACTGCTGAGGACACACTGAGACTGAGTCCGATCTCTCATCCCCAGGACAGCAGTCTCCCTGTAGGAGTCTTTGTGTGGGATGTAGAAAACGAAGGAGATGAGACTCTGGACGTGTCCATCACATTCTCCATGCGGAATGGACTAGGAGGTGAAATGATGCTGCTGGAGGTTTGTGAATGAGCCCTTCCATCTGCAACAGGATGGGACAACTGTACAGGGGCTACTCCTGCATCATCCAACCCCTCCGAACCCCTACACCATGGCTGTCGCTGCACGATGCACGGTAAGGGAAGAGTCTGCTCTACACCTCTCCCTATGAGCCCCTGCCCTCACAGCCTGACCTAAACCTACTTTACCTCTCACGGTCTCCCATTTCATCAACTCCTGAGTCCGGTCTTCATCACAGCCCTCAGCCTCTAGAACTTAGAGGTGACATTGTGTAAGGAGTAGAAGAGCTAGTCCAGTGTGCTTGGACGTGCCTTTACAGAGTCTCTGGCTTCTTAACAGGCAGATACCACGGTAACCTACACCACAGCCTTTGACCCTGACAGCACTGGGCAGCAGGTGTGGCAGGACCTACTTCAAGATGGACAGCTGGACTCCCCTGCTGGTGATGGGGGCTTGCCTGGGAGGTGTTGGGAAGAAAGGCTCTATCCTGTCTTAGGACCAGGGGTGGAAGACCTGATAATGAATAGGCCTTGTCTTCAAATTAGGAGTCCCTAGCTTTGGGGCTCAAGGAGGTGCCTGTGCTGATTCCTCTGATTCTTAGGCCAAAGCCCCCAACACAGAAAGGAGAGGGTATCGCTGGGGCTGTATGCATCTCCAGCAAGCTGCTACCACGAGGCCGGTGCTGCCTGGAGTTTTCACTGGCTTGGGATATGCCTAGGATCATGTTTGGAGCTAAAGGCCAAGTCCACTACAGGTAAAAATGCATGGATCCAAAGGTGGGAGTGACTCTAGCCTATGGTATCTGTTCTTACGCCTTTCTTTTCATCCCAGGCGGTATACACGGTTCTTTGGTTCAGATGGAGATGTGGCACCTGCTCTGAGCCACTATGCACTGTGCCGATATGCAGACTGGGAGAATAGAATCTCAGCATGGCAGAGCCCAGTACTGGATGACAGGTGCCAGTAGTACCCTCTTGTAGTTTTTCCCAGGCACTTACTCCAAAAGGACTTGATCTATTTCCCTAGCAGTCAGTTAGGCTGTGCTGGCATCCACATAGTGCCCCTACTCCTCTCAACTCTAGAATCCCTCATAAAGATCTACTCCCTCCTCTTGGCTTCCCAGAACCTTGCCTGCCTGGTACAAATCTGCACTGTTCAATGAATTATACTTCCTGGCTGATGGAGGCACAGTATGGCTGGAAGTTCCTGAAGACTCCCTACCAGAGGAGCTGGGAGGGAGTATGTACCAGCTTCGCCCTATTCTACAGGACTATGGGCGATTTGGCTATCTTGAAGGTATGGAATGCCAGTAGATTGGCACGGGTCAAGCTAGCTGTGTCGTACAAAACGCACGATGACAGATGTTGCCTATCCTGAGATACCAACAGGATAAGGGATGAATTGGAAACACAGATGACTGTGCCCTACTTCCAGCTTTTGAAGAGCTACCGAGCAGAAGCTGGCATTCTGGTAACAGTGTCTCTCTCATTCTTCCAGGCCAGGAGTACCGCATGTACAACACATACGATGTCACTTTTATGCTTCCTTTGCCCTCGTCATGCTGTGGCCCAAACTTGAGCTCAGTCTTCAGTATGATATGGGTAACTTCTCTAAGCTTTCTCTGCCCTTGAGCCTTTATTGTCTCTCCCCTTCCTCTTGGCATGCCTGCATCTGGCTCACTAGTTCTCTGGGGTCACACATAGAGCACTGAGCCCCACCCCAAGCCTGCCCATTCCCTGCTTTCCCTCACATACTTGTGGCTCCGCTCCCCCAGCTCTGGCAACTTTCAAGGAGGACCTGACCCGGCGACGGTACCTGATGAGTGGAGTAGTGGCCCCTGTGAAAAGGAGGAACGTTATCCCTCATGATATTGGGGATCCAGGTAAGATTCCACTACCCCAAGGTCAACTCGGTCTGTCAGTTTCTGTACCCACTATCCTGTCCACCGATGCACTTAACCAGGTCCCCTCCCCTCCAACAGATGATGAGCCTGGCTCCGGGTCAACGCATATTTGATTCATGATACTGCCGACTGGAAGGACCTGAACCTCAAGTTTGTGTTGCAAGTTTATCGGGACTATTACCTGACAGGTGACCAAGGCTTCCTGAAGGACATGTGGCCTGTGTGTCTGGTAAGGAATGAGAACATAGTGTCCAGTATACCAGGGACATGGCTGGAGTCTTGGGAGAACCCAGATGGCTAGTATCTTTCTTAGAACCTAGGTCTTCAGTGTCTTGATCCCTCTCTAGGCTGTGATGGAGTCTGAAATGAAGTTTGATAAGGACCAAGATGGACTCATTGAGAATGGAGGCTATGCAGACCAGACCTATGATGGATGGGTCACCACAGGCCCCAGGTTTGGGCGTAGGGATTTCCAGGTCTGAGGTGGGGACCCGGGCATGGGAGGGGCTGGAGCGGCCAGTGTCACTCCGGCCACTATCCCTACAGTGCTTACTGTGGAGGGCTGTGGCTGGCGGCGGTGGCTGTGATGGTTCAGATGGCTGTTCTGTGTGGGGCCCAGGATGTCCAGGATAAGTTCTCTTCCATTCTCTGCCGAGGCCGAGAAGCTTATGAGAGATTGCTCTGGAACGGTGAGTAAAGGCAGCTGGGACATCCTAAAGCCCAACTATGGGATACAAGCAGCTTTACTTTGCTCTTTCTCTACCCCAGGACGCTATTACAACTACGACAGCAGCTCCCAGCCCCAGTCCCGCAGCGTCATGTCTGACCAGTGTGCGGGCAGTGGTTCCTGAGGGCCTGGGCCTGGGAGAAGGAGACACTGAAGTGAGAGGCTAGAAAAGCCAGAAGTATGGGTTTTCCTGGAGGTGGGAGGCAAGTCTGAGACTCTGCCTTTGCTGTCCCTCCAGGTATTTCCTACCCTGCATGTGGTCCGTGCTCTCCAAACCATCTTTGAGCTCAATGTCCAAGCCTTTGCAGGAGGAGCCATGGGGGCTGTGAATGGGATGCAGCCGCATGGTGTCCCTGATAGATCCAGTGTGCAGTCTGATGAAGTTTGGGTGGGTGTGGTCTATGGGCTGGCAGCCACCATGATCCAGGAGGTAATGTATTCTCTTCCCCATCCCTTTAACATTTGTACTGTGGTCCAGAAAGCTTCCTCAGCCACTCTAAGTTTTCCAAGCACATCCTAATGCCACCTTGTCCGTCTCCCTGACATTCGGTCCACCTCTTACCTTTAGTTCTTGCCTTTAGGGCAAACGGCCTACTGTCTTATCTGCTCAGCCAAGGTAATTATGCCAAGAGTCAGTTATTCCATGTGACTTCTACCTCTCCCCACAGGGCCTGACTTGGGAAGGTTTCCGGACAGCTGAAGGCTGTTACCGCACTGTATGGGAACGCCTGGGCCTGGCTTTCCAGACCCCAGAGGCATACTGTCAGCAGCGAGTGTTCCGCTCCCTGGCCTACATGCGGCCACTGAGCATCTGGGCCATGCAGCTGGCCCTGCAACAGCAGCAGGGTAAGAAGAGCCGCAGGCCAGCAGTCGCACAAGGCACAGGACTAAGCACACAGCCTGGATGTGGACCAAAGAGATCACTGGCAGACCTCAGTCCAGAGGGATCTCTCTGAACTGTGGAGGCCCAGCCTCCACACTGGGCCTCCCTCTTTCCTCCCATAAGTCCTGCAGCCCTGAGCCAATAGGACAATCACGCCCCTCTTCCTACCCAACTGTGCCAGGAAAAAGGGGTGAGGAGCCGCTTATTTATTTCTACCCTACCCCGTCCTTCCATGGATGAAGTATTCAAGGCCAGTACATTTCTCCAAATCTATTCATGGGACAACAGATACACATGAGTATAAATAAAATACTCATAAAACTAGTTAGTGTGGTGTCTGAGTTCCTGGGCATCCTAACAGGGCACATGAACAAAGGCCAGCTCTCCCCTACTCCTTTTTATATGAATACAGACAGGAGTCCTCAGGCTGAGGACTCCCCATATCCTCACACCTAACCTGAATACCTGCCCTGCAAGATGACCGAAGAAGGGCTGTGTGTAGGTAGCCACCCCCCACTTTCTGAAAGATTTGCCTGCAGGAGAAGATTGGAGCCTGAGAAGGGCAACTCTGAAGACAGATAAAGGAGTGGCCAGTGCAGGGGCTGCTCTGCTTGAGGCATGTGGTACAGTACACAGGAAAAGTTGCTGGAGACCAAGAACAGATGTTCTGAGCTATCCAGCAACTGGTGTGTACTGTCCATGGGCAGCTCTGACGGCAGGGCAGACAGCTTCGCTGATGACGGTCCTCGCTGGGGAGGGCGCGAAGCTTGCGGTGCAACACTGAGGAGACAAAGACTGGTCAGGAGACCACACAGAAGAAGCTCTCTACCACAGCCCACGCCTGAAGGTGTCCTTAAGCCTCTTACCAACATACTCAGCGGGCACACTCCCCCTTGCTTCAGAGGAGTACATAGCAGGTACCAGGAGAAGGCAGAAAGAGAGCACAAGGACCTAGAACACAGAGAAAGGAGGTGAAGTCTCTGGGTCACACACCCTGTGGTTCTATCTATGCCAGGGAAAGGATCTCGTGTCACCCTCCTCACCAGAACACAAGTGCTGCCACTGCTGGTTTTGTTAGCTATCTCAATCACCATGGCCTGAAGCTTCCTCAGTTGATCTAGAAGGGACCTAAGAGACAAGAGGAAACAGTAGCAGGCATACTCTGGTCAAGTACCTGAGTCACGATGAAACCCTCCTGTGTAAGCCACCCTCTCCATTGATACTGTGGATCCAGTCTCAACTTCCTTGCCATTTTTTTCCCCCAAGTGACTCTGTGCACAAATGCCTGTGATTCCTTAGTAAGACAATAAAATAAAATAAAACTTCTCTGCCCTGACTTAAATACCTTCAAGAAAAATTCTCCAGTGCCTGATCAGCTATGCATGTAATTCTCACCAAGCACTGTGTTCTCCACCTTCTGGGCCAACACCCCAGAGCCAGAGTTCCAGCCAGGCACAAATGCTGTCTTCTCTCCTCCCAGTCCATCCCCATAGCTGCGACTGCTCTGATGTTGATGACCTGCGTCCAGTCTTTTCTTACTTCTTTATCTTGGTACTTAACTACTCCTTAGCTACTCGTAAGTTTATTCTCCATTTCACTGAGCTTGAGACCTGGCTACCTCCAGATGTTTGCATTTAGGAGCTATCCAATCAGAAGTTGTGTAGAACAGTGGGAAGAGGGAGGAAGCATTAAAAAACGAATGACTTGAAATGACCGCTTACAGATTCTGTTCCTCCAGACGCTGCACCTTGTTCTGCAGCTCCTGATTCTGGGCTGTGTATTTCAAGACCCTGGAGGACAACATGGATATGAGGAGACGTGGATTTCAAAATAATATGTGTCCTCCCTTCAAAACGCGAGATTTCTAACCTCCCCATGTCCATTCTTTCTTACCTGCTCTCCAGCCCCACTACATACACCTTCTTCTTCTTGCGGCTTTCTTGAGCTGCTCTCTTGTTACGAATCTTCCTCCGTACTCGCTTTAGAACTTGTTCCTCCATCTGAGAGAAGATGGGGAAAAGGTCACCCATGGCATGTTATCATATACCTGTATATTATCCCTATATATATATTACACTGGTGTGTTGGAAGGCAGCTGACCTTTCCAATCAAATACTCTCCACAGCTTCTCTGTCAATAGGCATTCACCTTCTGAGTGAACATCAAGGAATAGATGTTCAACACTTAAAAGCCAGACTTTTTATTTATTATTTTTATGTGTATGGGTGTTTTGCCTGCATGTATGTATAATGTATATGTATAATGTATGTGCCTGGTACCCACATAGGCTACAAGAGGGTGTCAGATCTCCTGGGACAGGAGTTACAGACAATTGTGAGTTGCCATGTAGGTGCTGAGTCTCGAACTTATGCCCCATAGAAGAGCAGAAAGTGCTCTAAAACCACTGAGCCATCTTCCAGTCTCCAATTAATTTAAAAAATTCCTCTTAAGCTACGTGTGGTTGTACATGCCTGTAATATCAGCACTTGGGAGGTAGAGAAAGGAGGTCAGGATTTCAAGACCATCCTTGGCTAGGGGTAGTTTTTGAGGACAGATTGAGCTACATAAGACCATGTCTCAAAACTAACAACAACAACATTCACCCTTATCCTAAACCAACATCAGTCTTATAATTTCCATCCATTGGATTTCCTAGACTTTCTAGAGTGACATAGAATATATGCTTATCTTAAGGTACTTGAAACTGTTTTTTTTTTTTTAAATTAAAACTGAATAAAGTTAACTCTTCCATTCTCTGATAATGCCTATCAAACCTGGATACTAGCCAAGAGTGACATCATGCACTTGTAATCTAGTCCAAGGGAGTTAGAAGCAGGAGAATCAGGAATTCAAAGGCATTCTTTCCCTACTACATAGTTTGAGGCCAGCCCAGCCTGGGCTTACAATACCCTGCCTTAACAAACAAGGGCCAGAGGGCGTGGCTCAGCGGTAGAGCATTGAGGAGCATTCATGAGGTACTATACTCCAATCCCAGTGGGTAGGGGAATTATGGTATGCTCTGGCCAGTGAAAAGGAAGATGAGACAGTTACTGTCCTAGGGACAGAACCACTATTGATAATTTCCAAGTTCCATTTTTCTTTCCTACTAATATATTGCTCATTCATCTTGCAATAGTGGTAGAGGGATAGGAGATAGTTTCTCATGTAGCCCAGGCTTGCCTAAACTCTACATGAAGTGAAGTCTGTCCTTTAACTCTGATCCACCTGTCTCAAATAAGTAAATATCTACATAACAAAAGAAGTAAGACAATATTAAAAAGGCAAATGACATAAAAACATTTGCCACAAAAACTAGATGTAGTATGCTTATAATCCCAGCACTTGGGACGTGACTTCAAACTTGTGAGGACCTTCCTGCCTCTGCCCGCAGAGTGCTATGATTATAGAGGGGTGAGCCGTCATGTCCAGCTTTGACGACTGTTGCTGTTAGACTTAGACTGGTTCAGCCTCTCGAGCATTTCTACCACTGAGTACAATGTGCGGTCTCATGATAACAATGAAAGCTATCAAGGCCCTTCACTTGCAGTTCTTTTCCAAGGCTCTGTACTAAAGTTACTCAACATTTAAAAAATTATCTTTTGTACGTGGGTGTGTGCTTGCTGGGAGAGGAGAGAACTTGTAGGAGTTGGTTCTCTCCTCCCATCATGTGGGTCCTGGGACCTAAGCAAAGGCTTTTTCCTACTAAGCTGTACATTGATAATTTTGAAAGGAACACCAAAATATACATAAGCCCCACAAGATCAGGATCTACCCTGGTATCTAGTCTACTATCTACCTATCTCAGGTTCCCACTAGCAACAAGTCTGTTTCCATTCCGACCTCCGTCCCTTTGCAAGTGATTGATATGAAATAAATTGAGTTTGCCTACTTGGGTTACACAATCCCCCTCCAGCTTTTGCTCTACCAACAGGAACCTTACCTTAGTGAGAGGAAGTGTTGAGGGCAGAGTGAGCCCCTCCTTCTCCAAAAGCCTTTTCTCTTCTTCGGTCAGTATCAGCCTAGAAATTTCCTAAGGTTGGAGGAAACAGTGAAGAGAGCAGAGATGCATGGGGATGTCAGAGCAGTATGGGGGAATCTTGGCTGCTGCAAGGTGAGGTAATCCCGAAAAATCGAGTCCAGTACCTGCTCTGCTGCTGTTTCCTCCACACGCAGTGGAGTCACGTGGAATCCCTCCTTTTCGAAGTTCTCAGCATCTACAAAAGAGAAAGTAGAACTAGCTAGACCAGTGAGCTCTCTCCTCCCCATAACTTAACATTTCGCACTCACCTAGATCTATGGAGACGTGCTCCTGTGGAAGGGAGTAGTTGTGATCATGGAGAATAGAAGAGCTGCAAGAGCTGAGAACATCCCGCGATGCCGAAGGACTGAGCAGAGAGCTCAGTAAATCCTCTACTTCCCAGTCGCTCAGTTCTTGCACGGAATTCTAACAAATTCAAAGACCTTGATTTATCTCCGTACCTTGGGTCTCGCGGACATCCCTAGCTTCCCCACTCAGAACACCACCCACCTCGGAAGGTGACAGTTCCAAGTCCAACGGAGCCTCCATGTCCTGCTCTGTCGCAGCCCACAAATCTCCGCTTTCCTCTAGCAGGAAGCCCAGCAGGTCCTGATCACCAGGATCCAAAGCTAGCAGATCCTGACCACCAGAATCCATTTGGGATATCTATGGATAGAAATCTCTCCGCGCAGATCCACTCTCCGAACCTTAGGCACGACCCCTCAGTCTGTCAAGTCGGCTCGACTTAACCTTCGTCACTCCCGGACAAGGCCTAGCTGTCACTCTAAACCACACCCGTCTCTCTGCGTCTATTTCCCTCAGCTTCCAACACAACGGAAGTGATGCACATATCCCCATGGAATCCTGGGACTTGGAGTTCTCCTAACTCGGAAGTGGCTCGTGTGCCGCGCCACGTCCCGGGGGCTATGCAAATTATGGGGACGTCCCTTCAGCTTCCCACACCCCAGGGCGGGGATTCTAGGGATCCGGATCCACCTTCGCCCCGAGCTCTTAAAAAAAAAAAAAAAAAAAAAAACCAAGAGTCTAAAAGGGAACTCCAGCTTAGTTCGGGCGTTCTTTCCAGAGCTCTTCACCCTCGCTTCCTGCTTCGCGGGCGCCCGAGCATCGAGAACTGCGGCCAGAGCAGCTTCCTGCAGTCTCCTCGATCATAGAGCGCGGGCCCAGGGCGCCGCCGGCGGGTGGGGGACGTTTCCAGGACGGAAGTGGACGAGAGTGTCGAAGGGAGGGCGAGGCCGGAGCCCCAAAGCGACCGGGAGAACGAGCGGGTAGCGGGCCCAGGGCGGGGCGCAGAGCCGGGCAGCACAGGTAGGCCGGACGGGCTGGGCCGATCTTCTAGGTGGGACTCTGGGATCTTACCGGCCCGGGAAGCGGCGGGCGGGGCCCCCAATCCTCCTGCATATCCTGTGTTCGGTTTGGGTTTGGAAGTTAGCTAGCTAGCCGTGTTGCGAGAGGCAGGCCCCTTTCGCGGGAGTAGACAGTTCTGTCTCGGCTAGATTTTGGGACGGGTAGAAATGGGGTGGCAATGAGGCACTGGGCGGGGATGGGCTTTGGTGTTAGCCGATAGTGAGTATGTGGTTAGGAAAACTTTGAGTGAGTTTGAGTTAGGTGCGGTCGGGTTTAGGAAGCAAGGATCCCTTTAGAAGTTAAGAACTGGACTACATTTTAAACACTTGCTGCACGAGTCAGGTCTCTTTCGTGTATGTGACATTTAAACTGAGGTCATTATTTTCTGGAATGACCAGCGTAAGTCGTAGTACAGGATTGGGTTAAGGATCAACAACAGGAATTGGCTTAGAAGGCCGTTTTAGGGATTAAAGGCCATTGTCATGGTCAGTATTAAGAATAAACAGTGAAAAGTGAATTTAGAACCAAGTTACAAATAAGCTTCAGGACTGGGGGCGGGGACTGTATTTAGGGTTAATGTTGGGAGATTTGGGCCTAAAAATAAAAGCCAGATTAGTATGGGTGTCTGCTAGGAAAGGGGTGAATGTCAAAGTATAGGGGATTAGGAAACAAAGTCAGGATTAATGTTAGGAATTGGTGACAGCGTTAGGGGTTGAGGCTGCAGCTATGGCTGAGCAGGTAAAAATGTAAGAAGTTGGCAGCAAGTAGCTGCCTTTGTTTTGTAGTGAGTTCTCTTATTCCTGTGTAGTCACAGAGGCCTCTTTTACCCAAAGCAGTGACAGAGCTCTGGACCTCAGCTAGAACTGCCACTTTGTCTATTCTACTGCCTAAACTTACCAAGACTCCCCGAGGCCACCGTCACTGGGAGACAGGGATTTCTAGACTATGTTGTTTACTGGGTGGGAGGTGGGAAATGGAAAGAGACCCAGAAGTCAGACAAGGTCATGAGTGGGGATAGGGAAGAGGAGGCCTGTGACTGAGGGGAAGCTGACCAAGGAAACGCTGTCAACTGAATGATGACAGTTTGACTCTAGAGCCTCCCTCATTCTCCACACTCCGCCTTCTCTCCATCTCTCTGCCCTCCCTGGTCCCACATTGTACACCTTTATACTTCCTGATAGATACTTTTGTGGTCTTTAGCTCTTTCCCTGCTCTTCGTCTCTTTCCCCGTCTCTTCGTCCACACATCCTACTTTACTTCATGTCGCTCCAACCTGAGCTTTCCTGTCACCGGAAAGCACTTTCTCATGTTGCATACCACCTGGTCAGCTGCTGAATACCCTCCTCCCTGCTCTTCCTATGTGGACCCCCTGGTTTCTGAGCCTCCTTTAACTTCTAGGTCCAAGCGTGGATTCCCCCTCCCCCACTCCCCATCAGAAAAGAGGAAATGATACCCGAAGAGGAAACTTGGTCTTACTGATCCCACGCCCAGCCAGGCCACTGACCACACCCCCAATGTCACTCCCAGCTTGACCCTGCCACTGACCATAACACTGTCCCCTCCCCAGCCTGTTTTCAGCCTCTGGCCCCTCCCCTTGCTGCCTGTCCTCCCAATCCAGCATTGCTTAGACGCTGTCAGTGTTCTGTTCTCCCCCCACTAGCCTAATTTAGCCGCTTACCACATCTCCAGCTCTGAAGGTCCTGATGTAGCCTCCGGCCTCACTGTCATGCCCAGTTTAGTCAGCATCCACGGACTCATGCTTCTTCCTGCCCACCTGCTCAGTCGCTCGATCATGTGTCTGTTCCCGGCCATCACCCTCCTGGTCTTTGATTCTACACCCTGTCATCCCCAGTCACAGCCTGATATTGTCAGTATTCCCACCTCTGTGCCCCTGCTTGCAAATACTTCATATAACATCCCTTTCCCCCACAGCTTCTTTCCCACATCCTAACTTAGTCCCATCCCCTTCGCTGTTTGTTAAACTGAAGCTGTCTAGTCAATAAATGGGTACCGGTCATAGGAAGCTGACTTTGACCTCAGTTTTCTGGGATTTGACAGAAGAGGCTTGTATGTCAGTTCTACTTTTCTTCTGAATGGCAACTTCCTCTCCATACAACTTTAACTCTGGCCTTATTATCTCTTGTACTAATACACTGTCCTCCTAACTTGGCCCCAAAGTTGCCCTAAAACCCAGTTCTGGGGATGTCCCTGTTTAAAGCTTCCTTGGCCTCCTGTTCCCCTCCAGTCAGTCAGGTTCCTTGTACTCCTCTCTGCTTTTGCCTTCCCATCTTAACCCTGACTTCCCCACCGCTGCTCCCTTGCAGGTGCCCTGTGCTTCAGCCAGCTTGCCTACTCACTTTCCTGGGTGTTCCTCCACGGTTTCCTGCCTCTCCACCTTTGCTAATGCTATTCTCTGTGCCTGGGACGATACCTTTGACTCATCTTCGACTGACCTAATGGAGAGAGCTTGGGCTTTGGAGGCAGAGAGACCTGGGTTCGGATTTTGGCTTCACAGCTTATTATTTGGACAAGTACTTTGGAAAAGTATTTAACATTCTGGAGCCTCGGTTTCCTAATCTGTAAAAATGGAGATAACGACACCTACCTTGCAGGGTTGTTGTAAGGATTAACTGAAATTATATATGTATATAATACAATTAACATATAGTCAATAAATGACACATCACTGTTACTTCTTATTATCCTTATGTTTTTAAAATTCTAACTTCAAACGATAGCTTTCATGGATCCTTCGTTCCCCCTTCCCTAGCCTACAGGGACCCCTTTTCTGAGTGCACACGTTTTGGCTCCTTTCACAGCCTGCCTCTGTTGTAACGCTGTATTTAGCTTTTCCACCCACCTGGAAGGCTGGCAACCTACAGATAGCAAAGTCTAGTCTTACTCATCGTGCTTCCTGGCTGCTGAAAGTTTGGCCTCGGGCCTTCCTGCATGGGCCGCATGGGCCACACCGAGTGCGTGGAGGAAAAGGCGTGCATGATGGAAGGAGAGCTGCTGGGGGCCAGCAGTGAAGCTGGTGCACTCCAGGGAAGCTGTGTGTGCGTGTGCTACCTACAAAAGATAGGCCTTGTAGGGGCTGTGAAACCCAGACAAGATCGGATAGAGACAGCACAGGCTGTCTGTGGGAAAGAGTCCTGAGTATGAACTGAGGGGCCTTGGTGAAGAATGAGAATACATGTATGGATATGAAGACAGACCCTGTGTTGGAGGAAGTCAGATCCAGCCCTTCAGCTGCCCAGTCCAGCCCGAAATGAGCCTCCAGCAGCCCGAGGCCGGATATGTCAGTCTCACCCACAAACCCCCCCCCTCCCAGCGGTTGAGGACTCGGAGGCCAAATTTGGTAACAGACTGAGTGTTATTCCCCCAACCCTCTTACATTCTGAATCTGTCTTCAGCTTTCTCTCTCCCTTTGTCCCTGTAACTCCCTGTCTCTCTGTAGTTCATCCCTGTAGGTGCCTGCACTGATGATACTCTCTATGTACCCCAACATTCCTGAGCCCTAGTATACTTGCATTCCATTCCTTGCTGGATTTGACCTCCTGTCCTCCACACACACACCCCCTCCAATTGCCCAACGCCTCTGGAATGCATCTCAGGAATGTATTGAGGGAGGAGGAGTTCTCTGGGAAGGGGACATGGAGGGGTGTTGTTGCTCTTCATAAAACATGATAAAAGGAGACTGGGGTTTTCAGATCCAACAGGGAGCTGGTAGCTTCTACTCATAGTCCCAGGGTTCTTGTTCTTTGCCACTGCCAGTCCCAACTCAATGTCCATTTCTTTGACTTCCTTCACTCTCAATTAATTGAATAGATAGCTGCTCAGCCTGGAGGAGGACAGGCATGACTCAACTCTCTTATCGGGCTCTTACCAGAGGAAGAAATGGGTATCCATATGTCCGGAGGAAGTGGGGGCGGAGGGGCGCACATGCAGTTTCAGCTTAGGCTGAAGTCCTTCAGTCCTGTTCTGGTTCCTTGGACTGGTGCTTCTCTGACCAGCCCTCACGCTCCACAGCCAGGTCTGTCCCACTGCTGGAAAGGTTCCCTAGGAGTAAGGAGTGGGCAGAGAGCTGGGACTGAGGGCGCTGGGAGGTCCTCTCATTTGAGGTAAAGATGGAGAGCAAGCTATGCTTTTCTCTGTAATCCTGAACTGTGTATATGGCAGAAATTTTCTCCTAGTCATTGATCCTGGTATTTCCGACATCTGGGTCTGGTTTCTATCAAGGCTTTCCCACTCCATCTTTTCCAGTCTCTTTTCCCTCTGCCCCTTCCTAATTTACCTGGCTCTCACATGCCTTCTGTATTGTGATACAGAAACAGGATACTGCTTGTTTCCTAGTCTTTCCTCTAGTCCTGCTTACCCACCTTAGACTAGCTGTTTGTCAGATGGGGAATGGGGAGGCTGCATCCCTTTCTTTTTAGTTAAGAGGCACCTAGTCCCATACCACACTGGATCACATCATCAGCTGCTGGCAGACCTGTCCTCTTGGGCCTGTATACCACCAGCTGCTCATGGTGGCTGAAAGGTAGAGGAAAGTGGACTTGGCTTTGCAAATGCTGAGCTGCTCTGAAAGCATCATCTGGTACCTAGTTAAGGTGGGGGGCAGTCTGGGGAGGACACGATGAAGAAGAATACAAGAGACTGCAGTAAGTAAGGCTTGAGTCTCAGTGTCTGCGCTGTCTTTCTTGCCTTGAAACTTTCTCCTCTCCAACAAGTAGCTAAGTCGTTTCTGAGGTCTTTGGACAGAGAATCATAATTCTGCTGTGACTGCACAGCTCATTGGGAGCCCTACATGTACCATTCAGGTTGTAAGAAAGCAGGGACAAAAGTAGGTCTCCCTGACATGCTAGCCACAGGCAGTTTGCACAATTCAGGAGCCCCTGGGATGCTGCATTTTGCTAAGAAGAAGGCAAAAGCTGTAAGAGGGAAGGTCACATGATGAGTCAGGGCAGTGCTCTGAAATCCCAGGATAGAATGGGAGACAGAGAAAAGGAAAAAACTGACCCCGGAAAAGTTAAAAAAAAAAAAAAAAAAAAAAAAACTAAGGCAGAGGCGGGGTTGGGAAAGAGGTGAGCAGAAACAAGAGGCCCAAGGCACTTGGAACCAGAGAGGCACAAATTCCAGTGGTGCAGGAAGGACAGTGTCCTCAGGTGACACTGCACTTCAGGCCTGCTATTGTACTCTAGAGACTAGCTTCTTTCTGGGATGTCTTAAATTGTCTAGACTGGTCCATTTGATGTAAGTAATCTTTCACCTTTTGAAATTATTAAATAGGACAAAACAGCTTACTATTATCTTCTGTCATGGTGATTCCCTTAAAAATCCTCTCTCTGGGACTCGAAGGCACTCCAGTGAGAATGTATTCTAATGCTCTGATGCTACTGGCCAGGTATCGCCAGGCCAAAGAGCAGAAGCTGCCACCATGGTTGCGCTTTCGCTGAAGATAAGCATTGGGAATGTGGTGAAGACGATGCAGTTTGAGCCATCTACCATGGTGTATGACGCCTGCCGCATGATTCGTGAGCGGATCCCAGAGGCCCTGGCTGGCCCTCGTGAGTTTGACTACTGGTGGTGGGGACCAGAAATCCTCCATCCCTCATTCTCTTGGTCTTGAGCAGTGTCCCCATTGTGTTCTAAGTTCCTCACCCCTCAGGCCTATGCTCCCAGGTTTCCTTTCCTCTTTAAGTCCAAGGTCATGGGAGAAAATAATATGCAAAGCCAGAAGCATAGCTGTTTGGCCACAGTGACATTTTTATAAATCTAAGGTAATCTACCATCTCTTTTAGCCAGCGACTTTGGGCTATTTCTGTCAGATGATGACCCCAAAAAAGGTATCTGGCTAGAGGCTGGGAAAGCCTTGGACTACTACATGCTCCGAAATGGGGTAAGTAACTCCATCATTGACCACCCACATGCTCTACAAGCTGTCTCACTTGTTTCCAGCACCCATGTTGGTCTCTGCCCCTCCTTTCACTTCCTTCCTCATACTAGTTCCTTTCCCCAGCCCTGGGCTTTCCACATACTGGGCCAGCACACCCCTGTACGCCCATGTGGCTTTCTGACACAGGCTGTCAAAATGCCCTCCTTTTGGATGAACCGCCATAGTCTTCCATTTACTTTCCTTTTCTTTGGCTGTGTAAAGGGAACTAGTTTAAATAGGCCCCGACCACCTCTCCCTGCTCCAACAGGACACCATGGAGTACAGAAAAAAACAGAGACCCCTGAAGATCCGGATGTTAGATGGAACTGTGAAGACTATCATGGTGGATGACTCCAAGACTGTCACAGACATGCTCATGACTATCTGTGCCCGAATTGGTAAGGGGTCTTGGTAGAGCAAAGGCCTGGGCCAGGAATTTCCAACTCTGTCAAAAGACTTGTGGTCAAGGAGTTAGCAAACCGTCCCTTTTCCCTAGGTATCACCAACCATGATGAGTATTCACTGGTTCGAGAGCTGATGGAAGAAAAGAAGGATGAGGGACAGGGACCCTAAGAAAAGACAAGACCCTGTTGCGAGATGAGAAGAAGATGGAGAAATTAAAGCAGAAGTTGCACACAGACGATGAGTGTAAGCAGTAGACGCGTCCTGGAAATGTAGGAGAGGAAGGGCAGCCATTTATTTCGTATTTACTCTGAATCATGGGACTTACACTTCCATGAAGAAAGGCAGGCACTGAAGAAGTAAAAACCCAGACATTAGACAGCAAGGGTTTGGTAGCATGTGGTTTGGTGCAAAGGGTCCTATGCTCTGTGTTCCAGTGAACTGGCTAGACCATGGGCGGACACTGAGGGAGCAGGGAGTGGAAGAGCATGAGACGTTGCTGCTGCGGAGAAAGTTCTTCTACTCAGACCAGAATGTGGATTCCCGTGACCCTGTACAACTGAACCTTCTCTATGTGCAGGTATGGAGAAGTTGGCCGGGGTGAGGTGGGGGCAGGCCATAGTTAACAGGGATATCCCTGCACCCATACACTGTTCCCTTCTGTGTTCTCCAGGCAAGAGATGACATCCTGAATGGCTCCCACCCTGTCTCCTTTGACAAGGCCTGTGAATTTGCAGGCTTCCAATGCCAGATCCAGTTTGGACCTCACAATGAGCAGAAGCACAAGGCTGGCTTCCTTGAGTAAGTGACCCACATCCCATACCCTGTTATGGCTTGGGACCCCTTACCACAGTGACCCAGTGGACCTGTCTGCACCCCAAGCCTTCTTTCCTTATTTCCTCTTCCAAGGTTTGAGGGTTGGCACCCATGGGTCATCACCCTTTCAGCCACCATCGTCCTTTGTCTCCTCACTGGCCTCGTCAGAGTGGGAGTGTTCAGTGTCTCTGCCCTTTCCCCTGTAACTTGTTTTGTTTGTTTTAGATTCTCTGAGGAATTTGCTCTATTAGCCAAAGTAAAATAGGACATTTTCCTTATGGGGAACATTAGATTTAAAGGGTCCCCACATCTCATTCATGGGTATTTCTCAGGATCCACAGGCTTTAATAAGACTCTCTTAGTTTTCTAAGTGCATGGTCATCCTTGTAGGCAGCTTCCTCTGCTCTTGGCTCCCTCTCTTTCTCAGAAAAACTAAGCTTCCAATTTAAGGACCTCAGTCCCCTTCCCACAGAAGGCACAGATCACTCAGGAGTGCATGTTGAGTTCCCACTCTTTGAGAAGCCAGTGCAGACCAGTTTCCTCAGTCTTTCTCAGAGATGATACTGTCCTAGACATTTCCTCAAAGCTCCAGGCCCACAGTTCATGGCCCACATGCCCCTGATGCTATCCACTCCATGCTGACCGTCCCTTTTCTGGTGTAGCCTGAAGGACTTCCTGCCCAAGGAGTATGTGAAGCAGAAGGGAGAGCGGAAGATCTTTCAGGTGAATGGGGTAGGGAAGGTGTCTGGGATGACCTGGAAGCTTGGCTGCTTGATTCTCCTGGCTAAGTGGACCCTACCTCCTCCATCTCTGCTCACCTCACTTCTACCCTTCAAGCTGTTCTCCTACCTGTCTTATGCAAAGAAAGCAGAAGATGTGGATTTTAGTCCCAGCCCATCAGCAGTTTTGCTGTGGAATTTCCACTTTGGGTTTTTCTTTTCATTTGAGACTGGATCTCACTTTGAGGCCCAGGCTGATCTCCAGTGCATAGCAATCCTCTTACCTCAGCCTCCTGAGAATCGGATTGTGGATAAGAGTTACCATGCTTGGCTCAACCTAGTATTTTCCTGCCTTTACTCTGTGGAAGCCAGATAGGAGCATCACTGAGCTATTACACCTGAAATCACTGTGAAATGTAATCTTTGTCCACAGTGTTATCCCCACTCTGGATACTCAGCCCAAAAGGCCTTCTCTTTTGAACTCTGATGGTCCTGGACCCTCCTACTTCTTAACTCTCTATTCCCATCTGCAAAACGTCTGCAAGTTCCTTAACCGCATTTCTTCCATTGTTGCTTTTGCACCTTAGCCGGCCCTTGTTGCATCTCCTCATCTCGTGCCTTCCCGAACCCTTCTGTGTGCCCGTCATACTCTGTCGTTACAGTTAACATCCTAGCGTGACTCCTTCATTGCAGTACTATCTCCACATGGCTAACTTTCCCCATTTCCTACTTGAAGGCACACAAGAATTGTGGGCAGATGAGCGAAATTGAGGCCAAGGTACGCTATGTGAAGCTGGCCCGTTCCCTCAAGACTTACGGTGTCTCCTTCTTCCTAGTCAAGGTGAGTCCTGACCCTCCTTATGGCCTTCCTTATGTCTAATTCTTGCCCTTCCTTGTCTCCCTGAACTCCTTGGCTTGGCCTCAGTCTTTCCCATCATGGCTTCCTTTAACCGTATACATCCTGTCTGTTGTCAGTCCTCCATTGCCATCGCTCCTTCCTTTCCCCAGCTTATGCCTTTCTGTCCGTAGTAGAGCTTTGTCCAAGGCCTGCCTGTAAGCACAGTAGTTTAGCCCTCCTGGCCACCTCAGCATTCCCTTGTGGTCTAGAGCTGCTCTGAGCATTTCCCTTACTTTTGACCTTTAAACTATAACACCAATTCCAACCTCCGTCTCACAGGAAAAAATGAAGGGGAAGAATAAACTAGTACCCAGGCTGTTGGGCATCACTAAGGAATGTGTGATGCGTGTAGATGAGAAGACCAAGGAAGTGATCCAGGAATGGAGCCTCACCAACATCAAACGCTGGGCTGCCTCTCCCAAGAGCTTCACTCTGGTGGGTGCTGGGATTCCAATGGGAAAGTGCTTTGGGGTTGTTCAAGAAAAGCAAGTACAAAGGTCTTTCCCCTCCTTTAGGGTATGCTGCATTGAATATGACTCCAGAACAAAGAGTTAGCTATTGTAGGAACTGGAAGTTAGAGGAGATGGAGAAGCTCTGACAGAATGAATGGAGTGGAAATGGCTGGGTGACCAATACACACTTTAAATTCAGCAGAGCTTGGAGAGTTACCTTTCTATTGCTGTGATAAGACAATGTGACTAAGGTAGCTTACAGATGAAGGGTTTATGATCGCAGTGGGATGAGAGCCCATCACAGTGTGGGAGGTGGGGCAGCAAGCAGGCATGGAGGCAGGAACAGCTGAGGCCTCCCATTTTAAACTACAAGTAGGAAGCAGAGAGCAAACTGGGAATGCTTAAAGTCTTGAGTTCTCAAAGCCTGCCCCCAGTGGCATACTTTCTCCAGCAAGGACATACCTTCTAAGCATCCCCAAACAAATGTTTAAATGTTCAAGTGTTCAAATGCCTGAGACTGTGGGGTAGGGGTGGGGATGGGGAGGTATCTCATTCAAACTACCACTGGGGTTCCTCAGCAGTAAAGCACTTCCTAGAATATGTAAGGATGGAAATTCAGTCCCTAGTACTACAAAAAATAAGTAAAAGTATTTAAAAAAGAAAGAAAGAACAGCAAGTTGGACATAGTCGTGTGTATAATCCCAGCACTTAGCATTCTGAGACAGACGGGTTTGCTGTACATTTGAGACTAGGCTGGACCAAATAGTGAGGATCAGACCATCCAGGGCTATTTAGTGTCAGAAAGAGGCTAATAAAGGAAGCAGACAGAGCATAGCTGTAACCAGCGCTGGGGGTCCATATTGTAAAGAGAAGCTAATAGACAAGTCTCCCTTCTTTCAGCACTGGCTATTTGTGGTTGTTCTTTCCCTCTGGTTTTATAGTTCTGAGGTTATGAATTGAAAACTGATATCAACTTGATAGAGTGCCAGATAATGAAAATAGAAATGAGAGGTGCTGTCTTCCCACTTTGGATCTTTTTGCCAACCTTCAAGGATGGTCATTTAATAAATACGCTGATGGCTTCCCAATTGTATCCTCTGGGGAGGAGGCAAGAGTCTAAAAGACATGTATATAAAACTAGCAGAAAGGCCACTACTAAAGAGGGAGATAAATAAACCAATGGTTGGGCTGGAGAGATGGCTTAGCAGTTAAGAGCACTGGCTATTCTTCCAAAGGTCCTGAGTTCAATTCCCAGCAACCATATGGTGGCTCACAACATCTGTAATGGGATCTGATGCCCTCTTCTGGTGTGTCTGAAGACAGCTACAGTGTACTCACGTATATAAAATAAATAAATAAATCTAAAAGAGAGAGACCAGTGGTTTTAGAACAGCGGGCTGGTTTCCTAGTAGACTGATGTCATGAACGTTGCTTACATCAAGTGGACTTCGTGCCTTTCCTCTTCCCCGTTTCCACACTGGGTGGATACTTGTCTCCTGCTCAGTCCCCACCCTGTCACTCTAGGACTTTGGAGACTACCAGGATGGCTACTACTCAGTACAGACAACTGAAGGCGAGCAGATTGCGCAACTCATTGCTGGCTACATCGATATCATCCTTAAGAAGGTCAGTACTTCCACCCAGCCTGAGCCCACGGGCCCTCTGCTCCCTAAGCCAGTCCTTGAAAAACAGGACCCAAATTCTAGAAAATAGCTGACTGTCTCTTATTTAATGGCTTCAACTCTTCTTCCTTTTTCCTCTTACAGAAAAAAAGCAAGGACCATTTTGGGCTGGAGGGAGATGAAGAGTCTACTATGTTGGAGGACTCAGTGTCTCCCAAAAAGTAGGAAGGGAGTTGGGCTGATACTGTTCGTTGAGTAGGGAAAGTAAGGCTTGACGGCACGGAATCACTGGATGTTAGACTCTTAGAACAGTTTGAGCACATTTGGGTGCTTGCCGGTCGGAACAGGGGTTGGTCCCTTGGAACTGGAGTTCCCTGTGCCGTGGAACAGTGATTGGAAGCTGTCTGATGGGAGTTCTGGGAACTAAACCCTGGTCCTTGCAAGAGCAGCAGGTGCTCTGCTGAGCCATGCCTTCAGCACTTGGTTCCTTCACTGGGCTCAGGCTATAACAGGACTTTATAACCTCTAGATCAACAGTTCCCGAACCTGTATCATATATCATATAACCTGTAAAGTACATTTCAGTTTGTAACAGTAGCAGTATTACAGTTAGGAACTAGCAATGAACTAATTTATGGTTGGGCATTGGGGTTATGGTTGGGGATATAGTTTTGGTATGGTAACCATGAGGATCTGTATTAAAGGGTCGCAGTATTAGGAAGGTTGAGAACCACTGCCCTAGATCCTAGGACTGCAGAGGCGTTGTAATTGTTTGTCGTGTCTCCAGGTCGACAGTCCTTCAGCAGCAGTATAACCGAGTGGGGAAAGTGGAGCACGGCTCTGTGGCTCTCCCAGCCATCATGCGCTCTGGAGCCTCTGGTCCTGAGAATTTCCAAGTGGGGAGCATGCCACCTGCCCAGCAACAGATTACCAGTGGCCAGATGCACCGAGGACACATGCCACCTTTGGTAAGAATGCTCTCACCTCCGCCATGGCATACAGATCCTTGTCCTAAGTGTCATAAGTAAGCAGTCTTTTATACTCCCCTCCCTAATCTCTTACTTCATCTTTGCTTCTTCTAAATGTTCCGTTCTCATCTCTGTTACTCTTCTCCCTCTCTTTTAGACTTCAGCCCAGCAGGCGCTCACTGGAACCATTAACTCCAGCATGCAGGCCGTGCAGGCTGCCCAGGCCACTCTTGATGACTTTGATACTCTACCCCCTCTTGGCCAGGATGCTGTGAGTAGGGGTAGAGAAGAAGCCAAGTGGTTTTCAAGCTGGGATTCTAAGGAGTAGAGAGGGTAACTCAACCAGAGCAAACTCTAAGGTTTTGCCTTTGCCTCTCAGGCCTCCAAAGCTTGGCGTAAGAACAAGATGGATGAATCAAAGCATGAGATCCACTCGCAGGTAGATGCCATCACAGCTGGCACTGCCTCCGTGGTAAACCTGACAGCAGGTAGGCTGGATGCCAACCTGTGTATGTGTGAAGGGGGGAGAGCAGGCGTGCACAGCTAGTGTGTGATGTGTTCCATGTGTGGCTGTCTTTGCTCACTGTGGCAGGTTGTGGGTGTGCCTGTCTCTAACTGCAATGGTACTTCCTCCCTGCTCCATCGCGAGATATCTTCCTCTGCTTCCTGTCTTTAGGAGATCCTGCAGAGACAGACTATACCGCAGTGGGCTGTGCGGTCACCACTATCTCTTCCAACCTGACGGAGATGTCCCGTGGGGTGAAGTTGTTGGCCGCCCTGCTGGAGGATGAAGGTGGCAATGGCCGGCCCCTTCTGCAAGCAGCAAAGGGCCTTGCAGGGGCAGTGTCAGAACTGCTTCGCAGTGCTCAGCCCGCCAGTGCTGAGGTCAGAGGCCACAGGGCTGTGGTGAGGGTGGACACAGGGTTCCACCCCAAGAAGGAAGTGTGACCCAGGAGCTAGTGAGACCTGTGGGCACATGGCCAGCTCAGGCAGCTTCTGACAGGTGTCCACTCTCCACAGCCCCGTCAGAACCTGCTGCAGGCAGCTGGGAACGTGGGCCAGGCCAGTGGGGAGCTGTTGCAGCAAATCGGGGAGAGTGACACTGACCCCCACTTCCAGGTTTGTGATAAACCCAGCTCCCAGAGCCCCCACTCCTATGAGTTGATTTCTGATCCAAAATCTAGACCTTAGTCCCTCTTTCTGTGAATTGACCCATCCAAACCAGCCCCGTCATGTTTCCAGATACGATACTGAGAACTCCTAGTCTCTGGGGTGAGAATTCATAACTCTTGAATACAAATATAATCTCCTGGTTCAATTTGGCACTTATTGATGATATTCTTAGCCCTGACTTCCCTGTACATAGTCATGGCCCCAGCTTTAAGCTATCTCAAGACACCCCCTGCCACACTGAGGGTGATGTTCCTCTAGCTGCCCCCTTCCCTTCCCCCACCCTAGGCAAGTTGCCTCAGCTGACTTTTCACCCTGGATTTCCCATACAGATGTGTGTACCCAGAGGGGCTGGGGCTCCATCTTCCCCCGATTCCCCTACGGTAACGGTCTCTGGCCTGGGCCTTCCCAGCTTGATCCTCTGTGAGCCGCATACACTCGTTCCCATACCTCTTCCTCAGCCTCCTAGGGGAACAGACGTGACAGGAGATGGGGGCTAGACTTGACAGGGTTGAAGAAAAGAGATCAGAGAGGGTAGGACAGGGTCTTCCTCCAAAAACTGCAGATGACTCCTTGCACACTGAGATTGAGCAGCACGGAGACATGAAGCACCCATCCCATCGTACTACCTACTCCTCCCTCCCCCTCATTGTTCGAGTGTATCCGCCTCATGCATCTCTCCCTTTGGTATAGATTCTATTTCTGTTGGTGAGGGTTTGTTCTCGGTGAGTGTCTCTCCTTCTGGGTGCTCAAGGTAGTGGGGCTTGGGATAGGTTCTAAATGCTTGTGCATATACTGTCCTCTGATTGGAGTCAATGGGAATAATGAAGCAGCTTAAGCCTGTGAGACGTATCCATGGATTCTAAGCTCAATCTCAGATCTTGCTGGCTGTTTTCTTTCTCACAGGATGTTCTCATGCAGCTAGCAAAAGCAGTGGCAAGTGCTGCAGCTGCCCTGGTCCTCAAGGCCAAGAGTGTAGCCCAGCGCACGGAGGATTCAGGGCTTCAGACCCAAGTTATTGCTGCAGCTACACAGTGTGCCCTGTCTACTTCCCAACTGGTGGCCTGTACCAAGGTGAGCCCAGATTTGCTGTATCCTGTGCCTCTGAATAATATTACCAACATACATACACAAACCTCTCATTTTATCTCTGACTCTTGAGACCTTCTCACCCATCCTAGTGACTCCCACAGAGGCCTGTCTCACAGCTGCTTTCTCCTGCCTACATTTCTGAAATTCTTTCCACATAGGTGGTAGCACCTACGATCAGCTCACCTGTCTGCCAAGAACAGCTGGTAGAGGCCGGACGTCTGGTGGCCAAAGCTGTGGAGGGCTGTGTATCTGCCTCCCAAGCAGCTACAGAAGATGGACAGCTGTTGCGAGGGGTAGGAGCAGCAGCCACGGCTGTCACCCAGGCCCTCAATGAACTGCTGCAGCATGTAAAGGCCCATGCCACGGGGGCTGGGCCTGCCGGCCGGTATGACCAAGCCACTGATACCATCCTCACTGTCACTGAAAATATCTTCAGCTCCATGGGCGATGCTGGTAAGAGTATTCGCCTCCAGGGAATCAAAAGCCCCAGGGTGGGTACCTAAGCCTGTTGGACATTTACCTTACAGACCTGGCCACCCAGCCTCTGAGGATCAGCATAGTGGCCTTTCTAGCTGTGCAATTCATTGTTCAATCTAGAGCTTCCACTTCCCCATTGGTAACGCAGAAGTATAAGCCTTGTTCTGTTTTCCTTGGAGCATTTAAAGAAGATACCAAGTTATGCACAGTAGGAGGTGCCACGTTGCATGGTTAAGAGCTAGCTAGGCTTGAAAACAAGGAAGAAGAGGGCGTAAGGTAGCCTTCTCCATTTCAACCCCAAATCATTCAAGAAGACTGTCTCATCCTCTCAAGACATGTACTAGAAGTACTAGCTGGAAACTGCCCTTCCCCTCATGAGAACTCATCGGGAGACCTGTCCTCCAAGATCTTAACCCAGAAACCTGGACCTCAGAGGACTTTGCCAGTCCCTTCTCTGTCGCTGAAAGCCCAGACTATATTGTTTGCCCCTCTCATCCTCCTCCCTATCCTCTTTCAGTGTCTTTGGCTTTCTTACGTGAGGCTCTCCTGTGTTGTAGGGGAGATGGTGCGACAGGCCCGCATCCTGGCCCAAGCCACCTCAGACCTGGTCAATGCTATCAAGGCCGATGCTGAGGGGGAGAGTGATCTGGAAAACTCTAGAAAGCTCCTGAGTGCTGCCAAGATCCTTGCTGATGCCACTGCCAAGATGGTGGAGGCAGCCAAGGTACAAAGTAGTTTTTTGTACAGACCCTAAACTAGACCCTGAAGGGAAGTAGCAAGGTCCAGATGGGACCTTGTCTGATGGGATGACCCCAGGAAAGGAGAAAGTAGAGGAGAATAAATAGGGAAACTGCCAGGAAGGTCCTGGCTCCCACTCTGTGGGTGGGCCACCAGCCAGGTGTGTAGCTGTGACCCACAGTGGACTCTGGCCACCTTCTTCTTCTTCTTTCATCTTGAAGGTCTGCGGTTCCCGCTTTCCCTGTGTTGCTACCACATATGCTTGGTGTCTGTTCTCGGTCCCCTGTGAAGGCAGATAGCCTTTTGGTCCAGGGGGTCTCCAATAGCCATACAGAATAAGACCACATTAGATGTTGACACACAAGGTGTAAAGACCATCAGAAGGGATTGCCAAAGGTCCCCTGGACTTTGCAACTGCTATAAACTCCTGAGATCCCTTCTCCAGAGAAAGTCTCCCTTCTCAGGCCATCCTGCTCACACTAAGTTAGTGTAGAATTCTGAGGGTTCTGGAGGACAGGCATAGTTCCACTGAAAGATTCACATCCTAGCAGAAATTAAGTACCCTGGGACCCCCAACAACTTATCCGTTCTGAAACAGTTAAAGCCTCAGTGAAGGTAATTTGAAATCAGGTGAGGAGAACAGGATTTAGAGGCGTCAGAAGAGTGTGTTTTGAATGCAGAGTGATGATGGGTAATGACTGTGTCTCCTCTCAGGGAGCAGCCGCTCACCCTGACAGTGAGGAGCAGCAGCAGCGACTCCGTGAAGCAGCCGAGGGCCTTCGTATGGCCACCAATGCAGCTGCACAGAATGCCATCAAGAAGAAGTTGGTGCAGCGCCTGGAGGTAAGGCTGGCGATCTGGGCAGGACCAGGGAGGATAAATGCCTGGATAGAGTGGAAGGGATGCCAGGGATGGATGGGTCAAGCCAGTGTTTCCTTAGGGTATGATGAGGACCTGGTAATGCCTGGCCTTCTGATTACTGTGTCTTCCCAGCATGCAGCCAAACAAGCTGCAGCCTCTGCTACACAGACCATCGCTGCAGCCCAACATGCAGCCTCTGCCCCCAAGGCCTCTGCCGGCCCCCAGCCCCTACTGGTGCAGAGCTGTAAGGTAAGTCTCCAAGAGGCATATGGGAGTGGGAGGAGTTAGAAGAGGGGTTCCAGAACATGGTACTCATGACATTTCAACCTTCAGGCTGTGGCAGAGCAGATTCCATTGCTGGTGCAGGGTGTCCGAGGAAGCCAAGCTCAACCTGACAGCCCTAGTGCTCAGCTCGCCCTCATTGCTGCCAGCCAGAGCTTCCTGCAGGCAAGACATTCTACTTCTAAGACCAGACCCTCCCATGTCTCCATGACCTTACGTTTCCCACAATCTGAATATCTGCTTGCTATTAGCTAAGACCAAACCTGGATGCTTACTGACCAGTGTCTGTTCAAAGGCTAGAGGAGGGCAACATAGCTCATTTGCATATGTCTTCTCCAACAGCCAGGTGGGAAGATGGTGGCAGCAGCAAAAGCCTCAGTGCCAACAATTCAGGACCAAGCTTCAGCGATGCAGCTGAGCCAGTGTGCAAAGAACCTAGGCACTGCCCTGGCAGAGCTCCGTACTGCCGCTCAGAAGGTATGGCAGCCATTTCTAGCTGTGGAACATGAGGCACTGACGTAGATGCCTGAGATGGAGAGAAGTACAGAGTAGCTGCTAAGAGGGATGACTGTAGCCCAAGGTCCAGGAATACAGCCATAACCTCTGCTGCTCACCGCCACAGGCTCAGGAGGCATGTGGACCTTTGGAGATGGATTCTGCACTGAGTGTCGTACAGAATCTAGAGAAAGACCTGCAGGAAATAAAAGCAGCCGCTCGAGATGGCAAGCTTAAACCCTTACCCGGGGAAACAGTGAGTAGTCTTAATAATGTGCCCTTGTTCACACCCTGAAAGTCTTCTCAGCTATGCTTTAGAGCCTTCATTGAAACAGCCAGCCTTCCTAAGAACCTTCTCAAATGCCCCCTTGCTTCCTCCTTCTCTCCTCCACCTGAGCCTTCATCCACCTTATCTGCAGATGGAGAAGTGTACCCAAGATCTTGGCAATAGCACCAAAGCAGTGAGCTCTGCCATCGCCAAACTGCTGGGGGAGATTGCCCAGGGCAATGAGAACTATGCAGGTGTGTATGTAGGCACAGGGCTAGGAATGGGACGAGTGATACAGAGGCGGAGACGGGGGTACTTGTGAGGAAAGAGGCTGATAGAGCAAACCTCTGTTCTCTGTGTCCCCAGGTATTGCAGCTCGGGATGTAGCAGGTGGACTAAGGTCACTTGCCCAGGCTGCACGGGGTGTAGCTGCGCTGTCATCAGATCCTGCAGTGCAGGCCATTGTACTTGACACAGCCAGTGACGTTCTGGACAAGGCCAGCAGCCTCATTGAGGAGGCAAAAAAAGCATCTGGCCATCCAGGGGACCCAGAGAGCCAGCAAAGACTTGCTCAGGTCAGGTGTTGGGAAGGGGCTTCTACACACCCCTTTCTTAGGTCCCTTCACAAGGCCTACCCTAACAGGGCACACGCTATTCTTCCCATGTGTTCTCAGGTGACTCAGAGAAGTGTCTGTTAGACTAAGGCACAAACCTTGCTGAGCAGCAGGTTTGGGATGTTTTGGGGTGTTTCAAAATGGGTTATTACTATTTGTGGCCCTAACCTCAGCTTGTTTGGCTACAAAAGTTCCCTTCTTCCTGTTTTAGTGCCAGGACAGCTGGTTATCTCCTATGTCCCAGTGTAAAAGGGGGCTCTCTCAAATTATTCCCTCTTTGGCAATCCTGTTTCTTTCCCACTTCAGGTAGCTAAAGCAGTGACCCAGGCCCTGAACCGCTGTGTCAGCTGCCTGCCTGGCCAAAGAGATGTGGATAATGCCCTAAGAGCGGTTGGAGATGCCAGCAAGCGACTCCTGAGTGACTCGGTAGGAGGACTGGGCATGGCTAGCGGAGGACTTTGTATCTCTGGGCTCATCCTTTGACCCTGCTGTCCCAGATCTGTACCTTGTCGCTATCCCAGGCTTTGCGCTGCTCCCTGGCCTTCCCTTCCTAGACTCTGTTCCCGTCATCCCCACTCATCTTTGTGACTTCCTCTCGGACCCTGCAGCTCCCTCCAAGCACTGGGACATTTCAAGAAGCACAGAGCCGATTGAATGAAGCTGCTGCTGGATTAAATCAGGCAGCCACAGAACTGGTGCAAGCCTCCCGAGGAACCCCTCAGGACCTGGCTCGGGCCTCGGGTCGATTTGGACAGGACTTCAGCACCTTCCTAGAAGCTGGTGTGGAGATGGCTGGACAGGCCCCGGTACGAAGGGCCAGAGGGTCTAGTTGAGAGCAAAGTAGTACATTCAGAATCTGGGTCTGCTCCTGGTTCCTTCATCTCTAGTCTAATAGAACGTGAATATTTGGGAAAGGAAATCCTTTAAGAGACAGATAAAGCAGAATGATGTATGCCTTCCCTTTAACAGAGCCAGGAGGACCGAGCCCAGGTGGTCTCCAACTTGAAGGGCATATCCATGTCTTCAAGCAAACTTCTTCTGGCTGCTAAGGCCTTGTCCACAGACCCTGCTGCTCCCAACCTCAAGAGTCAGCTGGCTGCAGCTGCCCGGTAAGCTGGACCTGGAAAGCCCAGCTCTGGGGACCTGTGAGAAGGCCAAAGAGGAAACATTTCATGAGACACCCCAGGCTTAGCAGTAGTAAAGCAAAAGAAAAATATATACAATCCCATGCACATGGGACTCAGAAAAGGTGACCTACTCACTCAGTTCCACGCTCCTCTCCCCCAATCAGGGCAGTGACAGACAGCATCAACCAGCTCATCACCATGTGCACCCAGCAAGCACCTGGCCAGAAGGAGTGTGACAATGCGCTTCGGCAACTAGAGGTGAGCCTTTAGCTTGGGAGCTGGGACTGGGAAAGCTGGGGTTGAGGGGGAGTCAATTTCATGTCACTTTCCCTACACAGACAGTCCGAGAACTCCTAGAGAATCCAGTCCAGCCCATCAACGACATGTCCTACTTTGGTTGCTTGGACAGTGTCATGGAGAACTCAAAGGTTAGTGGGGCGAGGAACTCCCACTAACAGAGAGGCGGGGACAGAAAAGGTGGTTTAACACTGGTACATTGGTGCTCATTGGACATGATCAGAACCTGATACCCACTCTTCCTTAGGTTCTAGGTGAGGCCATGACTGGCATCTCCCAAAATGCCAAGAATGGAAATCTGCTGGAGTTTGGAGATGCCATTGCCACAGCCTCCAAGGCTCTCTGTGGCTTCACTGAGGCAGCTGCACAGGTAATTTCCTAAGGTAGACCCGAGAGCAGCTCTTGCTGTCCATGCACGCCCCCTTCTCCTTTTCAAGGCTATAAATCAGTCAGCTAGTGTGAGATTTGCGTCTCCCTCCTATAAGGGGGGGATGGTCATCAGAAGCTGTTGAACACCAGCAGTCCAGGTTGCTGTGACTTTGACCAGCTGTGAGGCTTTTATTTGTGCTGCTAGGGATTGAACTAGAGCCTCAACTGAGCTATACCTCGACCCAAGTGAAGCACTTTTATTAGTTACAGGGGAGGGAGTGTCAGGGATAGGGTTACCTTTAATCCCAGCACCCACAGAAGCAGGTAGATCTCTGCGTTTGAGGTCAGCCTGGTCTATAAGTGAATAAGCCAGGACCACACAGAGAAAACTCTGCCTCAAAAACAAAACAAAAAAACTGTCCTGAGGATTTCTTTGTAGCTATTTTTTCTTTTATTTTTCCTAACCCTGTTCCCTTTGTCATGCTTTCCCGGTGCCCTACTCTGAGTGGCTTGACCTTTGTGTGTGTGTGTGTGTGTGTGTGTGTGGTGTGTGTGTGAGTATTTTGCCAGCATGCACCATGCGAGTGCCCTGTGCCTTCAGAGATGAAAAGATGTGTCAGATTTCCTAAAATAAGTTACAGTTTTGATTTACCAAGTGGGCGCTGGGAATTGAACCAGGTCTTTTACAAGAACAAGTGCTCTTAACTACCGACCTGTCTCTCCGGCCCCAGGCTTGACTTTTAAACATTTCCTGGTTTATTATTTTTTATTTTTTCCTTCTCTTATATTTTGGGAAACATACAGAAGAGAAAGGAAAGCTATCCTATGTTAATTGAAATATGAATTAAATATTATGATGTTTTCCCATTATAAAAATGGAAAACTTTGTATCCATCCATTGCCAAAGCTTGGTTGTACTGTCGGTGCTAACTACCTTAACAGCCTTATACTTGTAAGTTGTCTTTTACCTTTTTTCCTTTTTTAGCAGGATAGTCTTTGGCTGGCCTCAGACTCACTACATAGACTAGGCTATCTTCATGCACCCGCTCCTGCCTCTGTGTACGCATATGCCTTCCATATACTTCTCCTGCCACTTATCAGTGCACGGCACTTGTGGTTTTCATTCTGTGATCCACAAACACACACTTCTAAACTGAAATGAAGCTCAGTAAAAATCTTGTTGATGTTTTTTTTGGGGGCGGGGGGCTTTGTTTGTTTATTTTTGAGATGGTGACTTACTAAGTCCTCCAGGCAAATTCACCATCACCTTTATCTCCTGGGTATTGGAATTATAGGCAAGCACTGCTATATCCAACCTTTTTAATCTTCTGAAATATTACCAAAATGAAAGTTTGTTTTAAGCAGGTTAACTGTGGTTTCTTATTACTGTTTCTCTCCACATAGAACTGAGAAAGAAAAGTTCTGTTCTCTAACCCCACCTTCCTGCCACCACTGTTTGTTCATTTCTCCATAGGCAGCATATCTGGTCGGTGTCTCTGACCCCAACAGCCAAGCTGGACAGCAGGGACTGGTGGAACCCACACAGTTTGCCCGTGCAAACCAGGCTATTCAGATGGCCTGTCAGAGTTTGGGGGAGCCTGGCTGTACCCAGGCCCAGGTAATACAAGAGAACAAGTACCATGGGCAAGGGGAGAAAGGATGGGTCAGACTGCAAGGGAAAAGAGGGAGGAGAAGGCAGGGACGCATCCCCCACCTTCCACAAGTGCTTCTCACCACATCTCCTTCTTCCACATAGCACTGAGGGCACATCCTCTCTAGAGATACCTGAGCCCATTCTCCCACTTAGTCCATTTTGATTTTTCAGCATTAATGTATCTGTTGTCTGTTTCCCCCACCTCCACGTCCAGTTCATCTTTGAGCATCTTTTTCTCCAAACCTCCATTTCCTTTCCTATACAGACTTCCAAAGGTACTCCACCTTTGTCCTCCACCTCTGAAATGGCTCCCTTAGGTCTGCATTCTTCCTTCCGGCTCTTGTCACAGCGTTTCCATCTCTGTCTCCTCAGGTGTTATCCGCAGCCACTATTGTGGCCAAACACACGTCTGCACTGTGTAACAGCTGTCGCCTGGCTTCTGCGCGGACGGCCAATCCTACTGCCAAGCGCCAGTTTGTACAGTCAGCCAAGGAGGTGGCCAACAGTACAGCCAATCTTGTCAAGACCATCAAGGTTTGAGTGAATCTTCAGGTTCCCTGACCCATGCCACCTTCTCTGCCTGAGTCTCCTACTCACTTTCTGGGGTCTTTTGCTAGATTCTCCTATCCTTGCCTATCCTGACTCTTCCAGTCCTCTGAGCCCTTGAGGGTAGCCTGAGTTTCACTTGTGTGCCTGCTAACTAAGTCCTAAGGCTCCCTGTTCGCTCCCAGGCACTAGATGGGGCCTTCACAGAAGAGAACCGTGCCCAGTGCCGCGCAGCCACCGCTCCTCTGCTTGAAGCTGTGGATAACCTGAGTGCCTTTGCGTCCAACCCTGAATTCTCCAGCATCCCTGCCCAGATCAGCCCTGAGGTAAGTTGCTGGAACAGAGAAACCCATGAGCCACTTGACCTTTGTGAGCATAAGTCATGAGACTCACCTCCGTCCCTCTCTCCTTAGGGCCGAGCTGCCATGGAGCCCATTGTAATCTCTGCTAAGACAATGTTAGAGAGTGCTGGTGGGCTCATCCAGACAGCTCGGGCATTGGCAGTCAATCCCCGGGATCCCCCACGTTGGTCAGTGCTAGCTGGCCACTCTCGGACTGTCTCAGATTCCATCAAGAAACTTATTACAAGCATGAGGTACTGAGGGTTAGGAAGCATGTGTGGCTCGGGACAAACAGTGTGGCAGATGACTGAGTTGGAATGAGATGCCACACTGTCGGAGGACATTTATTCCAGATTTGAGGGAGGGTAGGATAAGTAACAGCCTTTAAAGAGATGGTGTTTATGTGGAACATGTGATGTATCTGCAGAGACAAAGCCCCAGGGCAGTTGGAGTGTGAGACAGCCATTGCGGCTCTGAACAGCTGCTTGCGGGACCTCGACCAGGCTTCTCTTGCTGCTGTCAGCCAACAGCTTGCTCCCCGTGAAGGAATCTCTCAAGAGGTGAGGAGAAACGTATGCAAGTGTGGAGATTTCAGGCTCAGGGAAGCCTTGGGCTGGGGCGTAATTCAGTGGTAGTGTATGAAGCACACACAGAGCCCCAGGTTCCATCCCCACTACCATCACACACGCAAACAATTGGAAGGAAGAATGGGATTCTGTGCCCCAGAGGGCACTGTTACAGTTACACCCAGAACTGATGTCCGCTTCCTCCCCAGGCTTTGCACACTCAGATGCTCACTGCAGTACAAGAGATTTCCCATCTTATTGAGCCACTGGCCAGTGCTGCTCGGGCTGAAGCCTCCCAGCTGGGACACAAGGTATGGAAGGAGTCATGTGAGGAGTCTGAGGAGATGGGTTAGGAGCACCTGACAGTAAACCCAATTTCTTGTGTCAGGTGTCCCAAATGGCCCAGTACTTTGAGCCACTCACCCTGGCTGCAGTGGGTGCTGCGTCTAAGACCCTGAGCCACCCACAGCAGATGGCACTTCTAGACCAGACTAAAACATTGGCAGAGTCTGCCTTGCAGTTACTGTACACTGCCAAGGAGGCTGGTGGTAACCCCAAGGTAGGAAAGGGGCTGGGGAGGGTAGGGGTGGGGTTGGGAGAGGGAAGGAGAGTAATTGTTAGCATAATCCAGAAAAGCAGGAGCTACAGGCTTCCTTTCCTTATGTCCCCATAGCAAGCAGCACACACCCAGGAAGCCCTGGAGGAAGCTGTGCAGATGATGACAGAGGCTGTAGAAGACCTGACGACAACCCTCAACGAAGCAGCTAGTGCTGCAGGGGTCGTTGGTGGCATGGTGGACTCTATCACCCAGGCCATCAACCAGGTTAGAGCCTTGGGTACCTGTGGACACAGAGGCTGCCCAGAGGGGCTCTAGGCACAGAAGCAGTGACCCTGACAGTCTTTCTCTGCTTCATCCTCCTCCCTCAGCTAGATGAAGGACCTATGGGTGAACCAGAAGGTTCGTTCGTAGATTACCAAACAACCATGGTGAAGACAGCCAAGGCCATTGCTGTCACTGTTCAAGAGATGGTAAGTTTGGGACATAAGAGGACTGCCCTTAGAGAGCTGAGCTTGGTCAGAACTTTACTTCTTCTCTTATCACTAGGTAACCAAGTCAAACACCAGCCCTGAAGAGCTGGGCCCTCTTGCCAACCAGCTGACCAGTGACTATGGCCGACTGGCCTCACAAGCCAAGCCTGCAGCTGTGGCTGCTGAAAATGAAGAGGTAAGCATGGAAGCCATACAGCCTTCTCTCAGGAGATTCCAGTTCATGGCCCTTGTTCCCATGACAGCTTCCAGGACTGTCCCACCCTCCCTTACTCTAGCTTGTCAGATAAAAGGCAGCACACCTTCAAGGCCACTCCATAAAGGGTGAGCAGGGCTGTGTGTAGACGTAAAGGATCAAAGCCTTCAGTCATGGGGTCAGAGAGACAGCTCCGGATCCACAGGCTTCTGGGTTCTGCTTCTCTAGCCTCTGTCAACCCTAGTAAGACCTATGGCATCTTCTCTGCTGGGCTGAGAGTCTCCTCCCTCCCTAGTACTTCTGTGTGGCAAATTCATGAAGCTTATCTTTGCTTAAGCTCTTGGCTTTTCCTTCCAAGAAAATGAGTAACTGAATCTTAGTAGGACATGCCTAATCCCCAAACCCTCCACAAACCCACACAGGCTGGATCATAGTCTGCAGCTCTGATTCAAATAACTAAGCATAAGTTCGTCTCTCCCTCCTCCCCATGGTGCTTAGCGCAGTCCTCACCATGTGGTATCTTACTATTTCCATGTATGGGAGGTGACTCTTGCTTGACTACGTAACCAAAAAGGCTATGCTGGGAACTTCTTCTTATAACTCCATTAGTCTGTGGTACATGTTTCTTTTTAAAGTTTGTTTATTTATTATTATTAGTGCATGTATGTTTGCAATGTGTGGGTACAGGTGTGCACATGTCAACATGCACACTTAGGGGTCAGATAACAACTTGGAAGAGGCAGTTCTTTCCTTCCACCGTGAGTTCCCGGAATCTAACTGTAGTGTTGAGGCTCACACAAATGTTTTACCCACTGCTCCATCCCACTCTTCCAATTCTGTGAGCATCTTCAATGGTTCCTCTCGGTGCAGTGGGGGTCCTGAGCACTCTCATAACACCATCAACGTACCCTCTGTTATTCACAGATAGGTGCCCACATCAAGCACCGAGTACAGGAGCTGGGCCATGGCTGTTCTGCTCTGGTCACCAAAGCAGGTGCCTTGCAGTGTAGCCCCAGTGATGCCTACACCAAGAAGGAGCTCATAGAGTGTGCCCGCAGAGTATCAGAGAAGGTGATTACTGATCTCCTGGGGCTGCATATCTTTCCCATCTCTGTGTGCCTCTCCAGCCTGCTTCCTTGTCCTCTCAAGCACGGGTTGACGTTTCCTTTTCCCTTTGCCTACAGGTCTCCCATGTTCTGGCTGCACTCCAGGCTGGGAATCGTGGTACCCAGGCCTGCATTACAGCAGCCAGTGCTGTGTCTGGGATCATTGCTGACCTTGACACCACCATCATGTTTGCCACTGCTGGCACACTTAACCGTGAGGGTGCTGAAACTTTCGCTGACCACCGGTGAGGAGGGAACTGGCCAGAGGGAGGAGGGTTGGTGTGTGCCAGAGGAAGACTGGGCTGGAGGGTTGGGACTCTGAGGAAAGCTGACCAGGCTGGGGCCTCCCCAGGGAGGGTATCTTAAAGACAGCAAAGGTTCTTGTGGAGGACACCAAGGTCCTAGTGCAAAATGCAGCTGGGAGCCAGGAGAGGTTGGCACAAGCTGCTCAGTCCTCAGTGGCTACCATTACCCGTCTTGCTGATGTCGTCAAGCTTGGTGCAGCCAGCCTAGGAGCCGAAGACCCAGAAACTCAGGTATCTACCTAACATCCCTAATTTTGTCCAACGCCCCACTTCCTATTGTCCTCCTCCCCCTCACACGGCAAAATAACCTCTCCCACACAGGTGGTACTGATCAATGCAGTAAAGGATGTAGCCAAGGCTCTGGGAGACCTCATCAGCGCAACCAAGGCTGCAGCGGGCAAAGTTGGGGATGACCCTGCAGTGTGGCAGCTCAAGAATTCTGCTAAGGTTGGAAGCAGTGAGGAGCAGCAAGGGATGCAGGAGGAATGGCTAACCCACTTCCTCCTGCTTCTAAAAATGATCTCCTCCCCCATTCCACTGCTGCCCTCAGGTGATGGTGACTAATGTGACGTCATTGCTCAAGACAGTGAAGGCTGTGGAAGATGAGGCCACCAAAGGCACACGGGCCCTAGAGGCAACCACAGAGCACATACGTCAGGAACTGGCGGTGAGCACACGCCTGGGGCACTGGGTGATAGATTGTGAGTTGAGCCTCTCCGGCATTCCTCAGCACTCTGCTTGTTGATTACCATTCTTCCCACATGACCCCATCATGTCTCTGCTGAGCTGCATCCCAGCCAAAAAGTGTACTTACACTTCAAACAGTCTCTCTTCAGTCAGAACCATGACCAGCACTGCTCTCTATTAGCTTTGATGCAGGAATATCTGCAAGGACTTAATCCACAGTTGCTACCTGGAAAAGCTTTTTGCAGCTCACAGAATCAACTAACCAGGGCTCCAGGGGCTCACAGAGATTGAGCAGTAATCAGGGAGCCTGTGTGGCTCTGACTGAGGTTCTCTGTACCTATGTTCTGGTTGTGTAGCTTAGGTTCTTTTAGGATTCCTCACAGTGGGAAGTGGGGGCTGTCTTGGCTCTTTGGCCTGTTTTGGGAGACCCTTTTCCTACTGGGGTGCCTCATCCAGCCTTACAATGAGGATATGCGCCTAGTCTTATAAACTTGATATGCCATATTCATATTTGGTTGATATTCCCGGGAGGCCCACCCCCAAGATCTGGGGGAGAGAGGAAGTGTGGGGAGGGACTGGGAGGAGAGGAGGGAGAGGAAACTTTGTTAAGATGTAATATATGAGAAAACAGTATGTAAAAAAGAAAAGAAAAACGCTTTTTGAACACATGGATGTGAGGACTAAACCCCAACTGTGTTGCCTTCCCATCTTGGACACTATAGTCTTTCTTCTTTTTTTCCAACAGGTCTTCTGTTCCCCAGAGCCACCTGCCAAGACCTCTACCCCTGAAGATTTCATCCGAATGACCAAGGGTATTACTATGGCAACAGCCAAAGCTGTTGCTGCTGGCAATTCCTGTCGACAGGAAGATGTCATTGCCACAGCCAATCTGAGCCGACGCGCCATTGCAGACATGCTTCGGGCTTGCAAGGTAGAAATGCCAGTAGTGAGGTGGTGAGACTGCAGGGATTCGGGGGGACTGAAGCTCTAAAGCTAACCTGCCACTCTGGGGACAGGAAGCAGCTTTCCACCCAGAAGTGGCCCCAGATGTGCGGCTTCGAGCCCTGCACTATGGCCGGGAGTGTGCCAATGGCTACCTGGAGCTGCTGGATCATGTGCTGCTGGTAAGGAGGCGCCGCCCCTCGTTCCCCCACCCCCCAGCTCCTCACACCCACACCCAAACCCACCCACCACCTGCTGCCATTCATTCTCATTTCCAAACCTCCTGTCTGTGGGACCCCATTGTTCTTAAGGTCTTTGCTTCTCCCACTTACGTCTTCCTCTTCTCTTGTCTCCTTTTGCCACCTGGCCTCCCCTCTCTACCTTCTCCTCTCATCACTCCTCTTGCTTGTCAGCCGGTGAGTGGCACACCACACTCTGCTCACTGTGTGGAGCATGATGCACTGTGTGCGCCTGAGCAGGATGAGGTGTTTAAGGCTGTGCTGTGGCGTGCTCTGGGGCCTGGGGTCAGGGGCATGGGCTGCCCTATCCCACGGACGAATGTGAAACCTAGGACCAGATGGATCTGTTTGTCCTGCACTCTGTCCCCACACAGACCCTGCAGAAGCCAAACCCAGAACTGAAGCAGCAGTTGACAGGACACTCAAAGCGGGTGGCTGGCTCGGTGACCGAGCTCATCCAGGCTGCGGAAGCCATGAAAGGTAAGAAGTAAGGAGAGACAGGGAGGGAAGAAAATTCTTGTCATGGTACAGTCTCTGCTTCCTGGTTGGCTCTGAGCTAACCTGTGCTGCTAGTCCTCGTAGGTGAGATGATACTAAACAAGCCCCCCAGTGCCTCTGGCCCCCCTGCCCAGCCCCCTCCTTCTGTCTTATCCACAGGAACAGAGTGGGTGGACCCAGAGGACCCGACTGTGATTGCTGAGAATGAGCTCCTGGGAGCTGCAGCTGCCATTGAGGCTGCAGCCAAAAAGCTGGAGCAGCTGAAGCCCCGGGCCAAGCCCAAGGTCAGGGCTGCTTCCTCCCCTTCTACCTGTCACAGTGGCAAGAGGTCTCCACTTTTGTCCCTTTTCTTTCTGCTTCCCCCACTCCCCACCCCTCTGTAACTGTTTTGTTACAGGAGGCAGATGAGTCCTTGAACTTTGAGGAACAAATCCTGGAAGCCGCCAAGTCCATTGCTGCAGCCACCAGTGCACTGGTAAAGGCTGCATCAGCAGCCCAGAGGGAGCTGGTGGCTCAAGGAAAGGTCAGTACCTTAGTGCCAGAAGAACGAGGGCAGGACGCTCACAGCCTTAGCCTCACAGGCTGCTCTGAAGTTAGGTCTAAGAGGATCCACTTCTTCCTTCTGCAGGTGGGCGCCATTCCAGCCAATGCACTGGATGACGGGCAGTGGTCGCAGGGCCTCATCTCCGCTGTGAGTGTCCACCCACTGTGTCTTTCTGAGTTGGGAAGACCTGAGGAGGCTGGAGAGAATGGACCAGAGCAAGAGGCAGACTCTAATCTTAACTCTGTCCCCATTAGGCCCGTATGGTGGCTGCGGCCACCAACAATCTGTGTGAAGCAGCCAACGCAGCTGTCCAGGGCCATGCTAGCCAGGAGAAACTCATTTCCTCAGCCAAGCAAGTAGCTGCCTCCACAGCCCAGCTCCTGGTAGCTTGCAAGGTCAAAGCAGACCAGGACTCTGAGGCAATGAAACGGCTTCAGGTAAGAAACTGATCCACTGTCTCCTCTGCTATGCTGCTTTAAACTTCCATGCTGAGGTCTTCTTGTCTCCTGTTGCTACTGATAAAAATATCCAAACAAAAGCAGATTAAGGGAGAAAGTTTATTTGGCTCACGATTCTGGGTTATAGACCATCAATGCTGGGAACTCACGGTAGCAGGAACTTGAAGCAGCTCCTTAAGTTACATTCACAGCAAGGGCAGAGAGCTGTGAATTCCTGGCTGCATGCTAGTGTTCACCTCTTCCTCCTCTTAGAATCCAGAGTCCCCTGTCCAAAGAGTGGTGTGGCCCACAGGTGATAGTTCTGCCCCTTAATGCAGTCAAGACAATTCTCCACAGGTACAACCACAGGCCATCCTAATCCAGACAGTCCTTCCTTGAGACTCCCTTCCTAGGTGGTCCTGTGCTGTGGAAGGTTGAAAACGGTCTCTGAACTAGAACCCTGAGTTCAGAAGTTGCTATTTGCTCCCTCTGCAGGCTGCTGGCAATGCAGTGAAGAGGGCCTCAGATAACCTGGTAAAGGCAGCCCAGAAGGCTGCAGCCTTCGAAGACCAGGAGAATGAGACGGTGGTGGTGAAGGAGAAAATGGTTGGGGGCATTGCCCAGGTGAGCCTCACAGAAGACACTCTTGGGGACACTGTTGCCTACACTATCCCCTGCTTCTGCTCCTAGCGCACATCTTCCTGAGTCTCTTGGCTCTTTGTCCCTCAGATTATCGCAGCACAGGAAGAGATGCTTCGGAAAGAACGAGAACTGGAAGAGGCTCGGAAAAAGCTTGCCCAGATCCGGCAGCAGCAGTACAAGTTCTTGCCCTCAGAACTTCGAGATGAGCACTAAGGAAGCCCCATGTATTTAATGCAGATCTAGCCCAGAGACTGTGCCTGCCACTACCAAAGCCTCCTGGGCTGTCAGGGCCCAAGCTGCCCAACCCCAGCACTCCCCGAAAGTGCCTGCCAAACCCTGGGCCTGGCCCTGCCCAGTCAGTCCCTCTGCAAGCCGTGTCCTCTCCCTGACTCCCAAGTGCCTTTGCACCCTAGGGCCCCTAAGTGCCTGCCCCCTCCAGAGTATTAACGCTCCAAGAGTATTATTAACGCTGCCGTACCTCAGTTTGAACCTGCCAGGGCCCCAGCTGCTCCAGCCTGCCAGCAGCTGCCAGCCAGTCCCCACGGCCACAGCAGCTCAACTCCTCCCTTTTTGATACTATATCCCCTACCCAGCTACCTATGGAGCTTGAGGGTTATAAACCCAAACAGGTCATGCTCCAATAAAAGTGATTCTACAGCCGCAGCCTGGCTTTTTGAGGAGATAGAAGAGGTTCCTCAGGGGCTCTGGAGGAGAGTTGATGAGAGAGCAAGCTGCTGTCAGCCCCTTTCTCCTCCCTGCACTCAACAGAAGTCCTGCCTGGAGACTGCCTGCGGAGCTGCTCCCCACTGTTCCATCACTGGTCACGCTTAAGCTCCACGTGTCCTGGAACAGCACCTGTCGCTTCTCTCTGGCTAGCAGTACACCTTATTCTTCATAACCAGGAGAGAGTGCAGAAAGATTGCCAATTTAGTCCATGGCCAAATTTTTTCAAAAGCAACTTCACTTTAAAAAACAAAACAAACAGGACTAAAGGACTGGAGAGATCTCAGCAGCACTGGCTGCTCTTGCAGAGGATCCGGGGTCAGTCTCCAGCACACACAACACACACACACACACACACACATACACGGCAGCTCACAACTGCCTGCAGCTCCACTTCTGACCGTGTGCTCTCCTTCACACAAACTCAGGCACATTCACATTATATAAAGGCAGACAGAGAAATGGCCACTTCTGGCCCCTAGGATACACACAGATCCTTTTTTAAAATGTGTGTGTGTGTGTGTGTGTGTGTGTGTGCGCGCGCACGCGCGCGAACACACGCGATTTTGTGTGTAAGATTGGCTGATGCAGTTATCAAGCAAAACAATCCAGGCTGAGACTTTATAAGTTAGAGGAGCAGAGCGCCGCCTAGAGGCCAATCAAGAGTTGATTACTGATTGTAGCTTCCTGACTTGTCTTGGCTGTTCCACAGAGGGAGCCAGTCAAGGTTTTTACATACTGTCTCGGGCTTTTCTCTGCACTCACGACAGTCCTTTTGTGTTAGCGAGTGTTTTTATATGTGATTTTTTTTTTTTTTTTAGCCAATCCCACTGCCCAATGTATTTCAGTGTTTCTCCCTCCAATTAGAAAACAGCACTTATTTGCTGCTACTCTGGGTACCTATCACCATCAGCTTCCTTCCATTACAGTAAGTTTAAAGTGGATGGAAATACTTTGTCCTCCCCAGGGAAGCCCAGTAAGGACAATGCCAACTTCCTACCGTCATCCCTGCCTCCTGTGATTCATTCATTCAATATTTACTAAGCCATGCCTGTGCTAAGCACTGGAAAATCAAGATGCATTATCACTTCTCTGACGCACAGACTGGTAACTCCACTGCATGCTGCTGTGGGCCCTGGACCCCAGATTCAATGTCATAATACTGTGACTTGAGGGCCTTGGAGATCAAGTCTCTTTCACAACCTCCCACGTGAACCGTAATCTAGACTGAGCTCCAGCCACAAAGCCCAGGACAGCTGCTCATTGCAGCCAGCACTTCCTCGTGTCCTCAGGGACAGCCACCAATCATGTACATCTCCACAGTGATAGCTTGGAAGCCTGGGAGGATGCTCCAGCAGCCTCCGGCTATTCTTCAGATGAGGTCCCCTCTCTGGAGTCTCTCCAAGACCCTTTGAGCTATCCAGATGTCAAAATTAGTTTCATAATGAAGCTCTGAAAAGAACTCCCTTCTTCACAGCCTCAACATTACACAGTGCAAAAATACTCATCTCAGCACAGAGCAAGGCAATGGCCCCAAAGCACACTAATGGTCATGTAAGACATAAATGCAACTTCATTTAAGAAGGTTCTTTTTAATTTGTTTTGTTTTTCAGTCAGTTTCACTATGTGATTTTGGCTGGCCTGAAACTCATAAAGAACCTGAGTGCTGGGATTAGTGATGTGAGCTGCCACATCCTACTTAATTTAAGAATGCTCTTGAGCCAAACAGTGGCAACACACACCTTTAATTCTAACACTCAGGAGGCAGAGGCAGGCAGACCTCTGTGAGTTTGAGGCTAGCCTGGTCTACAAAGCAAGTTCCAGGACAGCCAGGGCTACACAGAGAAACCCTGTCTTGAAAAAAAAAAAATGTTCTCGAGTATTGTGGTCATGTTGTCACTTCCCTGTAATTCCAGTATGAGAAGAGCCAAGAGTACAAAGCCAACATAAACTGTATACTATGAGACCTTTTCTCAAAAGAAAGAGTCCTGGATAAATTGTAAAAACTGATTAATTTTACTATCCTCTAGATTTTTGGTGTGTGTGCACTTAATATGTACTTAATATGTATAAATGTAGCATGTGTTTGTATGTGCATGCATACATGCACACATACAAAAGTATATGCATATGAGGTGGCCAGAGGACATTAGGTGTTCTGTTCTATCCCTCTCCACTTTATCCCCTAGAGACTGGCTCTGTCACTGATCCTGGCCTAGGCTAGTATCTTCACCACTCAAATACTGGGGCTAAAGGGACATACATATAAGGGCCACACTTAGATTTTTATGTTGGTGCTGGGTATGAACTCTAAGCCTCAAGCTGGTTCAGTAAGTTCTTATCCATTAAGCCGGCACTCCATTCTCAGGGCTGGGGAGATGCCTCAAACATGAAGACCTGAATTTGGGATGTGCAGGCCAGATGTAAAAGCTGGGTGTGTCTGTACCCTACTGCTGAGAGTCAGAGACAGGCAGGTACTGAGGCCCCAGTGGCCAGCCGGTCTAACCTAAATGGCAAGCTCCACCACATTCATTACAAGAGACTGTCTCAAAAATAAAACAAAATGCATAATAAAAATAAGGTAAAGGGAAATAAATGAAGATACCTGATATCCACCTCCAGCCTCCACATTGGATGCACAGGCGAGCAAACACACATCCAAATAAGCAGGGTCAGTTAGAGTATCATGAAACCCAGCCTGTATGAACCTCACAGTATAGCCAAGGATGACTGAATCTGATGCTCCTCTCTCCAATTCTAAAGTGCTGGGGTTATAAGTGTGTACCATCATACCAAGTTTATTTGGTTCTGGAGACTGAATCAATGTCTCATGCTTCATGCATGCTAGTCAAGCACTCCACCAAGTGAACTACATCTTCAGTCCTGAATCATGCTTTTTTTTTTTTTTTTTTTTAAGAAGGGCCTCACTATGTAGCTCTGGCTAGACTGCAACTTGCTATGTATATCACTCTGGTCTTGAACTCAGAGAGATCCACCAACCTCTCCCTTTCAGGTACTGAAGATTTTTATTTGATATTCATGGGTGCTGCACCTCAGTGTATGTACATGGTTTCACGTGTGTGACGTACCTGCATCGGCCATAAGAGGGCGCTGTGTCCTCTGGAACTGAAGTTACAGGCAATTGAGAGCTGCATTGGGAACCAAACCTGGATCCTTTGCAAGAGCAGCAAGTGCTCTTAACTGAGGAGCCAGCTCTCCAGCCCTGAATCTTAAATTTTTTTTTCTCCCCTTAAACTTTCTATGTGCATTGGTGGTTTTTGCTTGCAAGTATGTTGGTGTGAGGATGTTGGATCTTGGAACTGGACTTACAGGTAGTTAGTTGTGAGCTGCCATGTGGGTGCTGAGAATCAACCTGAGTCCTTTGGAAATGAAGTGATGCTCTTAACTGCTGAACTAGCCCTCCAGCCCCTGGATCTAAATTCTTAAGCAAAAACTTTTTTCTCTCTTTTCCTCCCTGTGTGTGTTATTGTTGTTATAGTTATTTGAGACAGGGTCTCATGTAGACCAGGCTGGCCTCAAATTCACTGTGTAACCAAAGCTGGCCTTGAACTCCTCAACCTTCTGTCTCTACTTCCCAAGTGCTAGAATCACGACCTCGCTAACTACGCCTTTTCTGTAATCCTTCTGATGAACTCTGAAGTATGCATACTGAAGTGGGATGACTTTCCTGAGAAAAGCAGACATTTTTAAGTGTTATCCATTGGGTATGATCGTGTGTGTGTGTGTGGGTGTGTGTGTGTGTGTGGTGTGTGTGTGTAATAGTATGTTTCCTTGAAGAGTGACTAACAAAGTGTGGCTTTCAGAGTTCAATAGCTGGTAGACCTGTTCTCAAAAAGGAACAATGGCTCTGTCACTTCAGAGAAAAATCTGTCAGTATTTGTTACCAATTATACAATTCAAATTTTCAAGTGAAAATCCTAACTTTGAGTAACCTTTCTCTAACACTATGACTTACCAACTTACCCAAACTTAAAACATAGTTGTATACTCTACAATGAAACAAATCAAGATATTAAAAAATGTGATATTTTGGTATAGTGGATTTGTTGAGATGCCAACATTTGGAACATATGTGTGGCTCAGTGAATCAGTATTTTCCAAATGACCAATTAACGACATCACAAAATTATGTATGAGTAAATGATTACCCAAAAATAGAGGATAAGAAGTTCAAGGTAGACATGGTAGCACACACCTTTGATCCCAGGCAGAGGAAGGTGGGTAAAAGTTCCAGACCAGACCAGTCTATATACCAAGTTCCAGGTTAGCTAGGGCCACATAGAGAGACTCTGGTTAAAAGATAGATAGATAGATAAAATTCAAGGCCATCCTCAGAAATTCAAGACCAGCCATTATGGGTAAGCACATGAGATCCTGTCTCAACCCTTTCCCAGATAACAAAAAGATAATAATTTCTTGCCAAGTGGTAGTGGTGCGTGCTTTTAATCTCAGAACTTCAGAGGCAGAAGTAGGTAGATATATGTGAATTTGAGGTCAGCCTGGTCTACAGAGTAAGTTCCAGGATAGCCAGGGCTATACAGGGAAATCCTGCCTCAATTAATAAGTAAGTAAATAGATAAATAAACATTTACCATGCTTCACTAATTTGAAGGAGGAAGATATACTTTTTTAATTCAAGTTCTATTTATATTAACATGATAGTATATAATAGGGGTGTGTGTGTGTTGTTTTGTCTAAGCTATGTCTAACTGTAGTCCAAATTAGCCTCAGTCTGGGATGTGCAGTAGAAGATGACCTAGAATATCTGATCCTCAAATCCCCATCTCCTGAGTGCTGGGATTATAGGTGTGTACCACCCTGATTAGTTCATGCTGTGCTAGGGACTGAACTTAGAGTCTGGTGCATGTTAAGCAAACACTAGCTAAGCTATATCTCTAGCTTTAACTTTTGTGATTTTTAATGAATTCATAAATATCTTTACATTTTCTGGGCTTGCAGCCTAATACAATAAGTGGAGATGTCTGATAACATCCACTTTAGCAGAAGCTATTGAGGAATCTTCAATAATTTCTAAGAGCAGAAGGAGGTCTAATAGCAAAAATAATTGAGGAGTTCTATACTAGGCCATTTCTTTCTCTAACTTCTCCTTATTAGTTGTTACATCTGAGTGCCTGAAAGATCTATGTAAAAAACCACATCTGCGAAGTGTTTACCAAATACCGTCTAAGCATGGTGCTAGTCAAGGAAGGAGCTGAGGACGCAGAACAGAGAACAATAGACCTTTCTCTGCAGGCCGCACAAAACAAGCAGGTACAAGGTTTGTAGCAGGAGACTAGGCTGAGAAAGCTCACAGGGGAAAACAAGCACCTAGTAAATGGAAGGGCCAGGAGGGAAGCAGCCAGGGAAGAGTTCCCAGAAAAGCTGACACTTGATCTTAAAGGCCACTAGGAATTAGCTTCGGGGAAGGGTGTTTTAGAGTGAGGGAACAGAATGCATAAAATGTGGACGCTGTTAAGAAAGGTATGGATGGCTATTCCCAGCCTTTGTCCATAGCTCAGTATGAATGTAAGGTAAAGTCTGAGTATTGGAGTGAGGCTGGGAACTGTAGATGAGGCTAGCGAAGTAGGCAGGGACCCAAACAAAGAGTGGTTCTACCATATTAAGAAATGTGAATGGGTTTCTTTCTTTCTTTTTTTTTAATCTTGAAGGCACAAAAGGAATAGGGAGAGGCACTTGGAAAATGAGAGGATTTTCTATTCCACTAACTTAAAAAAACAACACACACACACACACACACACCACACACACACACACCACACACTAACTTTGGCAGCAAAAGCCAGGCGAATTAGAGAACCAGGAACAAGGAAGACCATGGCCCCACCGGCTGACCCAGAAAGTGACAGGAACTGTCCACTTCAAAGAGCCATCTGATTAGTAGCTAGAAGGATCTCCAGGGTTTGTGCATATGAACAGTGAAGGACTAGGAGGGGGTGAAAGCTAAACCCTGGGGGTAGGC
>JAJTUV010000088.1:982500-1147227 GCA_021653895.1 Mastomys natalensis
CTGTGGAATTCCTAGAGAGCTGCCATATTGGGGGAAAACTGAAGAAGCTGAGTTCTCTGGCCACAGGGAAATATGGCAGCATCAAGGTAGACGAACTCAGCAGTGCAGCGCATAGGCAAGCAGGCTTATAGCAAAAGCTTTTCCCAGGGTCCTCCTCGGATCTGGCCCGGCAACAGAAGAAGCTGTCCTGCCCACAGTTAGACTGGTCTTTTCAGTTCAATAAGTCTAACCCAGAAAACCCTCATAGGTATACACAGAGGCTTATCTCAAAGTAGACTCCACATCCAGTCAAGATGAACCATTATGGCGCCTGTGTCCTTTCCTTCTTTGATATAATAGTGGGCAGTTTCTATCCATCCCCACTTGCCCCCTCCTTCTCTGATTCGTCTTCACCTCTCCAGTTGTATGTGTGCATTTGCACATGTGTATCTGGGTGTGTGTCACTTGTGCATGTGTGTATGGAAGCCAGAGGCCAATACTGGCAATCTTCTTCAGCCTCTCGCCACCTTATATTACTTTAAAACTCTGTGTGTGTGTGTGTGTGTGTGTGTGTGTGTGTGTGTGAGAAGAGAGAGAGAGAGAGAGAGAGAGAGAGACAGAGACAGAGAGAGACAGAGAGACAGACAGAGAGACAGAGACAGAGTGTGTAAGTACTCGGGGAAGCTAGAAGAGGCTGTCAGATACCCTCGATCTGGAGATGCAGACAGTTGTGAGCCAACTAACATAAGTGCTGAAAACTGAACTCCAGTCCTCCACAACAGCACCAAACATTCACATCCACTAAGCTACCATCTTATTTTCTGAAACGGAGTCTCCCACTATCCCTGCAATTCACTGACTCGTCTAGACTGGCTAGCTAGCACGTGCAAAGGATTCACCTGTCCCTGCCTTCGAAATGCTGGAACTCCAGCATTATACTACTGTGCCTGCCTGTTGTGTGGGTGCTGGGCGTGCAAACATATGTCTTCATGCTTGCACAGCAAGCACTTTCCCAACTGAATCATCTCACCAGTTTCCCCCACCCTGGGTCTGTTAATGCTGGCAAGCCTCAAGAATTGGAACTTGGGACCTCTTCTACCTACGCCCCTCTCTTGGTGATCTCATTGTCTTCAGGCCTTAAATACCATCCGTGTGCTTCCAAATATGTATCTTCAGATAGCATCTTCCCCCTGAACTCCAGACACATGCCAACTACCTACTTAACATTTCCATTTATGTATCCAGGATGCAGCTTCAATGTAACCAGTCAGAACCCAGCTCCTGGTCCCCCACAAACCCACTTCTTTGCAACCATCCACATCTCAATAACTGTCCCATCCACTGATCTCTTCCAGCCTGTGGGATTCTTGCCTCTGCTTTCTCTCACATCCTCTGCTGAGCCCCAGTCCCCTGGTTCTACATTCCTTCCAGATCTGAGCACATCTCAGCAGCTCCAAACACCACCTGTGTCCCCTGAATTATTGCAATAGCCTTCAGCCACAACTCCCTGCTTCACGGTACTTTGGTTTAGTCTACATTTAACAGCTGTACGGAATCTTTTAAACATTAAGTCAGATGGAATCAGGGCACTGCTCATCCCGCTAATGGCTCCTCAAGTCACTCAGGGAAGTAGAAACCTACAATGGCTGACAGCCATGCCCTACCTTCCCTTATTGTCTGTCTCCTGTGCTCTGCTCTTTTAGCCTCTAGGCTATTCCTCACACTCTTGCTTCATGGCCTTTGAATCTGTTGTTTTCCCTACCAAGAACATTTCTCCCAGGTCTTTGTGTGACTTTTTCCTTCCTTCCTTCCTTCCTTCCTTCCTTCCTTCCTTCCTTCCTTCCTTCCTTCTCTTCTCTCTCTCTCTCTCTCTCTCTCTCTCTCTCTCTCTCTCCTCTCTCCCTTTCTTTGTGTCAACTCTCTGTTTTTATATCGTTAAAGGCTCCTCTGACTGCCTGATTTAAAATAACACACACCCTGCACTCCCTACCACTTTTGACTTTGGGGGATGGGGGTTGGGATCTCATCATGTAGCCCTGGCCGCCCTGGAACTAGGTGCCCCTGGCTCTTCTTACTGGGATTAAAGTGCTGGGATTAAAGGCGTGTGCCACCACATCTAGCCTCTTGCCTTCTTTTTTGTTTTTGTTTTTGTTTTTTCGAGACAGAGTTTCTCTGTGTAGCCCTGGCTGTCCTGAAACTCACTCTGTAGACCAGGCTGGCCTGGAACTCAGAAATCCGCCTGCCTCTGCCTCCCAAGTGCTGGATTAAGGCGTGCGCACCACTGCCACTTATCTTCTTTTTAAAATAACTTTTTTATTTTTATTTGAATGTCTGCATATATGTATGTGTATGTGCATGCATGTGAAGTTACCTAGGGAAGCCAGAAGAGGGAGTCAGAGCCCCTGGAGCTGGAGTTATAGGCAGTTGTAAGACACCTGATGTGTGTGTGTTGGGCCCAGACCTCTGGTCCTCTGGGAGAGCAGCAAGTGCTCTTAACTTCTGGGCCACCCCTCCAGTCACCCACTCTTGACCTCTTTATTTTTCTTCATGGCAGTCATTGCCATCTGACTATAGGTTTTGTTGCTTGCTTATTGTCTGTGTCCTTCACTAGGATAGAAACTCTGCAACAACAGGAAGGTTTCTGGTTTGCTACTGTTGCCAGTGTTGGGACAGCCGGGCATAGAAGGAGGACTCGATACATACTCACTGTGTGAATGTGATACAGATGCCCTGTGTGCTGTTTCTGCATTATTGCACTCTTTCCTGCTGATTCTTGGGACCATTCCCAACAGGCACTCAAGGCAGATGGTAATGAAATAATTGAAAGTCATGTCAGCTTTGACTAGGACCTTGGCAGGAGGCAAAGGCATATTCAAAAAGGCTTAGTGAGAAGGGATGTATGGCTGCAGTTTTACAGAGGCGAGGGCAGGCAGCCACTGCACATAAACTAGCATAGCTTCAAGCTTTGGGCTTTCTCTGCTGGACAAAGTAGACACTAAAGGTACTGCCTGAAAACATTGCCCATTTGAAAGGAATTCACATCTTCACCATCCTGAAGGCCATTCCTGCCGCTGTAGGCAGCCAGTTCCTTCTGGTGCCTATATAGCTGAGAGGCCACCTGAAGATGACGACCATTCATTCCTCTCTATTTCTTCAGCTCTAGAGAATGTCTCTGTGAAGCTTATGATCACAGAAAGAAGCAAAGCTTAACACGCTAAAGGCTAAGCCCCTTCCTGTGCTTCCCCCGACTCCTGAAACATCTACGGTCTGTTCTCTTACATGTGCATGTTGTGTGCACATCCAGCTAGGGGTGGTGCTGTAGTATAGACAACTCCCTTAGGTCACATTGTCACTGGGGAACTACAGTCCGAGTTTCCTACCTGGGCCCTGGGACAAAGAGCTATTTGGTTTGATTTGATTTATTTGGGGTTTGTTTGGTTTGTTTTTTCATTTTTTTGCTTGTTTGTTTGCTTGCTTATTTTTATTTAAGTGTGTGTATGAATGTTTGTGGGTGGGTGTGAATGTGTGTGTGCAGGTGCTTCAGAGGCCAGAAGAGGGCGCCAGCTCCCCTGGAGCGTAGGTTACAGGTGGTTGTGAGCCTTCCTATGTGGGTACAGGGAACAGAACCCAGGTCCTCTGCAACAGCAGCATACACTCTTAACCAGGAGGCCATCTTTCCAGCCCCATCCAGGCTGCTCCTTCCTTCATAGGCAGAAGTCCATGAAACAAGGACTGAGAGAGCAGAACTTCAAGTGTCAGTGAGAAGAACTAGACAAACTCATCCCTCTGGCCCTGGGAAGAGATGTGACATCCTGAGCTGACTAAAAGATTGTCAGTGGAAAAGTATCCAAATCAGGCTCTAGAAACTCTAAGTCTTTTAAGAAGGCAAGAGGCTTTCTGATAGAGAACAAGCAGGTCTTTCAGTCATGTGGATAGAACCAAGTCTCTTAGGAAACCTTGTGATGATAGAGTCCTGAGAAAATAGTTTAAGACCTGCCTACAACATAGATAGGAGCAATGGTCTCTGCCCACAGTCTGCTCTCCCCATCCGCTCTTCTCTGTCCCTGTCTCCTGGGACTTCCTTCAAAAGAGAGTGCAGGGACTGAGGAGAAGGGAAGGTTTAAAACTGAGATCCTGGTGTCAAGTCCCATCCTGTGTGTCACTGGTGATATTCAGAGTGACGGTGACACTTGTGCATCCTCCCAATGTCCTGGGTCCTCCATACAGAGAGATTATCTATGTATTCATGTATACAAGCAACCAATCCCAGGATTGGGATCCGTTTTGGGGATCTACTTTCTGCAGTCTCTTCTGGTAAAGTTTACAGTATCACTGGAGATTCTGACAGAAAATGGGTGGCATGCTGTAAGGATATAGGAAAGTCAAATATTCTCCATCTCTCCACTCACTACTCAGGACTTGGATGACCTCTGATTACCATACATGGAGACTCTTGCTACCCCAGGCTGTTGGTGGCAGTGCTGGGTAGGTCTTGCAGCTGCAGACTGATAAAAGGGACATAGGAACCCCTGCATATGGAGACCACTGGTCAGAAGCACAAGCCACAATCCGTGCCTGTAACAGGCATCTGAACCTGGAAGCAATTTTTGGGGTGTGAGTCTTACAACTGTTGGAATAATGCTGTCTTCAACTGAGAGGCCACAGGTGGTGATATCAGGGGCACCAGGAAGCCACAGCTCAACACAGCCCCTTGTGACCCAAAGGGTTCCCTTCCCCACAGAAGCCTCCACTCAGGCCAAACTGATGTCTGAGTGTAAGCAAGGAATCCCAGGATGGATAAGTGACACAAAATTGGAGCTTAGCAAAACTGGAGCTTATTAAGTACTTAGACAAAAGACAGAAATGGAAAAGGCAGAGATTCTTTGCATGTGATAGAAAGGCTTTCTCACCTAGGTTGAGCATAACTCCAGAGACTAGAGTCCCTGACAATCAATAGCCACCAAAGTTTCTAGATCCTTTGTCTCAAGAACTGGAAGAACAGATTTCAGGGGAAACAAACGGTGAGTTTTTAGAAGGGAGTGTTGTTATAGAAGAAGGCTCAGGAAGAAAGCAAGTGGCGCTCCCATGCAGCAGGAGGGTCACCACTGAGGCCCTTGCCTGCTGAGTTGAGGCATAGGGAAGAGAGTCGGTTGGTCCAGCTGGTCTACCTGGACTGATGGTTCGATGACCGTGCACCTCTGCATCCTCGTGGCTGAACTGGAGTTTTGGAGACAGATTCAAAGCCAATGAAATCTCTGATCATGAATAGAATCCAGGTGGCTATACCCATTAGGTTGCTCTGTAAAAGGAAAAGAAGGATAATAAGAAACCAGAGCACAAACCAGCACCTAAACCTTTCTGTCATTCCTGGCCCCTGGTTAAGACAGAACTTCCCACAGAACTAAGGACATTTCTGCCTTCTGGCAAAGACAGAGTTGGTGGTGGAGACAAGAAGCAGGAAGTTGCTCATTTTTCAACCTCCTGACAAGCTCCTTGCTCCTTTTATCATCAGAGTAATAATAGAAAAGAACAGAACATATCCCAAGGGATGTGGATTTTGAAAGTCACTCTTAGGTGGCTCTCCAATATGTGTGTGCATGAGTGCTTGTGTGTGTGTGTGTGTGTGTGTGTTTTCCTATATGTTCATGTGTGGTCCTAATCACATTCTTAAAAAAGATGTAATTTACAATAATGTTCAAAGATTAAGCAAAGTTTAAAATTTAAGTAAGATTGTATGTGCAGATTTCTTTTCTTTTTTTTTTTTTTCTTTTTTATTTATTTATTTATTTATTTTTTTTTTTTATTTTTTGGTTTTTTCGAGACAGGGTTTCTCTGTGTAGCCCTGGCTGTCCTGGAACTCACTCTGTAGACCAGGCTGGCCTCGAACTCAGAAATCCACCTGCCTCTGCCTCCCAAGTGCTGGGATTAAAGGCGTGCGCCACCACTGCCCGGTGGTTACAAACATTCTGACCAAGTTCATTTGTTGCCTTGACCCTCTCTTGAGCAGGCAATCTCTGCTTTATTGGTTATGCTAAAGTTTCTTCTCTCAACCAGCAGGAGAGGCAAGCTAGACTGTGTGGTAAAGGGCTCCTTTCCCTGCTTTACATCCCTTAGTTTTCTCTGGCTTTCCATCCTGCCTCTCATATGGCTGGATTAATTTGCTAGAACAACTCATAAAACTTAGGAAAACACATTTACTGTTCGTGATAGAGGATATTACAAAGAGAACTTAGTTATTGTTCTAATGCTGTGAAGGGGCACCATGACCAAGGGAAGTCTTATAAAAGAACACATTTAATTGGGAGCATGATTAATGTTTCAGAGGTTTAATCCATAATCACGATGGCGGGGAGTGTGGCAACATGCAGGGGACTGGAGCAGCAGTCAGGAGCTGTATGCTGATCCACAGCAGAGAGAGACTGTGACATTGGGTCTGGCTAGGGCTTTTGAAACCTCAAAGCCCACTCCCAGTGACACACTTCCTCCAACAAGGCCATGCCTCCCAATCCCTCTCAGGTAGTGTCTCTCCCCATAGACTGAGCCTATGGGGTCATTCTTATTCAAACACCACAAAGGGCTGCAGAGAAAGTCTTGAAAGAGACCTTCGCAGGTGTGTGGGAAGGAGCGCAAAGCTTCTGCTTCCTTCCCAGGAACCTCCACTTCCTCAGCTGTTCAGAAACCTAATTTGGTCCTTTTGAAGTTTCACTATGTGGTCATAATTGATGACATTATTGCTATAGGCTTATCAACTTATCCTGCCTCTGGTCTCTCGAGTGAAGGGGGCTGGCATTTCCAGCCCTTTTATCCCTTCTCAGCAGTGTAAAAGACGCTCATTACTACAGAGTTCAAGGGTTTTAGTAACTATTTGCTGGTGGGGAGGGGGAACCAGAAAGAACAATTTTTAAAACTTTTTTGTTATTACTTACATGTGTGTGTGTGTGTGCGTGTGCGTGTGTGTCAGAGGGGTGAGATCCTCTGGAGCTGGAGTTACAGGTTGCTATGATGTAGATGCTGAGAATCAAACTCAGGTCCTTTTCAAGAATAATACATGCTTTTAACTACCGAGCCATCTCTCCAGTCTCAAATTTACATTTCAAAAGATGGTTCACAAAGCTACATGTGGTTGTGTGCACCAAGTTCAAGGCCAGTCTGGTCTACATAGAGTGTTCCAGAATAGTGAGGACTACACTGAGTTCAAGGCCAGCCTGGTCTACATAGAGTGTTTCAGAATAGTGAGGACTACACCGAGTTCAAGGCCAGCCTGGTCTACATAGAGTGTTCCAGAATAGTGAGGACTACATAGAGAGACCCAGTCTTAAAAAATTAAAAATAATAAAAGGGATTTTAATAAAGCTTCCATTTGGGAGGTAGTGGAATCCGGATTTAAAGCTTTGGTGGAATGATCCGGCACCACTGGGTCTGACTATGGTGAGGACCATTACTTCCCTGGCACACAGCAGGAGGGTGGTGCTGATTCCCATCTCTGTCATGAGCTACTTACTCTGTACTGCGTGCTCTGCCTAGTGCGTAGTTGGCACAGGCAGGGTGGGCGTGTAGTGCTTGCTGTGCGATTTTGTTCTCTGAGCCTCCTCCTCTGTAAGTGTAAGACAAGGATCACAATACAACAAGCACGTGTCGTAGGATGCCTGGAAACGTTATGCAAGGTATGCCTGGCAGAGGGATCAATCCAGAGCACAGAAGACAGAATGCTATTCTTATCATTATTAATGAATGAAAACTGATAAATTCGAGAACTGCAGGGCCAGCTTAGGGGGTAAAAGCACTCACCATCAAGCCTGGTGTCTAGGGTTTTACTGCTGTGAACAGAAACTACGACCAAGGCAAGTCTTATAAGGACGACATTTACTTAGGGCTGGCTTAAAGGTTCAGAGGTTCAGTCCTTTATCATCAAGGTAGGCGTATGGCAGCATCCAGCCATATGTAGGCCTGGAGGAGCTGAGAATTCCACATTTGTTCTGAAGGCAGCTAGAAGACTTGCTTACAGGCAGCTAGGACAAGGGTATTAAAGTCCACGCCTACAATGACACACCTACCCCAACAAGGCCACACCTCCTAATAGTGCCACTCCCTGGGCCAAGAATATACAAACCATCACACCTGATTACTTGAGTTTGATCCCTGGAATCTCCACAGTGGTAGGAGATAACCAATGCCCTCACAGTTAGCCTCTGACCTCCACTCCTGTGCTGTGACATGTGCCCATCCCTCCCAAGCACACAAAAAAGTAGATGTAATTTTAAACCATTTTAAAGTGAAGGATGTAAGAACACATTTGCCTTCCCTGGTGAGAAAGAGGAGCCAATGGCTTGAGAGATGGCTCTGGCACTGAAGGGCCTGGTCTGAAGCATGAGGGTCTGAATTTGGATCCCCAGAACTCACCTCAAAAAGTAGGCATACAGCGGCACACACCTGTCATCTTTGTGCTTGGGGAAGCCGACAAAAAGGGAGCCTGAAGCTCATAGCTAGTCACAGCTGGTATCGGCACATCAGTGAGCTCCAGGTTTGGTGAGAGACCCTGTCTCCAAAACTAAGGTGTAGAGTCATGGAAGAGGCACTTATTATCAACCTCTGGCCTCTACATGGCATGCACGCGAACATGGTTGTTTCCATCCAACACACACATACAGAGGACCCCGAGCGTGGGTACAGAGCGCTGGGTGGGTACCCCATATATTAGCTGTTCTTTTGCAGTCTTCTCTTCTGATTTTTCTCACAAGGATGGGAAATCACTTATTCCTCCCCGATCTGTAAATTCCTTGAAATTTAGGGATTTGTCTCAGAAGGAGCTGGCCAGCCCCTCTCCTTAGAAATCCCCTCTGGGTTCCCAGGACTGAGAGAAGGGAAAGATAGAGGGGGCCACTCCAGCCCATGCTCCCTCCAGCTGTTCCTCTGACCTAGGCACTGGGTTTGAGAAAATGAACAAAAACCTGCAGATCCAGGTGGCTGATTCATAGGGACCTGAGTTGTGAGCAGGGATCCTGGGCCCTCTCCTTAGGAACCTTCCCTTCTAGCTCGGCCTGTTCCAAGACAGAGACTGGTCCCCAGATGGTGTGTTGGAAGCCACTGTGAGGACAAGAAGAGGCTGTCCAGGCTCTCATGCTTGCTCTGAAGGTACCATGGAGCTGGCTTCAAAACTGGCTTCATAAGAAAGAAGAAAGTCGTGAGGATGTAGAGAAGCTCTAACTCTATCCCAACTAATGCCATCATCCAGAGGACAACGCAAGCCCTCCCTGGAACTGACAGGACACAGATTTTTTTTTTTTTTCCCAGACTGTTGCAGTTCTCAGAGCTAAAGCCAAAGAAAGCAGAGGGTGAAGACTCTGAGTTGGGGGGGGGGGAAGAAGGAAGCCAAGGTCATGTTTTTGCCAGAAAAAAAAAGGGGGGGAGGGCAGAAGGGGTAAAGGGGAAGACCCAGAATGGGCCATCGAGGGGGAATTTCTGGACAGAAAGTGAAAGCTCAAGGGATAAAATTGGAGCTGGTGGCAGCCTTACACAGGCTTACACGGGCTCACACACCCTCACTTGCTCTGGCTCCTGAACCCCTCCACTCCCACACGAGGACGTCTGAGTGTCCCATCACTCCCCATGAAAACCCACTGGAGCCTCAGCCTCTTGATTCTTGCACACAGTCTCTCAGGCTCACTCACTCTCTGTGGCCTGCCTCAGATCACCTGCCATGGCATTCCGTGTGACCCCACTACTGGCCTTCAGCCTGCTGGTTCTCTGGACCTTCCCAGGTAAGGCTTGGGAGATGACTAAGGTGGGGGTCACAGTGACCTGTGGACAATGTCTAGATCTTGGACTGTTACAATGGTCATGAAAGACCTGCAAGTTCAGAGTCAGTGGATCTAGGGGCTCCCTGTGCCTTCTGTGTGTGCCGTCAATACCAGTGTGCCGGTATCCCTGAATTCCGATGTGGTTCAGCTCTGGCATATCCTGGGGCTTATAGCTGTTCCCCTCTTTGTGGGTTCCGTGTCCTGATACCTCAGCTTCCAGGAAGCAGAAGGAAGGAACAGTACCTCTTCCTTGAGGGACCTAAAGCTATAATTAAGTGGGTGATATGCTTGCCTCACCGGTGTGAAACCCTGGTTTCAATCTCACCACTGGGGTTGTGGAGGTTAGAGCTTTGCTGTGTATTTGCTTCAGTCTGAGACAACAAGAAACACTGAAGACATGCTTGGTCACTTGTTCTCCTTTTTGTGTTGCTTTTTTAGGGGCCTCGGTTTGATTTGGTTTGGTTTGATTTAGTTTGGTTTTTGAGAAAGGGTCTAACCATGTCGCCCAGGCTAGCCTCAATCTCCTGGGCTCACGTGATCTTAAGTCTCAGCTTCCCTCCTGGTAGCTGGGACAAGGCAGCCATCTTCTGTAGTAGTTTTTAAGCCTGAAGACTTCTCAGCTGAGGCAAGCCTCCCCTGACCCAGCACTCTAACAACGGCTAACTCTCCATTTGCTAAAAACACTGTAAAAACTGAGGAGACTACAATACGTTCAGCAGCCAATAGAGCCACAGTGGCACATAAGGCTGAATATCAGGTCCAGCAATCACACACAGAGAGATGCTGTTAAAACCACTTAGGGCTGTGGCCTCCCTTCCTCATGGTCTCCACGTCTTCTCCCCTTCTTTCTCCTATCTCAGCCCCAGCTCTGGGGGGTGCTAATGATGCAGAAGACTGCTGCCTGTCTGTGACCCAGCGCCCCATCCCTGGGAACATCGTGAAAGCCTTCCGCTACCTTCTTATCCAAGACGGCTGCAGGGTGCCTGCTGTTGTGTGAGTTGCTCGTGGGAAGAATGTCTGGCCCCATCCCCCCATGAGCCCTTGCTGATACCACCATGGTTTTAACCCTGGACTCATGGCCAAGCCCACTTTTCATGGAAGCCCCTTACTCTAGAGCCTTCTAGGAAACTGAGTTTCAAGGCTTTTATTCTCCCTGACCTCTGGCTACAGGTTCACCACACTAAGGGGCTACCAACTCTGTGCACCCCCGGACCAGCCTTGGGTGGAACGCATCATCCGAAGACTGAAGAAGTCTTCTGCCAAGGCAAGCCTGACCCTCCTCATCCCTGCCGCCACCCCCAAGCCCCTGAGATTCCAGCCCATGACCCTGCCTCTCCTCCTTCCCCTTAGAACAAAGGCAACAGCACCAGAAGGAGCTCTGTGTCTTGAGTAAAGAGATGTGAATCACTCTGGCCAAGAAACCAAGGACCAGAAGCGAGGATCAGGCCTCCTGATGCTCTGCCGCAGACCTAATCCAGCCAAGTCTGTGCCTAGAGAGTCAATGTGAATGTGAGTGTAAATGAGAGTTTGTGTGCTAGAGCACGGCCTCTCCGTGGCTGGACTGCAGTGCTTCCAATAAAGCCGCTTGGTACCATGGATCTGTCTGTCCGGTGTCTGTTCTCTCTCACCCCAGGAGGACAGGAATAGGAAAGGAGAAGGTGGAATGGCAGGATATATTCCCACCCTGAGTTCTGAGCAATCTGTTCCCCAGCCTCCACCTAACACCCTGATGCTCCCAGAACCAGTCCCACAATTAAGGATCTGGCCCAGGGCCATGCTCCTCACACTCTATTCAGCCACATAAAGCTTGCATCGGTTTGCAAAGTTCACAAGAAGCCTCAGACCTTTCTATCTTTGCCACCTAGTCAGGCATATAAGCAGCCAGGTATCTCAGGGACGAGGAATAGGGGAGCTTCCGTGAGGATTAGAGGGTGGGCAGAAGGCATGGCTCTACTCTCTAGGAGAAGTTCCCAATCCCCCCCCACACTCCCCACTCCATCCCACCCTCATTCCCAAGTTGCTCCCTCTAACCCCCTTCTCCATCCTCTGTCCTACTGGCTTCGTTTCCAGGTCTGGAAATCATTCTTAATTCAGACTGGGTTAGGTAGCTCTGCTTCCTCCCAGATTCCTATGGCTCTGCACCTTTTTCTCTCTCTACAACCACACCCTACCACACACACACACACCACATACACACACACACACCCACACAAAAACACACACACAACACACACTTCATACGAACACTCTTCACTCACCACAATCATCCACCACATACACCCTCACAACAGAGAACAACATTTCATTAAGTAACCTATTAATTGCCGTTTGTCCTTCTCCCTGAAATCATATCTGGTGTTTCCAGTCACCTGCACAGACGGAGGGTCAATCAATATCTAGCTAGATAATGAACAAATGTGAGAAGAGACAGCACGGGGCATAGACACAACTGCCATCCTAAATCCTTATCAAGCAGTTTCCACTAGACTGAGCAAGGTTAGCCCTTTAGAGAATCCTAGACAGACCAATGTACTGACGGGTGTCAAGATCGGAGGAGACAGGCCACGTGAGAAAGGCGAGGGAGCTTGATTGTGCCCTAAAAGGCTCGATAGACACTGGTCAAGGATGGTCCTTGACTTGTCTACCCACCATGTCCTGGGGAACTTGACCAGCCTGGGAAGACCATGCTAGTCATAGAGTGACCTCCGTGAAGAGAGCATAGCTATCGCAGCCAGTAACCAAGCCAGACCTGTCTGGACAAGCCTTTAAAAGGAAGTTGTAGGGGGACTGTGCTCCCCATCCCTCGCCAGGTCTCAGGCCTCCCTGTCTTTGGTGTCCCAGACAGGTGTCCAAACATCCAGGTGTCTGAGAGCTCAAGTGTCAGTGGGAGAGGTGGCAGGAGGGAGTCACAATGGAGTGAAGAGGAGGGACAGAGAGCCTAGAGCTACGGGAATTGTGGCAGCCTCTTCCTCTTCTCCTACAGACAGGTGTTCATAACCTCAAGTATCTCAAATCTCAGGATCACAAAGGGTGGGATGGATGGGGATAGTTTCCCAGAACAGTTGCTACAGCTAGAAAATTGTTTCCACCGCTAGTGGGAAATTACCCACCCATTCATGCATCCACACATGCACTTAGCCGCCGACCTCCATCCATCCACCACCCCCACACTCACTTCCCTATACCAGTCCATTAATCCATCTGTAAAGTAACTCAGCCATGGATAACCCTGCCTCCCACAGACAAAAGATTAAGACACATGGGGGCGGGAGATGTTGCCTCAGATCTTGCTCAGGTCTCAAGGGAACCAAGAAGTCAGTTTGCTTTCGAAGCAGGCATAAATCCTCCTTCTGGTGCCTCCAGTCTCAAAGAAATGTAAAGAATAGAATGAACAAGCATGGGAGCCCTGCCCAAGGTGCTAGCAGGACAGAGCCCTGGGATATTATTATCTCCAATGGCAAGTCTTGATTCCAGTGTGGGACCTGTCTCACAACCCAGTCTCCACCCTATCACTGAGTGACTATGGACAAGTTCCTTCAACATTCTCCAGCCCAGGACTTCTGTGCCACATGTCTGATAGCAGGAAAGGGGTGACTTTTGAATCCTTCCAAAGATGTAACTCCTGGATCTTCAGATCTCAGACTAAGCCTCCAGCCTTGTACAGGCTCCCCCAACATCCAACATATCCAGAAATGCTCCCGCTTCTTAGCTCCCCAGGGGCTACCCTCTGGAAACAAAGGGGAGGCTAATTCGAAGGAAGAAAAAAAAAACTAGGAGCCAGTGGCACACCTTATTCCATGCAGTCTCCTGCTTGACTAGGAAAGGTTAGGAAGTTAGAAATGAAGGGCGTGGAACCCCATTAGAAACAGGTGTACAGCCAGGCGGTGGTGGCGCACGCCTTTAATCCCAGCACTTGGGAGGCAGAGGCAGGTGGATTTCTGAGTTCGAGGCCAGCCTGGTCTACAGAGTGAGTTTCAGGACAGCCAGGGCTACACAGAGAAACCCTGTCTCGAAAAACCAAAAAAAAAAAAAAAAAAAAAAAAAAAGAAACAGGTGTACAACCACCCTCCCCTAGTCATTAGCTTCCATCTTAGTGTCTTCTGTTTCCTACGCCCAAGCTGCAATGACCTCCCCCGATTAGCACTGGGTCTTACTCTCTTATCTCTCTACAACCGGGGGCTTGCCTCCTCTTGCTCGAACATCCTCAGCACAGTGGGTCCATCTGTCTCCAGTCTCTGCAGAACTCACTGACAAGGATTGCATCTCCATTTATCCCAAGTTCTGCTTGTCTGTCTCTGACAATGGCAAAGATGCTAGTTCTCTGACAGGTAGCATGGACTCCTAACTCCCCAGACAGGCTAGGAGGCTTATTGTACACCTCTGTATGGACCCTTCTTCCCTGGGCACACGACACCTACTGCAGGCTCAAGGCATCACATGGGTTGATATCTACTGCCCTAAAGACTCGTGGTCTTTGAAGGCCCATGGTCCTGAAGCTAATATCTCCCTACTATCCCTGATCAGTCTTTTCAGACAAACTTTGTTGCCATTAACATCTGCTGAGAATTCCCAGGGGGAAGAGATTGGGCCTTATCCACCCACACTGCCAGTATTGCTTTGCATGGCTGGCACAGAATAAGACCCAACATGTAGTTAAGAGGAAAAAAAAAAAACAAAAACAAATTGAGAACAGTTCTTTCCCAACGCATGTGCACACACACACAGAGAGACACACAGAACATAGAGCACACATCCAGTTCTCAAGGCAGTCGGGGCTGCCTCTGTTGTGGAATTAAGTGTTTGGCTAAAGTCAATTCCATAAGGTTTTGATAATCCGATTTCAACTTCTCGGCAAGCCCCCACCCCATGCCACCCCCTTCTACCCTCCGGGAAATTCAGAATCAGCAGAAAATCTTGGAAATAGTCTCATAAAGGAGCAAGCTTTCCAACAGGGGAGTTTCCTCCAAAAGCAGGCATTCTCTAGACACCAATGTTCCTAGATGCCCTCTCCCCTAGACTTTGTCTATGTGGATGAATGCAGCTCTGTAGTAATAGCTAATTCTCTATGGGAGCTTTCTAAGTGCTGGGCACTGCTGTAAGCACTGTGACCAATCTCATGTGGTAGATGGGAAAAATGAGGCACAGAAGAGAGGTGAGTTGCCCAAGCTAGACAGCTAGGAAAATGTCAGAACTAGGGTTCCAGCAGGGCAGTTTGGTTCCAGAACGCTACAACACATACCACTTTTCTGAATTGCCTCATCCCTGAGACAAAAACAGAGAACAGCAGGATGAGGCAAGATCTGAAGGTGTAACCACTATTTCACATGGTGAGCATGCAGCAGTCCCCAGGTCCAGCCTTCATCTGCTCATCTGATGTCATTGCACCCTCAAATAACCCATGAGGTAGGGATCATTTCTGTCATTTTACATATAAGGTTGTGAGACAGAGGAAGGGGCGTGACCTCTCAAGTCCACAAAAACTGGAAGCAGCAGGCCGAGATTGAAGCCCATGCAGGCCTGTTCAGTAGTACTTGAACCAAGGGTCAGAGGGTTATGATTGATGTCTAGTTGGGGTGGAAAGGCTTGGCTTTGCTAGGAAGACCTGAAGTGGAGAAAACAAGAAGTGAGTCTGGAAGATCCAGGCAGTGCTTGAACTCAGAAATAGAAATGGCCTCTGGAGAGCATCCAGCCTCTTGACACTCTCCAGCCGAAGGGCAGTGAGATTCTCCAGAACTTCAAAGAGGAAATCTGCTCAGCCTTCAGCCTTCCTGACGTCAGCGCAATGGAATGTGGGACAAGAATGCAGTGCTTGCCCTCTCCTTATTCCCAAGGCCAGGACCTGGTGAAGCTAAGGGAGAGGAAAATGGAAGAGTAGGATTAGGGATCCAGAGGACTAGGGTTTCAGTATGTGTGGTTTCTAGAAAGGGGCAGGGCAGCCCACTGACGGGACAGGGAACTGAGCGCCTCCGTGCTAACCTGCCAGGACCCGATCTGAAGGACAAAGCACTTGTTGATGTCAGTGGACTGGTAATGTCTTCTGGATGACACGGTCCTGCAAGGACCGTTGCTACTTCCTGAAGGGTTTCAAGCAGGCAGGCAGCGGGCAGGATGCAGGAACTGCCTCTGAGGACCAGGGAGACCTTACCCTGTTTCTGTGCCTAGGATCTTGAACTCTTTCCTTTGGCTCCAGTGGGAGAAAACATGAGCCATCCTGGCCTCCAACCCGGTAGCAGTGGGAAACCTTTAAGACCAGATGCAGTGACGTCAGAGTTCTAGGTCAGTTAGACCCCCAGTGCTTTGGATCTCAGACTCTCCATACCTGGAAGTCTGAGCCTGTTTCTATCAACATCCGTCTCCGTCTCTATAATCTCATGCCCACCAGGCAATCATTTCAAGCATCCTCCTCAAAAGAGAGTCAGCCTCTCTTTTCAGGATCCCAACACTGTAAAGATCTCACCCAACCTTGAGATGAAGTCCCAGCTCCTATTGTATCCTCATCAGGGACAGCACCATCATTAACATCAAGTTCTCATCATTGCCACCAGGCCACCACTTCCCTCAGAAACACACAAGCTAGACAAGAAAGGACAGAAACTCTGTTCCACTCCAGGGCCATCACTTCAGAGCCTACATACATGATACCTCCCAGTGCCGCAGTGTTAAGGGTCAGAGACTCTCCATGGAGGCCCTGGGAAGATGCAGAAACCAGCAAGATGAGGGAGTGCAGGAGGACCACTCTCCAGTCATACAATACAGCTAGGACAAATACAGACAAGACAACATGGTGCCTTGACCCTTCTCCAGTCATAGTTTTAGACAAAAGATAGACCCCGGGTGAACATGGATGCCCACTCACATCTCATTTGTCTTATTCTTGATCTATATTCAAAGCGCTAAGATCTAGTGAATTTTCTGCCTGCTGGAAGGAGCTTCCAGGACTTTCCATGTGGGCCTCTTCTTCTGTTCTTCCTAGGATGGACCAGGTCACTGATGATATAGTAGGTCCAGAGGGTAGCCGAGGGGTAGCTCTATGTGAGGAATATGGAGCTTGTACTTAAGTATGGGACTGGAATGTTTGCCCTCAGAATTATGAGACCCTTTACCAGAATAAGATAGGAATTCGAGTAGAAAAAGGAAAGGAACAAGGCTCGGGTGGGAACTGGCCCTTCCCTTCTCCTCTCAATGGCTTGAGAATGGTTTCCTGTGAAATTCGTGTAGAAATGTAATCCTCATGGACAGATGAGAAGGCGAAGAAACAACCAAGCTACAGTGTTAAGAGGTGAGGTCCTTGTGAAGTGATTAGGGTTGGGGAAGGTCATCAAGGTCGCGTCCCATGATTGAACTCTAGTCGTTTTGTAAGAGGTAGAGAGACCAGAGGGGTCTACTTCTGTTGTTATGTGATACCTTGCTATCACCACAGGATTTTTGTAGAAAGAAAGCCATCACCAGATGTGGACCATTAGCCACAAAAAACTTCCTTTCTTCTTAATGTATGATAGTGTGTTATTAGCCACAGAGAGTGAACTGACACTCATTTCATCGTGGACTTCCAAGATGCAGGGTCCAAACTCAAATCTGGCCTTCAAATTGTTCTGAAAGCATAGCTTTTCAAGATAGGAAGTCACTTGGTGTGTTGTTTTTAAATAGACAGACCAGGGCAATAGCTCAGAGGTAGTGCACGTACTTAACTTATCCCTAGAGATAGATAGATGACAGATTAGACAGACAGACAGACAGACAGACAGATCCTCCACTAGTACAGATAGCCAGTCTACCATCTGTCACCTCTGTAATGACAGCTTTGATTGCCCTGTAAGATAGACATTATTTCTGTCACCACTTCTACCACCTCCACAACAGATACCCTGACAGCTCTGCTCCATTTCACTGGGTCTAGCGTCCTATTCACGGGCCATGGAAGATACTTCTGATTAGCAAAGCCTGTGCTGTGTCTGTGTCTCTGCCCCAGAAGGAGCTGGAGAAACGAGTGCATGACCTTTGGGTTCTATGGTGCAAAACAAGCTGTAGCAGTAACCAAGGCTAACAGAGGAGGACATTCCTCAAACACCAAAAGGGTGAAGTCTGTGGGCAGTGAAACAGAGTAATGTCTCAACAGTCTGCTATCCAACATGGGTATACATCTCTATCTTCCTCATCCCTTGACTTAAAAATTTAACCTAGTATCACCTTTGCCTGCACAACCCAAAACAACCTTCCCCAAGACAGACAACTCAAAACCTTAGCAACTAGCACATCTGTTAAGTTCAGGTTATCACTAAAACACACACACACACACACACACACCATAGACAAGGCAACTTAAACAATAGAAATTTTTTTTCACAACACTAGAGTCTGAAAATCCACTATCAGGGTACTAATATAGTCAGTTTCTGGTGAGGGCTCATTTTCTTGGCACCTTTTTCATTTGTGTGTGTGTGTGTGTGTGTGGTTTGTAAAAGAGAAAGAATACTTTCTTATAGGGTCACACTCCCATTGTATTAAAGCTCCCTTTTTTTTTTTTTTTTTTTTTTTTTGGTTTTTTGAGACAGGGTTTCTCTGTGTAGCCCTAGCTGTCCTGGAACTCACTCTGTAGACCAGGCCGGCCTCGAACTCAGAAATCCGCCTGCCTCTGCCTCCCAAGTGCTGGGATTAAAGGCGTGCGCCACCACTGCCCAGCTAAAGCTCCCATTTTTGTGATTTCATTTAACTCTTTTTTTTTTTTGTCTTTGAGACAGGGTCTCATTTGCCCAGAATCACCCCAAACTCACTATACAGCTGAGGATGGCCTTGAACTTCTAATCCTCCTGCCTCCACCTCCTGAGTGGAGGTGCTTAAAATCCTGTCCTTAGATATGGTTGCACTGCAAACAAGACTCTATCACATGAATTCGGGTGGCCATGATTCAATCTACAACAATATCCAACTCCAAGATCTCAGGGTGGCATTCCTTCCTCTGTCTTGCTTTCTTATGATCTTATCTCTCTATTCTGTAATCACCAACCTGCCTCCGATTGGCAGGATAGGTTGAGTTACACTGTGCTCACAAATGACACCAAAATCCGAGTACTTTAACACAAAATTTTGCTCCCACACAAATGCTGGGCGGCGCTGGGTCCAGGCAAGCGCTTAGCACATCTGTGCTCCATGTGGCAGCACCACATTCCAGACTGCTTGATCTCTCCGTACACACACACACACACATCCCCTGCCCCACCCTATCTCAACACACATCCCATGATCAGTCAAGGAAGGTGTGGAAGCCAGCAAGGGAGAACACTTTCCTAAATGTTTTTGATCAAAAGTGACATGTGCCACTTCTGTTCATGTTTGTTTTAGCGGAAGCAGGTCACATGACTTCAAGAGCAGAACTCCCAGGAAAGAACTAAATTTGAATCTTGGTGGGAGGAATAACTGTGCCATAATAAGCTACAATCAAGGGTGGACCAAAGGAGGGTGAAAGAGAAGGGGAAGCCAGCAAGCACAGACAGAGGGATGAGGTGGCACACACCTTTAATCCCAGCATGCATGAGGAAGGGGCAGGCAGATAAATGAGAATTCAAGGACAGACTGATCTACAGAGCAAGTTCCAGGTCAGCCAGAACTACATACTGAGACCCTGTCTCTTTAAAAAGAAAAGCTATCTATAGTCATGAATTTGAAGCTGGTCCTAGGGTTTAGTTGGTGTTTGTTTTTCTCTTCTTCTGTTAACCTTTTATTGTGTGGCAATTGGCACAGACACTTTGAGCACTTCTGAGTTCAAGGGCCGAGACAGGGCACTGTCACCAATTTCGATATTACCATTAAAATAAAATGCCTCATGGGACTCCTCTTTGAGGAGACTTTTAAGCTATTGCCTAAAGGAAAAGGTGGGGGCGGGGGGGGGGAGTGACTGATATGGATAAGGTCTAGGAGACAGAAGGAGGAGAGCATATAAAATGAGGTGAGCCTAGGAGACTGGAGACACGTGATCCATGGCTTTACAGGCTACAGGAAGGAAGGGGGATTTGATTTTAAGTACTATGGAAGATTTCAGCCAAGAAGTAATACGATCACATTTAAAGTTTTAAAAGCCCCTCTTAGTGGCCTGGAAAATGGACAATATAGAAACAAGTGAAGAAGTCAGAGTCATGGCCTGGAAGGAGCTGATCCTGTCCTGAGCCAGAAGGAACAGTTGGAAAAGAGACATACGTTGAAACGGAGCAACAGATTGAGCGGAGAGGTTCTATTTATGAAGTATATAGGAAAAGGAAAACCCAGGATGACAGCAGGCTTCAGGCCGGAGCCACTGGAGGAATGGTGGTGACATTCTCAGAGATGGGTGACTGGGGGAGGAGACAAGCTGGGAGGAAAGAGTTGCGAATCTAGACGCCGGTTTTGGAATTAGACTTCTGTCAGAATGCCAAGTAGAAAACCCAAATAGGCAGTTGGCGCCACAACCTGGAGGCCAGAAGTGGATCTCTATTCCCCCCCCGTCCTCCCCCCCCTTCATCCATCTGTTTCTTCCTCTGCAGTTGGCTGAAGTCATGGGTTTCTTACTCTTCTTAACTTGTCTCCGGGGTCTGCACAGCCTCTCCAGCCCCTGTACTGAGCGTGTCCCTGCCTCCAGTCGTGAGCCCCCCACCCTACCCTACCCCACTTCCCCCACCCCCCCACCCCGCCTTTGCAGAGCAGTTGAAGCACTGAACTTACTGCCAGTTTAAAGGCCCAGTAGTCCAGGGCTGCACACTGGCGTCAGCTATCCCCTGGCTTCACCCTCAGGAATGTGACCAGAAATAGCTCCCTCGGCCCCCATCTCCCGCAGCCTCTCTCTCTCTCTCCCGCTACTTGCCCACGATGGGATAACTATAATTCCTTTGTGTCTCTGAGTCTTGGTGCTTGCTGTTCAACCTTCCTAGACCATCTTCCCGGCGCCCCACTCATTTTCAAAGCTCCCTCCATCACGTGTTTCCCCTACCTCTCTCTAGCCCTCCAGTAAACACCTTGCTAGCTGCATGGGTCATTTCTGCTTGGTTCCCAGGGGCCCCAGTTTCCTGAATTTCTCCCGAACAAGCTCAGTCCAAGCCCATACACCTCGGGGCTCTGAGTAGCTTAGACAACAAGTACTGAAGGAGGAAGAAATTAAGAAACAAAACTCTGGCCATGATACCACTTCGGGTTCCAGAGGGATGGAGACAGGGAAGGGGGCTGTGCTGTTGCTCAAGACTTCCCTCATCCTGGTGTCCCGGCACTCCTGTAACTCTAGCACTAGTCCACCCACTCAGGGCCTGCAGGGCCAAGCTCTGCCCCTGGGTCTGCTCCAAGACCCTCTGGACATGATCAGATTCAGAAAAGCATGGGAAGTGAAATGGACCCCTCCCCAGGGCCGGGGACTTTCAGAAGCTGACTCATTTGCTTTCCTGCTGAGTTCTTTCTGGAATATTACATCCTCGTAAAGCCAGAACCCAGTGTCCCACGGGCCAGGAGCCTCACACCTCATTTAGCCTAGTCACTTGACTCCCTCTGCAGGCCTCAAAGTTGCATCTTAAGCCAGCCCTGTGTCCTTTTCCTAGGCATAGAACATCTCCTGCAGGTCCCATGAAGCTGAGGTCCACAAAAGAACAGACTGAAAAACAGCATCCTTGGATTTTATCTCAAGAGACACAAGCCAGGAACGGAAAAACAAATACCAGTTTCTCTCACTCATCTATGAAAACTGTGTAGAAGTACAGGATAGGCACATATCTATAATACCAGCACTTAGGAGCTGAAGCAAGAGAATTATAACTTTGAGCATACCCTGCACTACATAATGAGTTACAGACCAGCCTGGCTACAGAGTGAGACATTTACCTAAAACACAACAACAACAACAACAAAGAAAAAGAAAAGAAAAAAAAAGAAAGAAATTCTTGGGCTAAAGAGATGGCTCAGCGGTTAAGCGCACTGGTTGTTCTTCCAGAGGTTTTGAGTTCAATTCCCAGCAATCATACGGTGGCTCACAACCATCTGTGATGAGATTTGGTGCCCTCTTCTGGCCGTCAGTCATACATACATGTAGGCAGAATGCTGTATACATAATAAATGAATTTTTTAAAAAAATCTTTGCAGTGTTGGTCACTAAGGGTGGAGAAAGGAGAATGGGAGGAAATTAAGGTTATTTAGGGACTTGGAAGGGTGCTAGGAAAAGAGCAGAGAACAGAAGTTAGCTCACGGAGAAGTGGGGTGGACATGATCAAGGCACAGCATGTACAAGTGTGGAAGATTAATTATAGAGAACTCTATCACATTCATTTGAGTTGTAGTAAACTAAACATAGAAAAGAGGAGCCCAGTGAGGTGGTGCGCGTCTGTAATCTCCATGCTTAGGAGAGTAAGGCAGGAGAGTTAGAACTGTCAGAGACTGCTCAGGACTATATAATGAGCTTCAGGATAACACGATGCTGATGGGGGGAGAGAGAGGGAGAGGGAGAGGAGAGGAGGAGAGGGAGAAAGAGAGAAATGAAAGAAGGAAAAGCCTCCAGAAAAAGTGTCGACACCTTCAAAGGACCCTAATGTTTCATACATACATAGGTACACATTCACAATGTATATATGTATATATTCACTATATATATGTATATATTCACTATATATATGTAGATATTCACTATATATGTAGATATTCACTATATATATGTAGATATTCACTATATATATGTAGATATTGTATATATGTATTCATTTAAGGGAATACCAGAGATGTATAAATATATTGTCACAATACAGACTTAAACAGACATGTACACAATTTGCACACACAATCACACAAGGACAATTCTCTATTCCTAAGAGGAATACTTGGAGAAATATTTTGAGAATCCACTTGGAAAGCACAGTGATGTACTGACTTAATAAGAGGGGCAGTCTAATGGAGCCTATTGGCTTGAAAGCCCTTTGTTTTGCTCAGTACTCACTTGGTTTTAGGTTTGGGACAGACTCTGGTTTGTGTCCCAGCATCTACATGGTGGCTTACACCATCTGTAACTCCAGTTCTTGGGGTTCTTATACCCTTTTTCTGTCCTCCATGGGTACGGCATGCATGTGGTACACTTATATACATGAATCAAAACATTCATACACATAAAATAAAAATCTTTTAAAAAAGGATTGTGGTGGAAGGTTTTTGCTCTGGTTATTATTGTTGTCTTTGTTGTTTGTTTGGCTTTTGAAACAGGCTCTTACATAGAATAGACAAACCTGGAACTCATTACATATCTGAGAATGAAACTGAGCTCCTGAGTCCCCTGTCTCTCCACTCCCAAGTACTGGGACTCCAAGCTGCCATGCCTAACTCGTGTGGTGGTGGGAACCAAAACCAGGACTTCATGCATACTAGGCAAGCACTGGAGTATATTTAAAGTGATGGACAGACAGTTCCAAGCACTCAGGGAGCAGAGTCAGGAGGATCAAAAGGCTGTCTTCAGAACTGGAGGCTAGCTCTGTGGTTAAGAGCACGTACTTCTCTTGCAGAGGATCTGAGTTCAATTTTAGCATCCAGGTCAAGTGACTCACAACCGCCTATAACTACACCTCCGGGGGATCTGATATAGTATCTGGGCCACACACACACATACACACACCAATTTTTAAAAATAAATCTTAGAAAGGAACAAGATGGCCTTCAATCCTGATTGAATCTAGGTGAGCCAGGCAAACATAGGAAATAATTTAGTAAACTGGGACTCAATTTGGATTATTCATCACACACACACACCCTTTGTAATAATGCATTTGGCTGCTTAGCTCCTTTACCTGTGTGTACAGTACACGTATAGCTCTCTCCAAACAATGCACTTAGCAACTACAGAACACTCTCAGAGCTCCACCAGTGCACCTCCCTCTCTGAACAACAGATGTCTCAGCTCCTGGTAACAATCAAATTTAGATGGTTCCTATTCATTCAATTGTGTCCCCAATGTATCCAGTTTAAAGATAGAAAGGCTGATCTAGTCTGAATCAATTTGGGGAGTATATGGCATAAGTCAAACCTTATCTTCAAGTAAACTCTGAGGGAGAATGCCCTATTTACCATCTTCTTCCTGTGTGCAATGGGATGTGCACATGATTAAAGTCGGGGTGTTATGGAAAGGGTATATGTATATAAGGAAAATGATTATATAGCCTAATCTATCAGTAACAACAGAAAACCTCCCCTCTGCACTGCTTGTGACCAAACTCCTCCTCTCTAACCCCATAAAAAGCAGCACAAATAAGAACTGAGACCCTTCAAGAACACCAAGCTACTCAATCCTAACAGTCCCTGACTCTCTTGCCTACTTGTGGGGCCCTTTTCCTCCTACTGCGTTGCCTCGTCCTGCCTTGATGGGATGAATGTACCTAGTCTTACTGTAGCTTGTTAATGCCTTGTTTGGTGGATGCCTCTGGGAGGTCGGCTCTTTCCTGAGGAGAGACAGAGCAGGGTGGATCTAGGGGAGAGGAGGGATGAGGGGAGAGACTGGTATATGTGAAAATCTTCCCTCGGGTGGCTGGCTCTCTCTTTCAGTGTATTTGGATCCTCTCGACTGCTTTGTTCTGAATATGGGCTACTTGTACAAATCTGGGTGAGTGCCACTCTCAATTCTTTGGATAAGAAGCCAAGGACCTGGAAGGACCCAGCCCAGTCCCTGACCACCAGCAATATAAGGATTCAAGTGTTCTCTGCAGTCTACCACCATCCCTTGCTTAATGCCTTCAGTGCATGGGGTCTTATTCTTATTGTAGGACGTTCTTGTCGTTTACTGATCTCCTAGTAACAACAAACATGGCCACTAGACACCTGAGGTCTAAAGAGTTGTTTTAGATCTATTTTTGTTATTATTTCTAATTGTGTGTACAGGGCGTTATGGACACATGTTCTGATGCCCTCAGAGGTCAGAGGCGATGAGTCACTTAAAGCTGCAGCTGCAGGCAGTTGTGAGCCCCATCAGACATGGATGTTGAGAACCAAACTCAGGTCCTCTGCAAGAGCAGTACACTGGAGTCATCTCTCTAACGCCCCTATTTTTTTTTTTTTTATTTCTCTTTATTTTTGAGACTTCCAAATAGGCATACAATGAAATACGATCATATCCACCCCCATTTCCTTCTTCTAATTCCCCCATATCCTTCCAATACATCTCCCAACTTTCTTCTTTCTCTCTCTCCTTCCTTCTCTCTCTTTCTTTCCTTCTTTCTTTCTTTCTTTCTTTCTTTCTTTCTTTCTCTTTCTTTCTTTCTTTCTTTCTTTCTTTCTTTCTTTCTTTTCTTTCTTTCTTTCTGATAACCCATTAAGTCCAGTTAGTGCTGTCCATATGTACATAGGTGTGGGGCCATCCACTGGAGCCTGAGAAACCAGCCAGTAGCCACATCCTCCAAAAACAATGATCCTCCACCACCACCACCCCTGCTGCCCTCACAGCTATCAACTGCCAATACTCCTCAGACAGGGGTAGACCTAGAGATCATCCACCCCATCTATAACAGATTTTTAGCTAGCTGATCTTGTGGAGTTCTTATGTAGGTAACCATTCTGTGCATTCATGAGTAGGCTAGACAAGTCATTCATGGTCAGAAAACTGCATTTCACAGCATACCTCCCCCTCTTCCGGCTCTTACACGCTCTCCACTCCTCATCTACTGTGATCCCTGAGCCATACAGGTGATCTACTTATAACTCAACAGCCAGGCTCTTTATTTTCTATGCTTTGTCTAGTCTAAATTCTCATGGTACATGATCTGGCATCCAAACATCAAATCTCATGAGAAGCTCTGGTTATTTGTGTTTGTATTAAATCCTTGGGCCTTTATCACAGTGTTCAAGGTTTGGCATACTGGGATCACAGCAGTGTGGTTGATAGCCCCACCACCACTACCATAGAAAGTGGCAAATTCCTACAATCCTGCACTGGAGAGACCGAGGCATAAAGAATGCCATAAGTCCAAAGCCAGCCTGGAACACATAGCAAAACCTTGTCTCAAAAATAGTAAGTCAGAACCAGGCCTTTAACCCCAGCACTTGGAAGGCAGGAAAATCTCTGTGAGTTCAAGGCCAGCCTGGTCTTCATAGCAAGTTCCAGAACAGCCAGAGCTACATAGTCAGTCCCTGTCTTTAATAATAATAATAATAGTAATAATAATAACAATAATAATACAGTAGTAGTAGTAATAGTAAAAATAAATAGAAGAGAAAGAAAAGTAGCTTGTATGAACAGAATTGGCCCTCAAGAAATCTACTTCAAGCCAGGCAGTGGTGGCGCACACCTTTAATCCCAGCACTTGGGAGGCAGAGACAGGCGGAGTTCGAGGCCAGCCTGGTCTACAGAGTGAGTTTCAGGACAGCCAGGACTAGAAACAGAGAAACCCTGTCTCGGAAAAAAAACCAAAAAAAAAGAAATCTACTTCATAGAGCTATCATGAGACAATTAAAATATTTAGTATGGCACCTGGTATTTAAGGATCAAGAAATATTAAAGTCATAACTGATCACCTTTAGAAAGGTGAAAGAATAGAAGAGGAAAGAATGGTGGATATATAGGCATAAATAGGTGGCCAGTGGGAAGAAAGAGTCTAAAAAATGCAGACCATAGTTAAGTCCATCAGATTATATCCCAAGGCTGAGAAATAAAAAACAACCTAGCGTCCCACAGAAGGCCTAGCATCCCACAGAAGGCCTAGCATCCCACAGAAGGCCTAGCGTCCCACAGGAGGCCTAGCGTCCCACAGGAGGCCTAGTTGTATCCCACAAGTAGAAGGGCCTAGCGTCCCACAGGAGGCCTAGCATCTCACAGTATTCTCACTAAGAGACTTCTGCTCTAAGCTTTCTTGAGTCTTATTCTCTACATGCCCTTGGATTGTCCCACAGGAGGCCTAGCATCCTACAGTAGTCTTCCTAAGAGACTTCCCCTCTGAGCTTTCTTAAGTCTTGTTCTCTATGTGCCCTTGGATTGTTCCACAGGACACCTAGCATCCCACAGGAGGCCTCGCATCCCACAGAAGGCCTAGTGTCCCACAGAAGGCCTAGTGTCCCACAGAAGGCTTAGCATCCCACAGTAGGCCTAGCGTCCCACAGGAGGCCTAGCGTCCCACAGTAGTCTTCCTAAGAGACTCCTGCTCTAAGCTTTCTTGAGTCTTATTCTCTACATGCCCTTGGATTGTCCCACAGGAGGCCTAGCATCCTACAGTAGTCTTCCTAAGAGACTTCCCCTCTGAGCTTTCTTAAGTCTTGTTCTCTATGTGCCCTTGGATTGTTCCACAGGAGGCCTAGCATCCCACAGGAGGCCTCGCATCCCACAGAAGGCCTAGTGTCCCACAGAAGGCTTAGCATCCCACAGTAGGCCTAGCGTCCCACAGGAGGCCTAGTGTCCCACAGGAGGCCTAGTATCTCACAGTAGTCTCACTAAGAGACTCCTGCTCTAAGCTTTCTTGAGTCTTATTCTCTACATGCCCTTGGATTGTCCCACAGGAGGCCTAGCATCCTACAGTAGTCTTCCTAAGAGACTTCCCCTCTGAGCTTTCTTAAGTCTTGTTCTCTATGTGCCCTTGGATTGTTCCACAGGAGGCCTAGCATCCCACAGGAGGCCTAGCATCCCACAGGAGGCCTCGCGTCCCACAGGAGGCCTAGCATTCCACAGGAGGCCTCGAGTCCCACAGGAGGCCTAGCATCCCACAGAAGGCCTAGCGTCCCGCAGGAGGCCTAGTGTCCCGCAGAAGGCCTAGTGTCCCACAGTAGTCTTCCTAAGAGACTTCCCCTCTGAGTTTTCTCCAGTCTTCTTCTCCACATGCCCTTGGATTGTCCCACAGGAGGCCTAGCATCCCACAGAAGGCCTAGCGTCCCGCAGGAGGCCTAGTGTCCCGCAGAAGGCCTAGTGTCCCACAGTAGTCTTCCTAAGAGACTTCCCCTCTGAGTTTTCTCCAGTCTTCTTCTCCACATGCCCTTGGATTGTCCCACAGGAGGCCTAGCATCCCACTGAAGGCCTAGTGTCCCACAGAAGACCTAGTGTCCCACAGTAGTCTTCCTAAGAGACTCCTGCTCTAAGCTTTCTTGAGTCTTGTTCTCCACATGCCCTTGGATTGTCCCACAGGAGGCCTAGCATCCCACAGGAGGCCTAGCATCACACAGAAGGCCTAGTGTCCCACAGAAGGCCTAGAGTCCCACAGTAGTCTTCCTAAGAGACTTCCCCTCTGAGCTTTCTCCAGTCTTGTTCTCCACATGCCCTTGGATTGATGTGACTCTCACTCACTCTCACTTCCTCCCAAGCACAGCCACAGGACATGCTAGGAATGAGATATCTTGAGACAAGCAGACCAGAAATAGTCACCTCCAGAAACAGGAAAGCCTTCCATGCAATGGCGTGGCAAATCACATCACCTCAGTCTAAAATTCAGAGTGGCTTCCCTTCCTTAACCTCTCAACTGCCATATAAGTGCAGTACAGGACAGGAAACCTCATGTCCTGGGCAAGGACAGCCTTGGGAACCTGGCTCACAGCAAACCCAGGCTTCCACGGGCCCTTTCTATCTATCTATTTCTATTTCTAATAAATCGACTTACGTAGTTTTTATACAATTTTCTCAGTAGGCTCGGACCAGTCGCATCCTAGACCTGCTTCCCAGGTCACTCATGGCTACTTCCCTGGCTTCTCTGTGAACTGACCAACATCTGTCCTCAAAAATCCCCAATTCTCAAGAAAGGAGAGCATGACAGAAGGGGGTACTTGGGACTGTTTTCATCTCTTGATATTCTGGGAGCTACAGGACATAGAAAAATGGCTCCAATGCAGGAGAACGGTAGGAATGGCCAGGCCAGCAGGAAAAATCTTGGCAACCAGAAATATAAGACATGGGGATGAGATCTGATTTTTAAAGAGCTTTCTGTTGACTTTGCTAATCTACAGGAGTGGCACTCAGAGGATGGCTATGCGGGCCCTGCAGTGAGTCTGGGCAGACCATGGGGGAATCTGAGAAGTGACTTCCTCTAGCCTTGCCCTTGCCCCTCTGATTGTGCCCCAGAATATGAGGGGCTGTATCTTCCCTCCTCCTCCAACTCTCACGACCTCAGAACCATAGTGAAGACGCGGGGTCTGAGCTTCTTTTCTGTTGCTGTCATAAAATACTCTGACAGAAGTAACTCAAGGGAGAAAGGGTTTATTTTGGCTCACAGCTCAAGGCACAGGCTGTCTGTCATGACAGAAAGTGAAGGCAGCTGAAGGTTACTCTGTACCCTGACTCCTACCCTTGAGAATGATAATCTTTTTTTAAAAAGATTATATTTTTAATTATGAAGTGGTATGTGCACATGAGGGCGAGTGCCCTTGGAGGCCAGAGGCATCAGCTCCTCCTGAAGCTAAGGTTACAGGTGGTTGTGAGCCACCAGTGTGGGTGCTGGGAACCAAATTCTGGCCCTCTACAAGAGGCTAAGCTAACTTTCCTACCATACCTCTTATCCAAACTCCTGACTACTGTGGTTGTCAGAACAGAAACCAAGCAAGAACTAATGCTGCTACTAAGAAGTTTAAGAGGAGGCTGGAGAGATGGCTCAGCAGTTAAGAGTCACTGACTGCTCTTCCAGAGGTCCTGAGTTCAATTCCCTGCAACCACATGGTGGTTCACAACCATCTGAAATGGGATCTGATGCTCTCTTCTGGTGTGTCTGAAGATAGCTATAGTGTATTCATATACATAAAATAATGTATTTTAAAAGAAGTTTAAAAGGGACTCTTCCCCTCAAAACAGGAAGACAGTGGGAAATCCACCCGATGAAAGATAGTTACCAGCTCTTACTGCATTCATTTCCGACAGCTACACTCATAGCCTCAGGCTTCATAGATTTAAGAGGACAAGGAGGATTCCCAAGACCCTGATCAACGAGCTAAAAATCTGACATAAAGAAGGTGGGCACGGCATTTCCTAGACATTCAATAGTAATTGGGTGTAAAAATAATATGATTTGGCCAAGGCCACTAAGCCAAGAATATATTCATACTTTAGCCTATTCTAGGCTGTGTTCTCGCTGGTGGCCTATTTCTTCTTGTCTGAGGTCATTCAAGAACTGGGCAAGCAAGAAAAACAATTGACAAGGTAAAAGTCAGAAAAGTGGGGGCGCAGGGGAGAGAGGCACTGTGAGGAGAATTCCAAAGCACTTTTTACTGCTGTCTCGAGACAAGGTCACAATCTACCAACTGTGTAACTCTAAAATCTGACTTCATCCCAGAAAAGAGGGTCCGACGTGTCTGGCATCAGAATAAACACCGACTACGCCCCTTAAGCAACAAAAATACAATACTACCACTTAACGTCACATTTTGATCCCACCTCCTCTGACGAAAACCTGGTTCCTCCCCTTCCGGGTGATACGCAAGCCCCACCCATAGAGTGTGAAGGTATCCCTGTGATGTAATTGTTAACGGTCCGTTTCCGGGGCGGAGCCAGGGAGGGCGGGGAGTTTAGGCTGTGCCGACCCTGAGCCCCCCTTCAGGTGACTCCAGCCCCTCTAAAATCCCCATCCAGGGCCTAAATGTCCCAGCTCCCCTGCCGCTAGACCTCTCTCCTTGGTGACTCCACGTTCTGGTCCCTAGATAACCGCCCTCCTAACGCTTTAACTTCTAGTGATTTCCATATCATCCATCCCATCCTATCCCGATGTGACAGTTGGCTTCCGGGGGGCCACCTGCCTCAGTGTACCTGAGGACTATTCAGACTCGTCCTGGGAATGATGGAGAAAGGGACTTGCGACTGGAAATAAGTGTTCCTATCATGCTGCTCCCCAGGAACCGTTCGGAGCCCGGGACATGTCGCGATTGAGGAGATACGAGGTGGCGCTGGAAGCGGAGGAGGAGTGAGTGGAGGCGGGAGATGCGGAGGAGGGATATGAGGCCGGGGGTGGGGGAAGGTGGACGTCCCGGGGCGGGCGGAGCGGGCCCTCGAGGGGCGTGGGCTGCTGCTGTCCAGCCCTTGGGGGGCGGGGCTTCCTTGAGGGCTAGATTCCAGAGGTGGGGTCTGTGGGTCAGCCCCGCCCCTCCCGGTCCGGCTCTGCCTTGTCTTTGCAGGATCTACTGGGGCTGCTTCTACTTTTTTCCTTGGCTGCGAATGTGGCGCAGGGAGCGGAGGTGAGGGGGCTGTGATCTCGTGGGGGCATGAACGAGGTTCGGTGTCGGTGGACGGATGTGGGGGAGTCCAGGCGCCCCTGCCCCGCCTCATGTCATTGTCGGGTCGCCCTACAGCTCGGCGCACCCCCGGGAGCAGAAGCTGGAGCCTCTGCGGGGCCTAATGAGCTGTTTGTCGAGCGGCCTGAGGCCTGCTCCCCAGCGCTCAGGTCGTGGTCTCCTCTGTCGCACCCCCACCGCTGCTGCACAGACAGCCGGTGCATTAAAGATTTAAAGTCACGCCCACTGCCTTCCTGACTTTACCGCCGCAGCCGCCTTTGGTGCTGGGAATCTCCACACCTGCTGTTTCTTTACCCACAGGGCATCCCTCCCTGGTAGGAAGCCCTTGCATGTCTAGGCCTCCATTGCTCCTAAGGGTCAGACTTGCAATTACTATCAGTGACCGGTTCCCTGCCGCACCCTCCCCTAAAGCACTTACACTGGAGAGTAGGCCTCGTCTTTGCCCCACTGATCAGTGTTCCCACAAGTTCAGCTGTTACCACCTTCCTCTAGCCGTAACTTTGCCAGATATCTGGAGAATCTTCTTTTCCTGGGAGTGGATCTAAAACATTTTAGCCAAAGTTACAGAGTCAGCTCGGTGATTGGAAGGACCAGTTCCTAGAAGCTGCCTCCATCAGTGTACCCCAGGAGCATGACAAGGGTTGAGGGTCCAAGGTCCTTCCTATAGCTAAAACCCCAAACTGGCTCCCCCCCCCCGGCCGGTCTGATCCCAATTTTTTGTTTGTTTTTGTATTTAATATTGTTATTATGTGTGTGTTTGTATGTGTGTGTGCCCAGCACAATGCATGTGCATGTGGAGGTCAAAGGCCAGCTTGTGAGGGTTGGTTCTCTCTTTACCATATGGACTCCAGGGATGGAACTCAGGGTCTCAGACTTGGCACCATGGCCATCCCACCAGCCCCATCACAGTTTTAAAAGTCCTTGGCATCAGCAAGAACTGGCAGTTTGCTAAGAATCCTGCTACCCCCATGTTTACTTGGTCCACCCAAATCACTCTGGAACCAGTTAACCCTTACAGTGACTGAGAGTCAGACTGTTGTCTGCACCGCCACATAGACACTGACTCCCACTCCAGAACAGGCACCTGAGGATTACGCTATGGAGACAGCCTGGATCCTGGCTGAGCCCAAAGCTGACTTTTAGCCTGGCACTGCCCCTGCCATAGCACACAGTGCTGGGAATGAAGACTTGGCCTCTGTATCTTTGGAGAAGCCAAAAAAAGAAAAAAAAGGAGAGAAGGGTACACAGCCAGGAAAAAGTTTCTGCCTTCCAAAGATCTCTGGATTAAAAGTGCAGGAGCGCTTACAAATGGCAAGCAACCAGCAGAGATCATATAGACAGGATGATGGAACAGAGTGAGCGGGGCGGGTGAGGTGCATTTCCTTAGAATTTCTTTTTTGGTGAAACACCCAAGCCCTGAGACGGGTCCAGACTGGGAGTAAGAGAGGTGCCCTGAAGCTTCTGGTATCAAACACTCAGGATGGGTGGCCTCTGGCTTGTGGGTTACCTTCAAGTGTGCAAACTTTTAGCCATTTCGTAAACAATGTCTACATCAAAGACCCCTTCAAATGCTTTGACTAGCCCTGGGTCCACGTCTTCCCAGACTGTCATAAGACCTCTGAGAAAATTTCCAGAAGGGGCCTATGGGTCCTACCCTGGTCAGGAGGAAGCAAGGCTTAGGTTTTCAGTATAGTTGTAGCCGAAGAAGCTTCTCAGAGCAGTGGAAGTCCTATCCCAAGATCTCTACTCCACAGAGGATGACTGGCCTCAGAGCAGGAAATTCAATATCCAGATAAGGGATGGATTCTTGGTGTTATGACTCAGTTTATATTTTAAATCCAGAACAGAACTTGAGAATTGAAATCCCCAGATTAGGAGTCTAGGCCATTAGCCCAATAAACACACCCTACCCTAGACAGTTTACAACTTTCCAGAAAGTATTGACTCAAGATGAGTAGGAATTTTACATACAGATCCAGTTATACCCCAAAGCCCCACTGCAGTAGATTTGGATTTCCACAATCATCCCACTGAATCATATTAGTACATGTGTATTTCTGATGGAAGGAAACATAGGACAGGATGCAGGTGCTTTGAGTTTGGGAAAATGGGTGTTTCTGAAACTGGGTTGGGAAGGGTATGTTCCTTCAAGTCCAGAATGGAAAGACGATAGAATTTGAATCAAAAGAGACAACCTAACTTTGTTCTTGAGTCCGATGTCTCCAACAAGCCAGAGGCTAAGTCTGGAACCCCCCAGGCTCCCGCTGACGAGCTGGCATCCCTGGAACAAGACTAAGCAGAAGCAAGAAGGTGAGATTTGGGAGAGGGGCTTTGTCTTCTGGGAGTTTTGTTGATTTGTTTGTTTGTTGAGGCAGGATCTCACTAGGTAGCTCAGGCTGGCCTGCAACTCACTGTGTAGACCAGACTAGTCTCAAACTTACAGAGATTGATTTGCCTCTGCCTGCCGAGTGCTGGCAATAAAGACATGCCACCTTATCCCCACCCACTTTCACCTGTTTTAACACCAGTAGCCTGGCACCAAAGAACTTTTATTTCTCTTCCTCATCTGCCTCAGTTTCCCTCCTTCATGGTAAACATCTCCCTATTAGTCAAGAAGAGTCTGTTTTAGGGTCTCAGTCTCATCAATTTTTCCTGACTAAAAAATGCGGGGTAGGGCAGGGAGTAGGGAGAAGATGAAGGCAGGTCAGTGCTGGTCTGCCTTCTGTTCCTACCTACTCACAAGCGTCCATCAGAAGTGCGTATGTACTAATATGCTTCAGTGGGATGATTGTGGAAATGGAAGTGTATTACAGTGGGGGCTTTTGGGTATAACTGGATCTGTGTAATTTTTGTCTGTGAGTATACATTCATGGGTGTGACTGGTTACATGACCAGCGTATGAGTGTGAATGGGTATGGGTATGAGTGTAATTGATGATCAGGAGATGCCACAGCGGACCATGGCTGTCCTGAGCTTCTGTAACATCAGCCCCCTACACCATTCACCAGCTCTCTCCCATCTTCTCTGTTCGGGACTTAGAAGCCCGTGGGGGAAATGGCAGTCCTGGAAGGGGATAAGGTCACTGGCAACAGGCCAGTTAGAGTTAGCGCTCAGCATCACAAGATAAGCAAGGCATCTCCACCTGTGTCTGACTCACCTAGTGCCCGAGGCAAAGCACAGCTAGATAAAAGCTGGGGGAGCGGAGGAGAAAGAAAGAAAAGAGGAAACCTCCAGGCTGAGCAGCATGGAGGGGCTCTCTCCCACCCGCAGCCTCCTGCTGATATTGTTGCTTCTGAGCCCAGCTCCTGACACAGGTAAGTTCTCAGAGGACATAGAATGCTGAGCAGACCAGAAGGAACAGGGCCCAGGAAGTTGGACCTCTAGCTATCTAATTAGAGCAGCTGTGGGTCTAGACCTTTCTGAAGGTTGCCCTGTTGTTCTCCAGCCTTGCCACTGCCCTCCAGCACCAGCTGCTGTACTCAGCTCTATAGACAACCGCTCCCAAACAGGCTGCTGAGGCGGATCCTCCGTGTGGAACTCCAGGAGGCTGATGGGGACTGTCACCTTCAGGCTGTTGTGTGAGCTCTGCCCCCACCTTGACACCTCTAACTCTGCCCTCAGTCCAAACCTCTGACGTTCATCCCAACCCTAGCCCCATTACTAATTCTAATACCTACTTGGATTTTCATCTGTCTTTTGCCCTAATCCCTGAACCCTACCTGTGCTCATCCCCACGTGAGCCTAGCTTTTGGACTTTTCCCTTCCCAGGCTGCACCTGGCTCGGCGGAGTGTTTGTGTTCATCCCGAGAACGGCAGCCTGGCTCGGTGGTTAGAGCGCAAAGGGAAAAGGCTCCAGGGCACCATACCTAGTTTCAATCCGGTACTACAAAAGAAAATGTACTCCAGCCCCCAAGAGCAGAAATAATAAAGCAACATTAGATGATGATGTCCAAAAACTTGCGTCTCTTTTATTTCACTTCTTCACACTCCCCAGAAGGGCCAAGCCCAAGACCGCACACACTCTTCAATCATCTGTACACACACATACATGTGACACACACACACACATGGTCACAGGAACACAGACTTCTATACACACTCCTCAGGTGGACTTCCACCTCAAGGATGACATCCGAGGTCCAGAGAGCATTCAGCCGGCAGCAAGTCTGGAGTATAGATGTCAAAGAAAAGGGCTCCAGACTCCCAGCTGAGACCTCCATCCATAGGGATCCACTGCCCTGCCTCTTTCTGCCTGTCCATTTAACCACCTGAGTCTGACAGGGTCACAGATGAACTCAGCTGAAGTTCTCTGGGGTCCTCTGCAGGTTTGGAATTCCTAAAAGAGCAGGGAGCATATCAAGAGACAGAACTGGATCCAGACATCCTGAGAATAAAAGGGGGACATTTCCAAGCCAAACACTCTAAGGTGGAACAGAAGAGCCCGTTTTTTGAGGGAACCCTAACACCCTAAAGATAAGGAAGTAGATATAGCTCTGGGCCAACGGGTAGGGGTGGCAAGATGCTCGAGCCAAGCAAGCCTAACGACCTGTGTTCAGTCCCCGGAACCCATGTAAAGGTAGAACAACTCCAAATTCATGCTATGACACGTGTGCCTGCATACATATACCATACACACACACACACACCACACAACAGTAATAAGATTTAATTTTTCAAATCAGGGAGAAGAGCAAGCATTGATCCAAGACATTTTGAGGGGGAAGGGGTAATATCAGTTCTGACACCTTGAAAATGAAGGGAGCTACTGTAATTCCCAATACTCTAAAGGAAGAGACCCATTTCTAAGAACAGGGACTCAGACATGAAAGGTCTACCTACTCTCCCCTTTGCCTAGATATAAAGAAGACCCAACTCCAGTGATTCCCTAGACCCACAAAATTAATAGGGCATCCGGTTCTTAAGTCAGACACCCAATCAAGCACTTAGATTACCAAGTGCTACTCACCTGGAAGCTTTTCCACCGGAATCATTGGTGCCAAGAACCCAGGTTTTTGAGGTCCATCTTTCCCACTCCGTCTCAGCCTCAGCCTGAAGCATAAAAGGACAGCTGTCTCCCTAGTACCATGTCTCCTCCAAGAGGATTTATTAGCAGAGGAGGAGTCATAACAGAGAGGACAGCCAGGTGGGGAGAGGTGGTTCCAAAGTCTGGCAGGTTCAGCAGGCAATCAGCAGAGGATGGGGATGGACATAGTCCCTGGGCATCAAAGCAACTGATGGGTGTTACAGCTAAGGAACCAATGGCACTCCCTTACCAGAGCCACAGTGCCAGGGCTCCAACAGCCAGGCCAAGGAAAGAGAAGATTCCTAGAGATGCTAACATAGCTACTTGCTCCAAGGGGTCTCTATGATCTGAAAGAAAAGGCCACATGTCACTGGGAAAGCAATGTTAGCCATTCTTGATGCCGCCTTCTGTCTAGGACTCCACATGCTTTGTCAGTCCATCAACCTTACCAAGTGGCCTTGGGTCTGGCTGCAAAGAAGGCCTTGGAGGAGTGGGGCTGTCCTCCTGAGCTACTGTCTCTAGCTGCTGTTCGTGTCCCTGGCTCCCATCAGGTACCTCATCCTGCAGGGGACCTGAAGAAGGATGAAACCGGAGAGGTGTACATAGAAACTTCTGCCTTTCTAAGGCTGGGGCAGGGCTAGAACCTAAGTCTGAGGTAGGGGCCTAGGAGGCAGTTTCAAAGGGTGTGGCCAGCTTCTGGGGATCTGCCTTGTACACTTGCAGACATATGGTCTATATGTGCAGAGGTGGAGACAAGAGACTAAAGTCAGGGTAGGGCTGCAGGCCAGCAAGGCTATCGAATAGGACAGCACATCATGCTGAAGGCCTCTAAAGGGGATGTGTAAAACTGTCTAGTAGATGGTGGCTTTAGGGTGAGGGCCCCACCCTTTGTCTTTGTTTTTGTCTCTCACCAGTGCTAGGAGTACCCCAGGCCTCTGGGCTCCAGGCACTCCAGGTGCCAGCATCCAGAAAGTCCCTGGCGCTGACTCGTACCGCATGGGGCAGCCCAGCCACAGCATCAGTTATCACCTCCTCCAAGCCAATGGGCTCCACCTGGAGGTAAAGATGGTGTGGTCAAAGTAGAGAACTTGCCCAGCCCCAGCCAGTGAAGAGTGGTCCTCTCCCATGCTGCCATCCCTATTGACCTGGCAGAGAGGGTCTAAGCCCCAGGTTAGGTGGCTGATGGGACGAAATCTATGTCTGGATTTGGAAAATGGAAGCATGCAGAGGCTAGAAGGTCTACGGTGTCGGGAAGTCTGTGTTCAAAACTCTGTGTGACTTGCTGAACGGACTGTGGAACCCTCTATGTCTCAGCTTCCTAAGCTGTAAAAGAGGAGTGAGTACACCTAACAGAGATAGCATGTCAAGCGCTGCAGGCAGACAGCCCTGAATGCAAATTATGAACTAAAGGAGCGGCTTCCAGGACAGATGCCAACCAATCTTTGGCATTTCTGGATGTGGAGATAAACTATTTTCACCTAGACACAGGAGTATGTATATGGAGGGTCCTCTGGGTAAAAGGTACACTCTTTTCTAGAGCTTATTCTCTCTCTCTGTCTCTCTCTGTCTCTCTCTGTCTCTCTCTCTTCTCTCTCTCTCTCTCTCTCTCTCTCTCTGCTCTTGTGTGTCTGTGTGGTGGTTGTATGTGTGGTGGTTGTATGATGTGTGTGTATGTGGTGGTGGTGATGTGGTGTGTGTGTGTGCATATGATGGGGTGTGTCCCAGCACATGTGTGGCGGTCAGAGGATGAACTCAGAAGTAAGTCTTTCTGCCTTCTACCTTGTTTGAAACAGGTTCTTTGTTGATCTCAGCTACATAGCAGCCTGGCTAGCCCATGAACTTCTAGGTATTCATTCTCCTGCCTCCACCTTCCCTCTTGCAATTGGAGCCCTCCGGTGACTGACTATGATATCTCGCCTGGCTTTATGTGGATTCTGAGGATTCAAACTCAGGTCTCGGTGCTTATACAGCAATTGTTTACACACTGAGCCAGTTTCCCAACCCTAGAAGTGAGTTTTTAAAAAAGCCATCTCCGCCTTCCACAGACAGGCTTCCATTATGGTTAGTTACCCAGGACAGGAGTCCTACCAGCTACAATCCAGCACCCAGCTCAACACCTTGGCAACGCTTATCTGGAGGGGGAATCAGGTCTTCTGAGACCTGCCAGTGCCTAGAAGCGACGCAGAATGCTTGAGCTCTCAAAACCAGAGACAGCACCAGAAGATCAAGACTGAGGCACACTGCAGACCTCACCGTGGACCAGGCTGGATGCTGTGCTGGCCGGTATTGCAACCGGAACTTGAGCAGGAAGTGGGGTTGGCGACGCCAGGAGGCAGGATATGTCCAGCTGGCATGCAGGCGTCTTGGGTAACCAGGTACTGATTCCACCCGAAGTCCTTGAGGTGGATCAGGACGCACTAGGGGTGACCAGACACAAAGTTCAGGGTAAGTGATGGGTACTCATCCCTTCCCACAGTGTGTGTGTAAAGGTGCTTTAGTCAGATACATCCCAGGAAGGAGGGGGAAATGTTGAATTTGATCACTCATTGAGCCTCAGGTCCTGTCTGTCCTTATTATAAGATAAGCAGCAATCCGAAAACAGAATTTTGATAACTTTGAGTGATAAGAGGATTTTTCTTTCCATCCACAGAAGATTCACTGGCCCAAATTCCAACCTAAGTTTACTGCCTTCTCCCTTCCCACACTCAGATCAAAAGAAAAAGAAAAGGGACCAAGTCTTTTCCCTAGGCAGGGAGAGCATGAGATCAGGCTGCCTTCAGCATAGAGTCCAGAAGCAGGAGTGAGCTAGGCAGCGGGAAGGACACGTAGGTAATGACAGGAGCCTCTAGGGCACATGCAGAACTCATCTGTGACTACTCGATCTCTAAGAAAAGGACAGGACCAGTTGGAAGTTGGGGCAAGGGGAGTTTAAGTCTGTGTGGAGTCTCTGTGATGTGGGTCTGGAAGGAGCCAGGGGTACTCACAGATGCTCTGTAATCTCACATCCAGTAGGCACGTGCTGGCACCCAGTGGGTTCACCTCAGTCACATTGATCCGGTACTCACTCCAGAACTCTGCCCCATGGACCACACATCGGGAAGCCTCCAGAGGGTCCTGTGGACATGGCCAAGGCCCGGTGGATGGACTTTCCCTAGAAGGGAGAATGTTGTCTTGGGCTTGGAAATAGGTCACAAGTTAGAGTCCCCAGACTCTCTCTCATGTCCTACCTCTCACTCTCAGCTCCTGGCAGGGTCTTCTTCCTGGTTGAAAAAAAAAAAAAAAGGATACCAGCTGAGGTCAGGAGGAAAAAGGGCCCCTACCTTCTCTGAGAATTTGTCAGAACCTCTCTCCCTGCCACCCACACCCATATCATGTCAGCAATCCCAACTGCATAGGCACACATACCAGACACACCCACACATACCTGTAGGAAGTAAGGTAGCGAGTGGGCAAACCGCTGACCTGCCCTGGACTCCAAGTACAGGAGAAGTTTTCATAGTCTACTGCTTGGCAGGAGACCTCCGGACGAGCTGGGGGACTAGAGACACAGAGCACAGCTGGAGGTCAAGACATCCCTAGCTCCATCCTATCCCAGAGGGCTTGCTCGGGTCCCAGGTCCCCTTGGGAATCCCATGGTCCCTCACAGCCACCTTCCCTAACTCACAGCCCAGCTTCAGGGTCACCATTCCCACAAATACACCATCCAGGGTCTGACAGACGTAAGTGCCTTCGTCAGGGCTGTCCACCTGGGCCAAGACCAGTCTGTGTCCTAGTCCAGCATCAGGTCCCTGGAGCAGCCTTGAGTCCCCATCCCGAAACCAGGACACTGGAGTCCTGAAGGAGAGGTGAGGAGATAAAGCAGGGAGAGACTAAGTCAGGCTGTGCAATTGCTCTCTGAGAGCATCTACGCACACGTGCAATCAAACCACGATTCCGTGTCTGATGTGGTGGTACATGGGAATCAAAAGAAGGAGGATCATGGGTTTGGGGCCAGTTGAAACCGCATAGTGAGTTCCAGGCCATTCCCAGGCACCAAGTTAAATACATAAAATAAAAACAAGAAAGGAGACGAAACCCAAGCACAAATTCCCTTCACACAGTCCCTTGTGATCTACTGTTGCCTTCTTTTCCTTTATCATCCCAACTTCCTTCTGCACAGGCTACATTCTCTTCTTTCTGTTCCTTAGCACTGAGGTCATTCTCACCTCAGGGCATCTTCACAAGCTGCTGCCTCCACCAGGAGTGTATCTGCTTTAACCTGTGCGTTCCTTTTTGACCGTTTCTTGTGTGTTTGCTGCCTGCCTTCCCCACTAGGATGAAAGCACTTGAAGACACGCATCTTGCTTGTCTTCAATAAACCCAGCACGTAGCAGGTACTTAAACATACTGGCTAGTTGACTGATGATTTTTGTTACTAGGTATCAAACCCAAGGCTTTGTAGTGCCTGGCACCAAGCGACATCCCCAACACTGGCTGCATTTTCTATTGAATAAGCACATTTGGACGGTTAGGACACACAAGCAAGGATTATAGCCAGAAGAATCGAGTATAGGAGGGAACATAAGGTCTGGGCAGGGTCAGGATAGGGCTGTGGGTATGAGATTCACAGGTAGGTGAAAACTTACCCAGCATTCACTCCAGGACAGCACAGCATCACGGGCCTGCCAGGCTGCCCATACTGGACCCCTGTTAAAGGGAGTGTTTACGTCTTTCATACCCCTTCCCATTTATGAGAATTACAGAGGAGCAGGTTGCCAAGCCCTGGGTGGGGTCATTGTGTCAAAGCAGGAAGTTAGACTTGGGAGCCAGAGAGGCATTTTCTTACCTGGAGGACCCCAAGCTTGGGGGCAGGGGGAGGAGGAAGACACCAGGGCTGTAGCCACGGCCACCAGGACCCTGGTCAGCCCTGAGCAGCTGCTGCTCATCTGTGGAGAAAGAGGATGTTTAGGACTTACCCATGACCTAAAGCTTAGCTTACCCTCTCCCTCTTATTATCCTACCTTGATAATCACAGTGACTGAGTGCCCATGGCCTCCAAGACTTCCTCCTACAGGCTAAGAACTGTCTCCTGCTCCATTGAGTAGCGGGACCCCAGAACCCTCCCCTCCTTCCCATGTCGAGCCCCGCCCCCTCTGGGCCTTAGAGCTGAGCAGGTCCCCTCCTCCACCTCTTCCTCTTCCCTCTCTCATTCCCTTAAGGACTTCCTTAAGGAAAACTGAAGCATCAAGAGAAATGAAGCTATTGGAAATGACAGAGGAATCTAACCTGAACTCCCCTTTCCCACCATATACCCAGTACTGTATTTGTCCTTGTGTATGTGTCCACACACAAGCACACACAAAAACACACACACACACACACACACACACAAACACACACACACACACACACATGTTCATCCCAGTCCTGGGCTTAGGGCCCAGAACAAAAGCCAGAGGCAACAGACTGTGCTAGCATTTACGCCCTCACCCCCACCCCGCAACACAACACACTATCCTTGGCGCCCACCCCTGGCACCAAAGATTGGCACTGGCTCAGCCACTCCCATTAACCCATAGGATTCAGCTGCTGGGAATTCTGGCATTCATCCACAACCTGACCAAAACTAATTATTGCCTCTGGCCAACATACAGCAAACCTCATTACCCTTAGATAGGGAGCTGGCATGATGGGTCCAAATGCCCAACATGAGGCCCAGCCCTGCTCTGGCTGCCAAGCCTCTGGCCTAGGCCTGGCTTCTTACTCTCGTACTTGGGCCACTCATATGGGCCTGGCTTGAAATCTTGTTGGTCTCAAGCCTTCGAGGCTGGAAGGAGCTAGGGTGCAGGCTGGGGCTGCAGAATTAAGCGGATCCAGATGCCCTAGCTCCTGCCAGAGGCTGGGAGTGGGCGAGGAGCCAGCAGATGGAGATGGAGACAGGGTGGCTGAGAAGGGAGGGGAGCTGGGAGTCTGCAGGAGCAGGCGCTTGATGTGGGGGCCACAGCACCAAGTGCGGGGAAAGAAAAGTGTCCAGGACCAAAGGCAATGGAGTTGGGGTCAATATGCAAGAGGTCTGGATTGGTGCAGCAGGGACTTGAAGTCTGAGAAATGAACATATAGGGAAGGAGTGGGGTGCAGGAGGAAGGACGGGGGCGGAGAGGAGGAGCAGCAGATTGAAGGTAGTCAGAAAGGGATGGATGGCAAGCCCTCAGTCAAAGTGCCACAAGACCTCTCCAGAGAAGGACAGAAGGAGGCTTCACATATCTATGTCCCCCTGACTGTCTTATTGCCCCCCACCGCGGGTCCCAGCCCCATTTACCCTGGTTAGTCCCACCCTACCTTGATAATCACAGTGACTGAGTGCCCATGGCCTCCAAGACTTCCTCCTAAGAACTCCTAAGAACTGTCTCCTGCTCCACTGAGTCGTGGGACCCCAGAACCCTCCCCTTCTTCCCATGTCGAGCCCCGCCCCCTCTGGGCCTTAGAGCTGAGCAGGCCCCCTCCTCCACCTCTTCCTCTTCCCTCTCTCATTCCCTCCCACCCTAGGGCCTGGGAAGGAAAGAGGCCTCCCCCCTCAGGTTGGAAAGGAAGCCAGAGACACAGCCAGGACCAGCAAGGAGAGGAGGACAGTTTCTGCTCCTTGCTGTCGCTAGGAGATTTCCTTTGTTTTCACAGAGCCACCAAAGCCTATTTACTCAGGGACTCACTAGGTAGTTAACTAACACAAATATATTCACTTGAACACATGTGGACATAATAAAGAGAATTAACACACAGACACACTCCTTCCTGTTCTTTCCACTCTCCAACAATATTTCCTTGGGGCACAGCTGGCTGTGTTTCCAGGGGAAAACAGGCTTCACACTGGAGAATATAAGGAAAGGCCAGAGACCAATTCCCCCATTCCCTGGAAGTTCCAGTCATTTCTATTTTCCCCTCCACCGGTTGGGCCTCAGCACCAGGAAATGCCTTTGATCCCTTGGTGGCAGATATACAAGACACACAGTTACCCTCAGACTCATGTTTTCAGATACAGTCACACACAGACACACACACTCAGACACATTTAAACAGCTTAGCCTACTAGAGGTCCTACTAACACAGAGACAATACACTTTATGTATGTATGTGTGTATGTGTGTGTGTGTGGGGGGGTTACCCTATAATCCCTAAAAGCAGCTCCTCGCCATGAGGAGCTCACAGGAGCTCTTTAGTAAAGACAGATCAGCATCCTATCAAGGCTACAAGTCCTCGTGTGGCCAGAAACAAAGAGTAAGCAGGGAACTCAGACAGAGGGACACTGAGGGACAGACAGCTTGTAGACAGAACTAGAGAAGCAGAAACATGAGACATCTAAGGGGGAAAAGCTGTGAAAAGACATAAAAAAAAAACACCTCTCTAGGAAGATAATCATGGAGACAGAGAAAGAAACGTAAAGAAACGGAGTCAGGCATGAAAACAGAAACACCAGAAGATCAGGGACCTGGGGATACAGCTCAGCTGGGAGAGCTTGCCTAACATGCACAAAGCTCTAGTTTTGATGCCCAGCAACATATAAAAACAGATGTGCCACATCTGCAACCCCATTAATCCAGAGGCTTAGGATACATGTGTCCCAGGGATGGGACTTACTGTCTCAGCCCTGGAGATGGAGGCCAGGCCCTGGCTCACCCCAGACAAGCGCTCTATCACTGCACATTCTCAGCCCCCATCAGCTCTTGAACAGAGGAAGAAGGAAAGCCATGTGCCTTGAGGAGTGGATCTGTCTACTGCTGCAGGCTGGGTAGAATGCCAGTCTCCCTCGACAACTTAAGTAATTCCCGAATACAGGAAACACAGCTTCACTCCCACACAGTCTACGCTAGGACACAGGACACATCACAGTCACAAGTCTCACTGTTGCTCTACTACTGTAGTCACACATTAGTACACAAAAAAACCCAGCCACACTGGCAGACAAAATCTAGACCCCACAGAAGCTTCCCAAAACACATTCCCTGGTGTGGTCACAGCCCTTGTCCCAAACAAACACCTAAAGAAAAATTACCCACTGACAGACGCATCTCCCCAGCTGCTGTACCACCAGCAGACCCAGCTGGAATCACACTCTCAAACGAGGTCGCACTGACAGACACACCAGACGACACCAGTTTCAGAGCCTCACACACACTGACATCGCCACACAGACAGACACACTCAGAGTCCATCAGTCACTCCCAGCCTTTCAGATCACACACCACCCTGCCCGCCCCCTCTCGGCAGCACTTGGGAGTCAACACCCGGGTCCCAGCAGGCCTCACCTTCTGCGGCAGCCGCCGCCAGCGCCCTCCGCCCTCACCCTCTGCCCCGGCCTCTACTCCCTCCAGTGCTGAGCTCCGGCAGTGGGGGCGGCTCCTCCCAGCGCCAATAGAACGAGAGAGGTGAAGCAGGGGGGGGACTCTTGGCCCATTGGAGCCTCCAACTGCCAATCACTTCCACCTCCTCTGGACACTTCCTGTCCCGTCTGGAACTTAGCGCAGGGTGTCAGAGTAGGATACCGAGGACAAAACCTGAAACTGCATTCCTCAGACCTCTCCTGAAGGCCTGTCTTCCCAGGGGCAGCAGACCTGAAAGTGACCAGGCCCTTCCACTCCCTGCCGTCCACACAGCCTCAGGTTTCCTACTGAGCCACTGGGGCCGCTTGCTGACTATTTGATGAAGGTGCCCCTGACTCTAGATAAGATAGGGAGCTGGAAGGTTGGTCTCGTTCTCTTATGCCTTTAAAATAGTCAGGCCGAATCCCATTCCAGTGAAATCAGAATCTCTTCTCCTTGCATCTAGATTCATGTGCTGTTTTGAAAACTTCCAGGCGTTTCCAAACTTTGGCAAGATTAGGGTGTGTGTGTGTGTTTATGTCTGTCCTAAGAAACCAACCACCTACCTAAGGAGCAAGGTCAGTGCCTACTTTGTCTGATTTTCCAGCCCCAGGCAACATTCCCAACCCCAGGCACCTATCCGCTTTCCAAGGTCTCAAGAAGAATGGCCCCAGGTTGGATGACAAGGAGACAAAGTAAGGTTTTCTCAGTCAGACCCAGTCACTAGTCACTAGTCCAGGCTTAGTGTGACTTCTCAACCCTAAGACTCAGTTGCCCTGAAAAAGAATGGATGAAAAACATTCTAGCCATCCTGAGATGTCTGTCACAGCTCTTACATTTACTTTAGACTTTGGAGACCACTTCGTGGTATCTGGTCTCAAATATCAAATGCCCTGTAGTTCTTCCACTACTGTCACAAGGAAAAACAGATCCAGAGAGGAGGTAGACTCAAAATCATTCTAGGCCCTGGGGCTATCTCTGGCTGTCCTTGCCAAGCTTAGCACTGTTTTTTTGCTCCACAGTTTTTGTAGCATAGGTACAGTACTGAAGCTACATCTGCTGCACATAGAAATCGAGGAAGCCAAGAACACAAAGCCACATGCACACTCCCAACCCGCCCCTTTAGCCCCTGTGGTCTGGAGCAGCGTCTAACTGTGGCCACTCACAAAACCAGGGCTCTGGCCAGCAGCCCAGTGTCTGGGTGACCACTGGGACTAGGATTCTGCTCACCCTCTCCCTACCAAACCTTGAGACTCAGGCTTGGTGAGCTCACAACGGACTCAGTAATACAAAGAGCTCTGGCCTTCCAGAAGACTCTGCCAAGCTAAGAACACAAGATTTTAAAATATCCTCCTAAGTTAGCATGCTGTTTATATCACAAGTGAAGAGGACTGGAAACAATACTGAATACTGTTCAGAGAGCAGAGGTAGGATTTCTTTATACTTAGGGCTGAACACAAGGTCTTACACGTGTCAGACAAACACTCTATCACTGACGTATTTCTTGGGTCCTTTGTACCAGACAGTTTCACCAAGCTACCTAGGCTAGCCTTCAATTTGCAATCCTCCTGCCTCAGGGTCCTGGGTAGCCAGGATTACAGACCTGCCACATGAGGTCCAGCTTGGCTTTGGTTTCAGAGACTAGGTCTTGCTATGTAACTCACACTGGCCTCAAACTCAGAATCCTAATCCAGCCTCCAATGTGGTGGAATTACAGGCATGCACTATCATGTCTGGCTTCGTGAAGGAGATTCTTGCATCTAATTTTTGAATCCATAGGCAAGAGTGTTTGGAGTCACACTTAGCCTTTACCCAAACTCCAGAATGTAAGAGTCCACACTCCTCTGGTGTCATAAAACATGGTTAAAACGTGAGACGAAGTTTTATTGATGTCACATCTGCCAGAACTCCAGGTCCCAGGTCTGTCACGTACAAAGATTCAAGGCCCTGCTGCGATCCCAGTCAAGCGATGGCTGCTGTTTCCTTTTCCTTCTGCGCCAGGCAATAGTGTACCTCAGGAAGCGCCCTTAATCTTTCTGCAGCCTATGAGGGGACAAGAAGCAATCAGGGAGAGAGTAAGGGTCACCTGGAATTAATGCGGAAGAGGTCTGGGCCCAGGAAATACTGAAGAGGGCTTATGGGATGAGAAGAGTAGTTCAGGGTAGCTGGAGTCACCAGGGGGTGGAGTTGAGCAGTGACTGAGTTCTAGGAATGCAGAGATTTTTATGAGGCTCTTCAAGGTCATGACTGCTGAGATCCCATGAGGAAATGAGGTGAAAGGATATGACGACCCAGGATATGAGTCCTGACCTGTTCAGGAGTGAGGTCACGCTGGGCCTGGGCAAGCATTTCATAGCCAACCATGAACTTCCGGACAGTAGCAGAACGCAGAAGTGGGGGGTAGTAGTGAGCATGGAGCTGCCAGTGGTCACAGGTGGCTCCAGTCTTTAATCCTGTGGGAGCCCCTGACAACAAGAAGACAGAGATGATCTGGGAAGCCCTTTGTCAGCCCCTCCCCTAAACTAGGTCAGGTACCTGAATATTACATCTCCCAGTATTTTCCACCAGGGAGCTATAGGTAACAGTGTCACCAAATCTCTCTTCTCTCAGTCCCAGTACCCCAGCTCTGGACAGTTGTTTTAAGGCCAACAAGTGCTTTAAGGCCTTGTAGGGATTATAGTTCCCTAAGCCAGAATCTAAGAGCCCAGAAATACTGTTGGGGTACCTCAACACCAAAAGCCTTACCATGCCAGCCCATGGAGTAGGGAAAGGATGTCTCAAACAGGTTGTCATACTTGGTCAAGAGCTTCTTCATGATGGAGGCTAGATCTGGAATCCGAGAGTGATTTTTTCACCCCAGGGAATAGATGCTGGTCCCATCAGGGCTATTCTATCCAGCACCCAGTCCCACGGTCCTACCCAGGAGACTCACCATCACGCTCAGCGGGGGTCAGCTCAGGTAGCCGCTGCACGTGCCGCCGGGGCAGCAGTAGTGTCTGGAAAGGCCACACTGCCCAGAAGGGGACCAGAACTATCCAGTGCTCACTGGTTAGGACCAGACGTTCCTGGATGCACAGAATGGAAGTGAAGTATGCATGTGAGAGGGGGAAGGGGGCAAGCAGGAGGAAAGTGAACGAATCTGAGCCTCTCCACTTGTACTCGAACCCTACTCTAATATTAGCATGGCTGTTAATGTCCTATCCCCCTTTAAAGCATGTCTCTCTCTGGGAGGGTGAAAAGGCTAGAGACTCCCTGGGGACACAAGGCCTGGCTCTCTCCCACCTTTCTGAGGAGCTCTTGATGACCATATTCCAATAATAAGGGCTTTCCATGCTGGCTGTGATAGGTCTGTTGGGATCGCTCTTCGCGCTGGGCAATATCTGGCAGGAAACTGCTAGCCCAAATCTGTCAAGGGGCAAGCACAAAGAAGAGCAGCTGAGTCCATTATCTCTAAGCCTCTGCATACCAATGTATTTCTTTTGCCCTATCCCTTAATCTAGTTATCCTGTCCACAATGTCAGTGGACTCAGCCAAGAAAGCCATTACAGCCTGTCACATACTTGCCTGGCAGTGGGGATGGGGGTTAGAACAGCCCATCATGGCTCCTTTGTTTTCAAAGATCTATTGGGTATAAGGAGAGAGATTCAATAGTCACACAGACATCAAGTCAACCCCTCCTCACCATACCCTGTGGAAGCAGTAATGCTACCCTCCCCAAACCAAAGGTACAGCTCCCCCTCACAGACCTGCACCCAAGGGTACTGGGCACCCAGCTCCTCTGTGACTGAGGCCCATGCATCGATGACAGCTCGGATCTCAGGGACAGACATGAGTGGCAGCGTCACATCCGACCAGGGGTGGAAGCACATGACCTTACTAGGTGGTGAAGACAGAAATGACAGAGGGATATAGGGAATGGGTGCTAAGGGCAGGGCCCGAGCCCAGGTCTTAGTCTTCAGCCCTGGGCTGGAGGTTGTAAGAGGGGAAACCCATAGTTACCAGACTCCTCTGGCGGCCTCTGCTCGGAAGAGAGGGTGGTCACTGGGTCCTGGAATAAAAGAGTATTACTCTCTGCAGCGCAGGTTCCCTGGTCAGATGCAGTCTCCCTTCTCTCCAACAGTGGTTAAACTGAGGGTACCTGGGTCCGGAGCATCTGGCTGCAGAGCTGGGAAGTCATTGTCAAACAGGAAGGTGCCATCATAGGGGGGATTCACCTACTGACAAGAATAGGCTAGAAATACTACCACCTGACGGAATTCAAAGACTACTCTGGCTGCAAGGGGGGGGGGCGAGGAAGACCCACTCTAAGGATCAAAATTGCTTGACTGGGAAATGACCCAAAAGGAGACGCACTGCTCCCTCTTGTGGACGAAGGGCAGTAATAAGGAAGAACTATTTCCTACTATTCCTCTTGGTGGCTGTGTATTCGGGCTTACCTCCCCATTAGCTCGTGTGGCCCCGGGACACAGAGGGTTGAGTGGGTCATGGCGGGGAACCGTCTTCAGAAGCTGGGGCTCCACTTGTCCTTTCCAGGGCCGCTTCATTCGATGGGCTGACACTAACACCCACTCATCCTGGAGCGGGTTGTAGCGAATATGCTGGTGTTCTGGGGACAGTCAGTCAAGGATCAGTCAGCAAAACTCCCTGTCTCCCTCTTCCCGGAATGGTTCTATTGCCCTAGCAGGCCCAAGTTCAGGGATGCTCGGTTTGAGCAGTGTTTCTAGAAGCTAAAGGCTGGCTGAGGGGAATTAAAGGGTTAAACGCTTTCAGTGCCACAAGTCCTGCAAGCCCTTCCTTCCCTCGCCCGCCACCCTGGCCTCGGGTAGGAGTGCCGACCTTGACGCCAGGACTAGAACTTCCTACGGAAGAGGAAGGCTCGGCTCCGCACTGCAGCGGGTCCAGGCCGCCCAGCAATTACCGCTTGCCCGGAAGGTCGCTGCCATGGCGTCCGCCTCTGAAGCCTGCTGGCGCTGTTCAGGATCCGCTCCGCTGTGTGACATAAGGCCACACGAATTGACCTAAGGTCAATAAAAATGGTACACGGGGCAAAGCTCACCATTCCAGGTCCCCACCCCGCCCACCCTGGCTGATTGGCTGGTCGCCAACACGTGACGACAGCCTGCCACTTGAGGGCGGGGCTCCGGACCGCCACATACCTCCCCAGGTTGTTTTGATGATTCTCTTGCACACCGGATTGGAGCCACTTGTCTGGAGAGCATCTGTGAAAACTGGTTGCTGTATCCATTCGTCCGGCCACGGATTCAGCAAATATATTCTGGAGGGGAAGCGAAATTTTCATACGCGTACATAATGACTTTTGGTTATAGCCACCCTCCTTTGTTACTATCTCCTTTTCACCCGCTGAAACCTTTCTTTCCAGTAAGCACCCCTACTTTCGTGTCCATTTTCGGGTTGCTTGCATGAGCTTAAGGCTATTTATTGGAGCATGGGCAACATATCAGCTTCATCACTCAAGGACACACCTCCTGCCAGCAACCTTTAACTGCCAATAGTCCCTCAGAAAGGGCGGAGCCTCGTGAGTCCTTCCCCCCACTGCCCCCATCCGGTATGAAACCTTAATGGGTCCATCCTCGAGTTTTGTGCAGGTAACCACAGGTGCAGTGAGTTCATGTGTGCAATGGCTGTCATGTTCAGAAGACATCGTTTAACTGAGCATTTTGAACGTATGCCAGGCACTTAGGTTCTGTTTGGAGCATAGAGTTATCCTGTGCAGAGAACAGCAGTATTCTGTTCTCATAATGACCTGGGTCACCTCCAGAACAGCTGTGGTTAAGATGCAAGTTAGGGGGTGTGGGGGGGGGCAGGGAGCAGGCTTGATCATACTATAGATGAGACCTGCAACCTGAATATGTGAGTACTTCACTGTAACTATGCCTCTATCATCAGCAGCAGAAATAGCTTAGATAAAAAGAACTGAGTAGGGCTGGAGAGATGATTCAGCAGTTAAGAGCACTGACTGCTCTTCCAGAGGTCCTGAATTCAATTCCCAGCAACCACATGGTGGCTCACAACCATCTGTCCTGGGATCCGATGCCCTCTTCTGGTGTGTCTGAAGACAGCTATAATTGTACTCATATACATAAAATAAATAAACACATCTTAAAAAAAAAAAAAGAACTGAGTAAGTATGGGGTGTGGTGGTGGTATACACTGTAATCCCAGCACTCTGGAGACAGAGATGGTAAAGTTACAAGTTCAAGTTCAGTTCTACATAGCAAGAGCCAATCTATAAATAAGTAAACAAAAAGAAAATAATATGCGGCCGGGCAGTGGTGGCGCACGCCTTTAATCCCAGCACTTGGGAGGCAGAAGCAGGCGGATTTCTGAGTTCAAGGCCAGCTTGGTCTACACAGTGAGTTTCAGGACAGCCAGGACTACACAGAGAAAACATGTCTCGAAAAAAAAAAAAAAAAAAAAAAAAGAAAGTAATATGCGTGTGCACAGTGGTATGTTTGCCCATAGTCTCAGCTATTCTAGAAGCTGAAGCAGAAGATCATTTGAGCCCACAAGTTCTAGACCATCCTGGCCAATCAGTGAAGCTGATCTCAAAAACAAGCAATAGGCCATCTGTGTTTGAAAGGCAGAGATAGGTATCTCTATGAGTAGTAGCCTGGCTACATAGAGAGTTCCTGCTACATAGAGTTCTAGGCTGCTGAGGTCTAGTCTGTTGCTATGTATTGTGATGCTAAATACTAGCTCCCAAGGTCTGGTCACCCCCTGGGACAAAGAGATGCTTGTATACCAAGTGATGCTATGGAACCTTGCCCCTCCTTATCCCTGATTGGTTAATAAAGATGCCTATGGCTGGGCAGAAGAGAAGTAGGCAGGGCTTCAGTTCCCTGGCTTGGGGGTATGTGGCAGAGAGAGGGAGAGGGTGGAGAGAGTGGAAGACACTATGGGGTAAGGGATCATGAGAACTGGCCATGAGATCAGGCCAGTTGGACTAAGAGCAGCCCAAATAGAACATAGCAAGTCATATCCCTGAATTTAGACAAAATAGCCATAGAGGGTTGATATCTGCCCAGCTCTACTGCTGTCTTAGGTTTATTGCAAACATAAAGGTTTAGTGTTTTTTATCTGTATAGCAGGAACACGGGGTGGGGGGTGGAGTGCAGGAGGGTATGCAGCTGGAAAAGCATCTCCTGCAGGAGGACCTAATTGAGGACTGCCTGAGAGACCAAGGATTGCTGGGGCAGACAATGCCAGCCAATCAGGAACTGTTGTTTAGAAGAGATGCTTTCTTGGGATCAATGGGTCATGGGTGGAGGATACTAAAGAAGCTTGCAGCAGTTTTCAGAGAGCTTGCTGCAGCGTTTCTCACCTGCTCCTGGAATCTCTGTCATTGACTCTGGGCCACCTCACCTCCAACCCCCAAAGGCAGGTAGGGTCAGGCGGTGAGTAGTCCAGGGCACAGGAAACATCTGGCGCCAGCGTGGTGGATGGATGACTTCATCACCCTCGTTTTGGGGCTGCTTGTGAACCTCCTTTTCCGGAGGCTTGATTTTGCCTGTTGCTGCAAGGACCTCACAATGGTGAGCACTTGGACCTCATTTCTGTCTTCTTTGTCTTTTCTGTCTGTCCATCCCAGTGACCTCGCTGACCTTGGTCTCGGTTCAGTTCAAGGGTGAGCTTGCAGTGGCCATCTCTTCGCTTTTGTTTTGGGGTGAGCATGCTGTTGTGAGTGTGCAGCGGACGAATATTTTCTGTCTTCTTTGTTTTTGCTTATTTTCACTTTTAGTCTGGATTCATCCTCGTACCTGACATAGGGGTTGGTTTCCCAGGTAGTGGTAGCAGGGATTGGCTCTCGAACGCCTTTTCCATCCCAGGTACACCAGCCAGACTTAAGGCCTTTGAGCTACAATACCTGAGGGAGTCCCCTGCTTAGTACACTGTGACTTTTGTCGCTTATTCTGTCATATTTGTCACATCTGTTCATCGTTTGTTTCCTTTGTGCTCATCATCATGGGTTCCCTCCCCTCTACCATCAAGGAACCCCAGATTAGGGCTCCGAAAAGCCTTCTGGTTACTGATGGTCTTAAGGTTAAGACTCATGACCTGGACCAATTTTGGGAGGAAGTTGCTATTTAGGCCCCCTGGATATCCCCAGAGAACATGTGGGATCCTGCCCTCTGGATGTATGTTCTCTTCCTTGCTCGCAAGCATGAAATACAGTCTGGGATTACTCCTCTCTTGTTCTTTGTCCCCATCTTCCTTGCAGTCATTGCCAGTCTTGAGAATTCTTCCCCAGAGGAAGTGGTGGCTGCCCATAACAAACACTGCCAGGATCAGGCTAATATTCACCTTTCCATTACTGACCCCCCTCCCACTTTCCCTGGGCAAACAGGTTGATTTTAGCATTGAGGATGAGGGAGCCTCTGCTCTAGTCCTCCAGCCCTCAGGCTCCAAGCTGTCAGCTAGCCCCACTGTCCCAGGTCCCTCACTCACTAGCCCTTCCACTTCTGCTCTATCAGAGGTACCCCAGCTTACCCCCGTCTTGATTTAGGGGGACTTTGTCTTCCATTGATTACTCCTGCTGTGGTTGCTCTTGCAATGCCCATCCCTCATGCTGGACTGCCTCTCCCCTGGGGGCCTCATTCTCCTCAGGTATATCGTGAAGCTTTCCCTGTCAATTTTGGCCCTGGTGTGGCACTAGGCCCTGGATTCCCACTCCTCTGGCAGACTTGGCACTAATCACAAAAGCTGCCAACAACTCTGGCCCAGATTCCCCTTAGTTTGAACAAGCACTGAAGCAATGGGCCATGCACTTCCAGACCTATTACAATTAGTATAATCTCCTTAAGGCAGTGCTCGACCCCACTGTGTTTCTCAACTGGAGGGCTGCATATCATGACTTGGCTGAGAATCAGGCTAGGATTAATTTGGAACATAACCTTAACATTACTTTCGATATGCTAACTGGCCACAGGGCATACATTAACCCTGTTGCTCAGGCCACTATTGGACTGCATGCTTACTTTAACCAGATTGCTGATCTTGCCTTCAAGGCCTGCACCCCTTGGGACCCATCTGCTTACTTTCTCAATCTTGTCCAGCAGTCTGGGGAATCCTTCACGGACTTCCTGTCCCATCTAACTTTGGCAGTGGAAAGGTGGGTTGATGCTGGCCCAACCAGAGACATGCTCATCAAGCAGCTTGCATGGGAATGCCTTAATGCCCCTTTTCGAAATGCTGTGGCAGCCATAAGGAATGATGATATCCATAAATGGGTTGTTGTCTCTCGTGATTTGGACCCTGGTGTGGGCCCCATTACAGCCCTGACTGCCTCCATTGATGCCTTGGAGCATGTACCTCTGTACACACCCTTCCCCTGAAGGGCCCCATCGCACCTGTTGGGGCTGTGGCAAGCCTGGTCACCTCAGACGGGACTGTCCCTCAGCTAGGCTCAAGATCTGATGTCCTCATTGTAACAAAGGTTTCCATTGGGCTAATGACTGTCATTCTCAAAAGCAGGAAGACAATTTAATCTCCAAAAGGGGCACCCCTCAGCCCCAGCAGTAAGAGAGAGCCCTACTCATCCAGGAGTCTTTTGGACTTTGCCTGTGTTTCCTCACTCCCCGATGATAACTGTACACTTAGACGGTCTACCTGTTAAAGGACTGGTTGACACAGGGGCAGATGTCACTATAATAACAAAAGACAAACCATTGAGGTTCCCCTATTGGAGATTCTGGTCTGATCCCTCCATTATGGGAGTTGGAAGCCAAAAGGCCACCAAATGACTACCTGACCTGTCCATTAAGGACTTGGATGGCAATCAGGGTTTTTTATACCTCTTGTAGCTGATGTTCTCCGAAACCTTTGGGGAAGAGATATTCTGGAAGACATGGGTGCTGTCCTTACTACAGATGATGTCCTCTTTTTTGGTGATATTGTACAACATGACCCACTAGACTTCACAGGTCACAAAGTTGGGGATCACCCCCAATTCTATTGACCACTGCCCACCACCCAGTGCCAATTGACATCAAGGAACCTAATACTATACCATTGGTTTAGCTGTTTGTAGCAGATACATGGGTAGACCAATGGCCCATTTTGGAACCTAAGCTTTCTGCTCTCAAGGAACTGGTCTTGGAACAATTAGCTTTGAGATTATCTTTGGGTCATTTGGAACCCTCAACCAACAGACATAATACTCCCATTTTTGTTATAAAAAGACATCAGGGAAATATAGGCTTTTACAGGATCTGAGAGCCATTAATGAACACATGGGAAAATGGGGACCACTCAAGCAGGACTGCCTCACCCTAGTGCTATCCCCCCAAGCACCATGGGATGATCCTAGATATTAAGGATTGCTCTTCCCAGATCCCTCTGGCTCCCCAGGATAGATGCTGTTTTGCCTTCACAGTATGGGAGCCCAATATGAATAAACCAGCTAAAAGATATCAGAGGACAGTCCGGCCTTAGGGCATGAAAAATACCCTGACCATTTATTAGCTATATGTGGCTGAAGCCATACAGGGAGTCCTCAGGGATGTCCTTGTAGTACATTACATGGATGACATTATGCTTGCACACCTTAGCCTGACTTATCTTAAAAGGGTGTCCTCTCAACTGTTACTTAACTTGGAAAAACTCAACTTGAAGGTTGCTTCTGAAAAGATTTAGAGAGTTTCCCCATATGCCTTTCTGGGCTTTTCTATCTCTGACAGGATTATTAAGGCCCTGGCCTCCATCATGGCAAAAGAATCCTACTCCCTTGTGGAACTACACCAATTGCGTGGAACTGTTAACTGGCTCAAACCTTTCCTGTCTATTCCAGACCAGGAGATGAGGCACCTCTTTTCTCTTTTGGGTGGGGGGGTCAGCTAGCAGCCCCTCCACCAGCGTTAAACTAACATCTGAGGCTAGTAACCTACTACCAAGTTATGGCGCTCCTTTCTGTATCAACTCTGGAAAGGCATGATCCATGGAAACCCCTCCTGGCCATGATTCCATGGTCCTTTGAGAGGATCCTAGAAGTGTGATGGCAGAATGAGCCCCTCATGTGGTTGCACCAGGCCCATTCTGAGTTACTTAAGGTTACCTCACATTGCCTTCTGCCTTGTCCTTAAGGCAAGAGGCTTAGCAAGGAGAACTTATAACAAGAAACCAGACAAAACAATTCTACCATTCTCCTTACGATATTCTCAGCCATTATGGGCAGATTCCATCAGCTTTCAGGAAATGGTAGTGGAGTTCACAGGCTCGTTGGATAATCACATACCACCAGACAACCACTTACTGCTTTGTCTCAGCTGCCAATTACAGTTAAACCCCATGGCATACCTAGCTCTCACCCCATTCCCAATACAACTATGACCTATTCTGATACTAATAAAGCCAGATATGGGGTTTTTATCCATTGTGGGGGGTTAGGGGGAGGAAACAACTCACATTTTCCCTAATCCTGGCTCAGTGCAATTAGGTGAATTATGTGGAGTCCTGAAAATGTTTGAGTGTTGCCAACAGGAGCCAGTTAATATCTTCTCAGATAGCCAATATGCAGTACAAGCTGTCCTTCTCCCAAGAATCCAGCCTCCATTTGGATGCTGATGTTAAATACCACCCACTTTCATGCTGTCACTCTGATGACCCAGACTCATTTACAACCCCTACACTGGTGGGAAGAGGGATTTTTGTATTATAGCTACCCTCATTGCGGCCATCATTGCAGGCATTGCCGGGGTAACAACAGCTGCTGTTACCTTGACCTTGACAGCCACTATGGCAGAGACTGTCAATGCTGTAGTCTCTAAGCCAGCTGAGGTGCTGCAGGCACAGGAGGTACTAAATCAGCATCTTTATCAAGCCATCACATTTTACAACAGATAGACTTACTGTAGAAGAGTTGGCTCTTGTTAGGAACATGTCTCTATTGGCATGTTCCTCTGGCAGGTTTCACTCAATCTGCATAACCCCTTACCAGGTACATAACGTCACTAAAGCCCAACAACAGTCAGCTCAATATCTTAAAGGTATCTGGTCAGACAAATTCCTTAACTACTCTGTGCCGATAAGGGAGAACATAGCCAACCTCAATGTGATAAGGGTATCTGTGCTCCCCCTAGAGGCCGTATTCTTGGGAAAAAATGTGGGACAATATTAAGATGCTGTTTGACCCCTCATGGATAGCCAGTATGCTATGATGGGAGGAATTGTCATACTAATAATATTTTGTTTAAGTGTCTCGCACAGCATATCTCCAGGCAGTGCTCCATAAATAAGGTGACCCGCCAGGTGCTGATGGCTCTCGAAAATCCTGATTTTGTGGCCTCCCTAAGGAAGTGATCAAAGCATGGATGGCAGAGATCCGTGAGACCACTACATAGGCTGTTCCTCATCTCTCTCTTTTGTGACATGCCTCCAGAGTCATAGCTCTGTGAGGGCTGGTAGTCAATGATGGGTAAAATCTTGTAAGACAGGACAACCCAAGAGAGACACAGTCCACTATACTGGGAATCCTCCAAGGTGGGGTCAACAATGTTGAGGCAAAGGTACCCCGGCTCTCACTAGGCTGTCAAAATCTAAAATCAAAAGGGTGGATATGTAGCAGGAACAGCGGGGCTGCCTCTATGTAAATGCTGGGGACTGTGCAGCAAAAAACCATCTCCTGCAGGAGGACCTAATTGAGGACTGCCTGGGAGAGCAAGGATTGCTGGTGCAGACAATGCCAGCCAATCAGGAACTGTTGTTTAGAAGAGATGCTTTCTTGGGATCAATGGGTCATGGGTGGAGGGTATTAAAGGAGCTTGCTGCAGTGCTCAGAGAGCTTGCTGGGGCTCTTCTTACCTACTTTCAGAGTTTGTGACGTTGACTCTGCACCACCTCACCCCTAACCCCCAAGAGTAGGGTCAGGCAGTGAGTAGTCCAGGGCACAGGCAATATATCCGGGGACTAAATGATCCAAGGCGAGAAGAAACCCCCAAGTTAATATTAAATGTTTACCACAACACTAGGCAGCTAAAACTTCTTAGGAGAGACCCTATCTCAAACAAAAGGGGAAATAAATAAATAATAAATAAATGAATGTGGTGATCCCTAGACTGTAAAGTAGCCTCTGTCTGGAAGGCATCATGTGTATTTTCTCTTTTTATGATTTATTTATTTTCTTGTGTGTGGTGTGTGTGAGAGTGTTTTTTTCAGCATCTATGTCCGTGCATCCTTGAACTGGAGTTACTGATGGTTGTAAGCCATCATGTGGGTGCTGGGAATTGAACCTAGATTCTCTGCAAGAAAAATAAATACTCTTAACCACTGAGCCATCTTTCCAGGACCCCCCAGGATATTTTCTTAAGGCTTTGTGTGTGTGTGTGTGTGTGTGGGTGGGTGGGTGGTGGTGGTCGTCGTGGGTTTTTCTTGTTTTGGAGGGAGATTTTTTGGCATTGTTATTTCCTTTCCCTTTGAGACAGGGTCATATATCTCCCAGACTGGCCTTGAACTCTCTGTGTAAAAGGACAAGTTTAGACTTCTACTCTCCCTGCCTCTGTTTCCCGACTGTTGGTATTATAGGTTCTATATTCATTCTATTTCTGCAAGCTAAGCAGAGCCAGACACACTGACAGATGAGCTACAAAAATCAGGTCATTGGTCATTGATCTCTGCCCTAGAATCCCCAGGCTGAAATCTGAAGAGGTCATTAGGTGAGGGCAAAGAGTAGGAACTGAAATATGAGTTTTAGCAATGGGGTGGCCGCTCAAAGTACAGAAGAGAATGAGGACAGGACAGCCGGACAGCAGGACAGACAGTCCTTCCTGCTGTCTTTCAGTGAGTAGACTGTGGTACTGCATCTCTGCAGGGACACCCATACTTCACTGTCACCCCTTAGATCATGCCGACTCCTGATGCCCTTCAGGGAACATTTCTCTTCTTTCTGTGTCTTGGTGGGGGAAGGGGAGGGAAGAACGGTCTAGATCGGGTCAACCTGGTGCTCTCCCTCCCAGACCCCAGATATAGGACCTCTGCTGTGACGTTTGGACAAGATGGCTGTCATTCTTATGCCCCAAGTTCCCTCCTGGAATCACTGGAAGCCATAGGATTTTTTTTTTTTTGTGGACTGTGGCTGAAAGATCAGAGATGGACGTCTCAAAAATGTTTCTGCGTGGAGAGGCAGAAGCCTGCCTCAGAAAGGCCCTCTGAGTTCTGGTATTGTTTGCATTGTGGCAGGAGTTGCTTCAGCAGCTAAGATCTAACTATCATGCAGCTAGTGGTTGAGGCTGAGAAGATGGGATTATTTATTTATGAGAAACTTTATGTATGATGGAATATGAAAGAGGATTGAACTAGAGGGGTCTCAGTGGTTTTAGAAAATTGTCAACTTAGGGATGACGTAGAAGCCAGCCACTGTTTCAAAACATGTTTCCTCAACTTTTCATCCACCACTAGATTCTCAAAACAAACAAAGACACAACAGTCCATCTCCCTGGCCTCTGTTCTCTGCTGTACACTATATTGCAACATGGGCAAATGAAAGGCAACAGAGCAAGGACTTCTTAGAATGGCTTACAGGCTGTGGTCCAGCTAGTCCAACAATGACTGCCTACCAATGAAAGGTCCAAGAATTCAGTAGTTGTTCAGTCCATGTGGCTGGATATCTCAGCTCGTCTTCAGTATATGCTGGAATCCGAGAGAAGTAGGCTCTAATGCCAGTGAAGGAATGGACTTGCCATCAAGAGCAAAGGCAAGCTAGCAAAGAGAAGGCAAGCTTCCTATTTCTGTGTCCCTTATATAGGCTGCCAGCAGAAAGTGTGGTCCAAATTAACAAATGTATCTTCCTATCTCAAAGATCTGGCTTGGAAGTAGGTCTTTCCACATCAAATGATTTAATTAAGAAAAAAATAATTCCTCACAGGTGTGCCAAGTCATTTGGGTTTTAGTTAGTTTCAGATGTAGTCAAGTTGACAACCAAGAAGAGCCATTTTATTATCCTCCTAGGACTGAAACATCCTATCCTGAAAGAAACTCCATGAGCAAGAAGGTAAACAACTCAAAACAGCTTCAGGAAGTCCCTGAAACTGACCAAATTTACTAGGTTCATCCCTGCCATAGTAAACAATAAATGCAGAGAGTCCCTTTCAGACAAAGTGAAGCCAAGCTGCAAAAAAGTCTCTTGAGACCAGACCAGCTGTCCGGAAGAAACAGAGACTAGCCAAGCTGCTTGGAAGAGGTTTAAACTAGAGTCTCTTGGAAAGACACTATCCAACCTGTAGAGCTGTGTTCAGGCTGGGCAGTGTGTTCCAGGTTCCCAGCTTTTGTGAGCTGTCACCCATGCTGGGCTGGGCTTTGGTGATGCAGCTGTCTTTGACTCTAATTTCTGCTCTTATAAGTAACCCCTCACCCACAGTCCAGCAAGTAACCCCAATAAAACTCATTGGTTCAACAAATTGGATTTTGGTGGTACATGTACTTTAGATTGCCATGGGTTCCCTATCTGATGTGTGTTGTGTCTCCTCAGGAAACATTTTGTCACACAACAAAAAGTCTTCTGTAATTGGCAAAGGTGAAAAGAGAGGGGATAGAATTTCTTTTTTTTTTTTTTTTTAATGTGTACTGGTGTTTTGCCTGCATGTATGACAGAGTACCATGTGTGTACAGTTCCCACAGAGGCTAGAAGTCAAACCAACTAGAACTGAGCTACAAGCAGTCATGAGCAGGTACATGGCCCCATCTACAGAGATTATGGAATGTACTTTGATCCCTCAAGAGCAAAAGGAAATGTCTCTACCGCATAAAAAACGCCTACTAAAAAACCTAATGGCCCCATGTTTTCTGAGTCCCTTGCTTACATTTGCCTAAAGGATTTCACTCCATCAGTTCTGTGTGTAAGGCTAGTTTCTTCTAGTTCCTTTATGGGTTTGGTTGTTGTTGCTTTAGACATACACGGTCTCCTGTGGCCCATGCTGACTATAGCTAAGGTGACCTTGAACTATTGATCCTTGTGGCTTTACTTCCCACATTCTAGAATTACAAGCAATAAATGTTTTATGTTGTCTTTTTCTAACTAACATATATGATCCTAACCATGTGACAGGCATTAATTAATTCATTTACTGTTAACCATAATGAAGGGATGGACAATGAAGCAGATACTTTTTAAAATTTATTTTATGTTATAGATATCAATACATATTCTTAAATGCTGACACATATGGGCTCTTTTCCTTAGATCTTAGTCCAATTTTGCTCCCCTCCTCTATGTAGCCCAGAAACATTCTGTGGCAAAATCTAATAGTTCCCCAGTGGATAAATCTATTGGGTTTCAAGGTCTTTCACATTTTTGTGCTTCAGAACATAGGATCAGAGAAAACACTATGCTAAACAAGCATGGTGGCGCATGCCTTTGATCTTAGTATTGGAGAGGCAGGAGGATCTCAGTGAGTTTGAGGCCACCCTAGTCTATAGGCCAGCTACATAGTGAAACCTTGTCTAAAATATTACATTTATATGTACACATACATACATACATACATACATACATACACGTATGCATGTATGCTGTCTCACACTCCTCTGCTCTTTGACTTCTGGAATGGGTTCCCATTAGCTCTCCTCTCTCACGGTCACTTCAGATATCACCGCTTCTGAAAGGCCTTCCCTAAGGTTCCCATTGGCACTAGTTTCAACACGCTTCTGTGCCAGCCCAGGTGGGCCAGTCCATTCTGGTCTCCGCTTGGGGACACCAGGACTGAACACTTCAGGGTGGCAGCCAGAAGGCGAGGCCCCGCCTCTCACCTCTCCTTTGGACCGCGCCACCAAACCCTATGCTCTCCCCTCTGGAAAATGGTCCAATCCAGAGGGCGGTGCTAGGTGACCCGGACGTTCTGATTGGCCCGGGCGAGCCGTACCACGGTGGCGGGGACGACCGTGGGCAGCGGCTTTTGAGTCTGTGAACCCACAGCCTGTGGCCCTAGTTCGGTCTTACGTTGGTGGTGCCAGGCTGCCCGCTGGGATGCCGTGGGCCGTGGGCCGACGGTGGGCATGGATCACCCTGCTTCTGACTATTATCGCGGTGCTGATCCAGGTCGTCTGGTTGTGGCTGGGTCCTCAGAGCTTCGTCTTCCAGAGAGAAGAAATAGCGCAGCTTGCTCGACAGTACGCGGGTGAGCCGGTGAGGGCGGGGAGCGGGGTGGGCCGACTCGGAGCGGAGCCGAGAGGAGCTGCGCTTTCCGAAGGCGCCTTCCTCGCCAACCTGGGCTGGTCTCACCCACGCCTCTCCTTTTTGCATCAGGGCTGGATCATGAACTGGCCTTCTCTCGGCTGATCGTGGAGCTGCGGAGGCTGCACCCAGGCCACGTGCTGCCGGATGAGGAGCTGCAGTGGGTGTTTGTGAACGCGGGCGGCTGGATGGGCGCCATGTGTCTTCTGCACGCCTCGCTGTCTGAGTATGTGCTGCTCTTCGGCACCGCCCTGGGCTCCCATGGCCATTCGGGTCAGTGTTGGCGGTGGGCCGGATTGGGAGGCTGGGACTGTTCGAGGGCCGGTGCCCTCCATTCCGAGGTTTGGCTGGGCTGCGTGTTGACAAGGATTCCCTGATGGTCCGTGTCTATTTTACTGTCTCTCAGGACGATACTGGGCTGAGATTTCTGACACCATCATCTCTGGCACTTTCCACCAGTGGAGAGAGGGCACCACGAAAAGTGAGGTCTACTATCCAGGTGAGTATGGAAGTTCTGTCCGAGGGGGCGCCCTCTAACTAGGGAAGGGCATAAGATGTAGATAGGGCATGTTTAGAAGACCTACGGGTGATTTCCTTCCTTCTCCCCCTGGTGCCACAGGTGTTTGGTTAGGGTCGAGCTGAGGAACTCTGATGCTTTCGACTGTTAAGGGAAACAGAACATGACAGTTTCCGGTCATAGAGAGCTGATTTTATCAGCTTGCTTAACCCAGCAATTCCAGCAATTGTTTGGGAGACAGTCATACCCGAAAGTTAAGACAGACGTTTGTTTCCCATCGTTTTTAAAATAGTGAGGCAGTTGGGGGATTTTGTGGTTTTGTATTTTATATTTCTATATTTTTGTTGTCGTTTTCGATTTTTTATTTGTTTTTATGCGTCTGGGTGTTTTGCCTACACACACCAACCACTTCAGTGCCTGGTACCTTAAAGGCCAGAAGAGGGCATCTGATCCCTGAGACTGTTGTGAACCTGTCATATGAGTGCTGGGTAATGAACCTGGGTCCTCTGGAGTAGGAGCCAGGGCTTTTAACAACTGAGCCATCTAGCTAGGGAGCTCCTGATGTTGTTTTTTCAAACAGACCTTTGGGTCCATTTAAAAGAAAAAAGTTTGGACTTGCTGGTATAAGGTTAAGCAACAAGCTTTGTGATTAAACAGGCCCATTTCTCAGCCTAGCAAGCCTTGTAACCACACAAAATATCCACTAGATAGGATTGAGGCTTGGAAATGCAGATGCCATGATTTCTATACATTAGCCTATAGCTGGGATGGGTAGGCTTCCAGGGGCCAGGTAATGCCATAAAATATTTAGGCATTTTGGTCTTTGTCTTCTGATCAAACAGCTAGGCCAGTGGGATAGAACCTTTTCTGTTCTTGAAACTGTCGTTTCATTCCCCTCCTCCACATAGAGAGCCCCTAGGCCTGGAAAATGCAGTGTGGAAAGCCAGGGCAGATCTGGGCTCCTCATGAGGCTTATCCTGTCTGTCCCCCAGGAGAGACAGTTGTGCATGGACCTGGAGAGGCAGCGGCTGTGGAGTGGGGACCAAACACGTGGATGGTGGAGTACGGCCGCGGTGTTATTCCGTCCACTCTGGCATTTGCACTTAGCGACACTGTCTTCAGCACCCAGGACTTCCTCACCCTCTTCTATACCCTTCGCGCCTATGCCCGGGGCCTCCGGCTTGAGCTCACCACCTACCTCTTTGGCCAGGGCTCCTGACCAGCCAGGCCTGAAGGAAGACCTGTGGATGGACAGGAGCGGGCAGGACCACATCCATTTCTCTACTCGCTGGAACTTATGTTCACTAACAGCAGCATATACCATGCAGATATTAAGTTCCTCCTGTCTGAGGAAGGACATGCATACTTATACATCCAGACATGGCTCTTGGGGAGCAAATGAGACACAGAGATGCTAAGACTTGTATGTACTATAAGATCGTGTACTCACATCCATCCTACATATACTCCAGGGGGGCCAGTCATGTTTGAACACATACCACGATCTTGACTCACTGACTCAGGCTTTTCTAGAGCTTCCTGCTGGCATTCAGGGCTCTGGGAATAGACTGAGGTAGAATTTACACACTCTGCCTCACTCTGATGCCTCATTCCAGTAGTAATCTCTGGTGAAGGAAAAGAGGAGCTGCCCTTCGGAGGTCCCCTTCACCTACAGCTATGATGTCCTTCCCTTCATCCCTCTCCTCACCATATGCCTTATCTCCATTCCACTCCCCTGCTATGCAAGCGCCCCTGTGGCTTGTCCTCCATGCCCCCAGCGACTAGCTGGGAAAGCAGAGGGATGTAGAGGATGCTGAAGGGAAGGCAGGTTCTCCGTCATGGAGACCCTTGCTGGGGTTGTAATGGAAAGCTGGCTTATCCCCCAGGGCCAGTTCCCAAGGAGAGGACCTGGGGAAGTAAGCCTGGGTCCAAGGAGCTACCCCATTCCAAAAGAAGCCTTTACTGTGTGTGTGCACACCCTATCAGTTTCCAGACATTTCTGTTGCAATCTCTGTCTTCCTGTCTCTCTCTGTTAATAAAAACATATTAAAGAGTTCCATTTCCTTGTGTGTCTAAACACCAGGGAAGGCTGCTGGCTCCTGGGGCACTTCAAGGCCTGTACAATCCAGTTTTAGACAGAAGGGAGTGTGTTTAACGATTACTTTGGAGTCCGCCTTCTAAGGGTGGTGGTGGTAAAACCTTAGCTAGACTCAGATCTGCCTGCCATTGCCTTCTGAGTGTTGGGTCTAGAGGTGAGCACTACCACACCCATATTTTTTCCCAATATAAGGCTGACCTAGAATTTTCTATGTAATGTTGAAATTCACCTTGAGATCCTCCTGCCTCCACTTCCTAGGGCTGAGAATTAAGACCAGAGCTTTGTGCAGTTTGGGCAAGCGCTGTGCTAACCACACCCTTAGAAGGCGTCCGAGTCTCTGGTTGGTTGGATTGCATCTATAGAGATAAGTTTTTGAATATGAGAAATTGAGACCTGTGTGTCTCCTTTGCTAGCTCTACCCTAAGGTTGGTCCTGAGAATTTAGCTGCACACGGCCATGGGGTGGTGCTGTGCTCCCATATTTGAGCTGAAACAGTCTCAGCTAGCTTTTCTTATGAGCTCAGAGTATAGCATACACCACTCACTGGAACAAGAGTTTCTCTGCTGTTGTTTGCCTTTGACCCGGTACTTATTGGGAAGCTCCTGCCTGGGGCAGGACCAGGCATGGTGCACAAGGCAGATAGAGTCAAAAGTACACTCATTCCTAAGGCCCTTGCTCATGGCTTTTTTACCCCCTAGTCACCAAGTCACGCTACCTACATCCTGGTTCTACTTAGGTTGAATAAGGTCCAGACCACTCCTATTTCTTGGAGTTGTTAAACTAATATTGGAAAAAGCAAGATTATATAGTTAAACATTCTAAGGAACACAAATACAAAAGACTAAATGCATAACCTTATCTGACAATGACATCAAAGCTCTAGCCAGGCATAGTGGCTCGTGCCTATAATCACGGCATTTCTGAAGCAGAGGCAAAAGGATCTGTGCAAGTTCCACGCCAGCCAGGCGTACATAGTAGTGTAGACCAGCCAGGACTACAGGATGAGACTCTGTCTCAAACAATAAAAAGCATCAACAATTTGGAACCCAGGCAAACTGGCCATCTTGATACCTTCCCCAAGCCCTCAGTACCACCCTGTTGGCTGTGACAAGCCCTAGCTGAAGCCTCTTGATCTTTATAGATGACTTCTCCATGGTACCCAGCTCTACCTCTAGTCTAGGAACACGTGTATATCAGGGATACCCAAATGTCCCATCACCCGCCTTATAAAGGACTATCCTCCCTGCCCCATCTCTTCTTTAAAAGCCAGTGGACATTCCATAGTTTTTAACTTTCATCATTGGTACTGGGGCTCAAATCTGAAGTCTTATACACTCTAAGCATGTGTTCAACAACTGATCTAGTCCCATGGCTCTCAACTTTGTTTTGATACAGATAATATCTCCTAAAACAAATTTGGGCTTCAAGGATTCTTTTTTTCTTTTTTCTTTCTTTTACTTATATATGAGTACACTGCAGCTGTCTTCAGACACACCAGAAGAGGGCATTGGATCCCATTACAGATGGTTGTGAGCCACCATGTGGTTGCTGGGAATTGAACTCAGGTCCTCTGGAAGAGCAGTCAGTGCTCTTAACCACTAAGCTATCTCTCTAGCCTCCAAATCTTTTTTTTTTCTTTATTAATACTTTCCCTCTTTATTTCTTTTATTTCTTTATTCACAGATCCTTATGTCCTTGTAACTTTAACTGCTGTCTACAGGGATGAAAGGATGATGGGTAAATAGGTAAAATGCTACCAAACATGAGACCCAGAATTCAGATCCCAGCACCCAGGTAAAAAGCTGAGCAATACCACCTATGTGCCTATAACCCCAGTGATTTGCAGGGTGTAGATGGGGGTTGCTGGGGTTTGCCAGTCCATAGCCTACTTTCAGATTCAGTGAGGTACCCTGACTCAAGGAAATACGGCAGAAAGTGTTGGAGCAGGACCCCTGGTCCTCCACTGGCTGCAGCATGGATGTGTACAACATACACTCAAAATAAGTAGTATCTACATATCTTTTTGTTTGGTTGGTTTGTGTTGTTGTTCTCTTTGTTTGTTTGTTTGATGAGACAGGGTTTCTCTGTGTAGCCCTGGCTGTCCTGGAATTCACTCTGTAGACCAGGCTGGCCTTGAACTCAGAAAACGCCTGCCTCTGCCTCCCGAGTGCTGGGATTAAAGGCGTGCGCCACCACCGCCCGGCTACATATCTTTTTCCCCTTTTGTTTGTTTGTTTTTCTCTTATACAATAAATACATCCTGACAGCAGTTTCCCCTCTCTCCATTCCTCCCAGTAGCCCTCCCTCTCCTCCCCTCTCTCCCAGATCTACTTACTCCTCCTCTGTTTCCCTTCAGAAAAGAGCAGGCCTCCCAGAGATATCAACCAAACACAGCATAACAAGATACAATAAAACCAGACACAAGCCCTCATATCTAGTCTGGACGAGGTACTCACTAGGATGCAAAGAGTCCCAAGAGCAGGCAGGAGAGTCAAAGAAAGCCCCAACTCCTGCTAAGAGCTGCACTAGAACACTAAGCTGCACAACCATAATTTATATGCAGAGGTCACAGCACAGACCCACACAGGCTCTGAGATTGTCACTTCTGTCTCTGGAGCCCCTAGGAACCTGCGTGGTTGATTCTGTGGGCCATGTTTTCTGGTGTCCTTGACCCCTCTGACTCCCACACTCCTTCCTCCCCATCTTGTGAGAGGTTTTCTGAGCATCTACGTATCTTGACTCCTATATGTGAGTTAGCCTAAATCTCTTCCCCGGGATTTAGCTTTGGATACCATACTCCTCAAGATCTCTGCCTGGTTGTTTAATAGGTGTCTCAAACTTAAAATGTCCAAAGCAAACTGATTTATTTCCCAAGCTACATGACCCCACCACCACATAGTCTTTACTGTCTTGGACTACACTTTGAAATTCTTATACACCTAGTGGTCTCACATTCAATCCATCCACAAGTCCTCAGTTTCATCTTAAAAATGTGTCCAGATTTCACCGGGCATGGTGGCACATGGTGGTCATGCAGAAGCCTGTAATCCCAGCAGACTTGTGGGTTCAGGTCTTGCATGGCCTATACAGTGAATTCTGAGCTGTGGTGGGATGTGTAGAAAAACCCTGTCTTGAAACAACAATAAAACTGTGTAGATTCTAAGCATCTCTTGCTTCTGCCATTGTTACAGTCTGGTTCAGGGCACCGTCAGTCATGCTTGCCTCTTTAGTGGAGGTGCCCACAAAACCCAGAAGCAGACATTCATTCTCAAATGTTTTCACTGGCTTTCCACATCATTGGGTCCTTTCCTTCCACAAATCTACTCCAAGGCCCAAGTGACCTGTGACCAACATCCAACTGCTCACCCTCAGCTGCCCCGTGGCCTCTGGGGTATTTTCTTTCAATACATCAAACACCCTTCCACCTCAGAATATCTGCAGTGGCTATTCTAATGTCAAAGCTCTTACTTAGATGGCCATATAACTTTCCTTCCCTCAAGTTCTCCCAGAGAGTCTTTCCTTTAACACATGGCAACATGTAACATCCTTCCTGTGGGGGGGTTCCAAATACTTCAGTGCATGTGCGTGCCGAGTGTGTGCGTGTGTGTGTGTGTGTGTGTGTGTGTGGTATACAGTGCTGACGGTTGAACTCAAGTATGCTAGGCAAATTCTGTACCACTGAGGTGCAACTCCAGCTCCCTCAAGAAAAGTCTGCATGATGGGAGAGAGATATGTTTATAAGTATGTATGTACATCTGAGTGTCTGCCTCTGTGTGTGTGTGTGTGTGTGTGTGTGTATTTAGGCCAGAGGTCTACTTTGGGTGGCTTTTCAGTCAGTCTGTATTTTTTGAGGCAAAGCCTCTCATTGAACCGGGAGCTCACCAATCAGCCAGGCTTGTTGGCCGGAACGTCCCAGGGATCCTCCTGTCTGCCCCCCCCACAGCCCCTGCCCACTAGGCTGGGATTACAGGCACGTACCAACACTCCTGGTTACCAACACATTCGGGTTCTGGGGACTGAACTTGGGTCCTCATGCTTCTGCAGTGCTCTCTTCTCCCTAGTTTCTCACGCTCTGAGAATAATTCTCGACACTTCCTTCTTCAAGAGTTAAAGCCTAAGGGCTGGAGAACTGCCTTCATGATTAAGAGTGCTTTCTGCTCTTGAAGAAGACATGAGCTGTTCTCAGCACCCATACCAGGTAGTTTAGTCCAGCTCCAAAAGGATCTGATGCCCTCTTCTCGACTCTGAGGGCATCAGGCATGAATGCAGTACATGCAGTTTGTGCTTTATCGCTGTGAAAAGACACCATGACCAAGGCAATTCTTTTTTTTTTTTTTTTTTAAGATTTTCTTATTTATGTGTATGAGTCCACTGTAGCTGACTTCAGACACACCAGAAGAGAGCATCAAATCCCATTACAGATGGTTGTGAGCCACCATGTGATTGCTGGGAATTGAACTCAGGACCTCTGGAAGTGCAGTCAGTGCTCTTCACCACTGAGCCATCTCTCCAGTCCCCTAAGGCAACTCTTATAAAGAGAAAAGACTTAATGGGGGCTGGCTTACAGTTTCAGAGGTTTAGCTTGTTATCATCACAGCAGCATGCAGACAGACTTGGTGCAGGAGAAGCCAGGAGCTCTGCATCTTGATCTGAAAGCACCAGAAGGGGACTGTCTTCCACAGGCAGCCTCGAGGAGGCTCTAGATCACATTGGCCAGACTTGAGCATATGTGTGTATATATATATGTGTGTGAGCTCAGAGCCCCACCTCCACAGTGACACACTTCCTCTAACAAGGCTACACCTTCTCCAACAAGGCCACAGCTCCTAATAGTGCCACTCCTCTTGGGTCAAGCATATTCAAACAATCACAGCATACATAAATATTCACACACATAAAGTAAAAATAAATTTAAAATTTAAAAAGAGTCAGCAGCAGATACAAATGCTTATTCAGCTTATTTTTCCTTTTGCATTCAGTCTGGAGCCCCAGGTCATGGAATGGCGGTCACCTTCGTGGTTGGTCTTGTATGTTCTGATGTTCTGTTAAACCTTTCTGGGAGTCCTCATTAGCACACTCAAAAGTATGTTTCCATGGTGATTCTTAGTTCCCCTACCTGCTATGTGGGTGCTGGGAATCCACCACAGATCCTCTGCAAGAATGGCCAGTGTTCTTAACAGAGCTAAGCCATCTCTTTGACTCCTCATCTCTGCTTCTTCGCTGAACCCTTCCTTCGAGTAGCTTTTGTCAGATATTTGTCACAGTAACCAAGAAGATAACTAATATGAACCTCACAAGGCAGCTGGAGAGATGACTGGGAAGTTAAGAGCCGTGGCTACTCTTCCAGAGGACCCAGGTTCCATTTCCAGCACCCACATGGAAGCTCACGAGTGTCTGTAACTCCAGTTCTGGGGCATCTGATGTCCTCTCTGGCCTCCTAGGTATCAGGCATGTATGTGGTACATAGACAGGCATGCAGGCAAAACACCCGTACACACAAAATAAAATAATAAAATAACTTCATAAGCAACGAGTTACAACTCCCTGCCTGCTAAACCATTCTTGAATTCCTGTCCACAAAAATATGAGAAAATAATCACTTCTTGTTTCGTTTCTAAACTGGGATGATAATTTCCTACATGACACATAGGTAACACGTTCCCTTCCTAGTCTCCAAATGCAAGCACTAATTTTTTTTTCCCTCCTGATACTTGAGATTTAACCTAGAACCTTAGTATGTTAGCAAAGTACCACCAAACTATATCTCTAGTCTTCTTTTTGCCTTTTATCTCCAAACAGATCTTGCCAAGTTGCTCAGGCTGGCCTTGAACTCTCTGTTACCCAGACAGGCCTTTAGCTTGGTGTTCCTCCTGCCTTAGCCTCTCAAGTAGCTGGGACTGCACATCTGTGCCACCAGGTCTACCCAGCTCCAGTTACATTGCATCTGACACAGTTTATAGTTCCTCCAGTAGAATAGTAACAGTGGCACTCTTGTATCTGGGACTGTGGCCTACAGTGCCTGCCATAATGCATTCAATAAGTGTGTGTCCATTTCTGAAGGTCTAAGTCAAATGGAGAGGTAAGGGGCAGCCTTCCTTTAAAGCCAGGTTCCAGGCATCCTTAGCCCCTCCTTCACTGCTTCCTAGTTGTACTCTTCTGGCCCAGATCCCAAAGGTGAGTTCATTTTGCTTGATCCCCAGTATTTGGAGGTGAGGGAAGATACCCATTTCCATGCCCCTCCCATCAAGACCCACAAAAAGTCACTCTGAACCTCTCAGAACTACAGTCTCCCAAGTCAGTATACCTACTTCCCAGGAGGAATCTGACATCACTCTCTCCAAACAGCCAGTGGCAGCTAGGAGAGACAGGAGCAAGCTGGACCACAGAGTTCTGTACATACATGTCTACCCTTTACCCTCCAAGCATCTACAACACCCCAGGACAAGACTGTCTGCCCCTGTGTATGCATTAATTCCACTAAAGCACTGTTCTGTGATCCTAGCATGGCGCGGGGTGGGGGTGGGGCTCTGCAGAAAGAGAGTGTCCACCCTCAGACATCTGTGAGTATGGAATGAGCGCATCTCAGTACTGAAGGTGAATGGATCATCAAGGATTGAAGGAGTTGAAAGGGGTTGTGACTGGCTACCAGATCTGATATGGAAGAGGAAAGGTTGAGGGCAGACAATGGTGAATCCCAGCCTAGCCAGGGAGAGCCACAGAGAACAGGTGCTAGGTCCAGCAGCAGTGGCAGCAGGAGCTGGATTTCAGAGTGGGGTGGAGGGAAAAGGCAGAGGATCAGGGGTGGCACCAGAACACGTGGTCTAGCCCAGGGCTGAAACTAGGAGGAGCTAATGAACTAGAGGAGGATGTGGGAGAAGACAAAGGTCACGCCCAGACTCCTGCCGTGTAGGGACATGTTTGTCCTGAAGCACATGTGTCCCACTGGGTATAAGGGGTTTGGTGTAACCATGCACATGTCACCCCTACGGATACCTGCTGCTCAACTAACTTATGGCGGTCCTCATGCCTTTGGCAAGTATGTCTCCTTGGCCACAAAGAGAGGCTTGGAACTTATGGGGGCACCTGAGAGGAATAAGGTCAGGCTGCTCAGAGGAGAAACTGGCCTGCTAATCAGGACTTCCAGAACAGAAACAGCATCAGGGCATTGGTGGTATAGGATAGGCCCAGTTGGCTCAAGGAGTTCTGGACATAGAAATTTGGAAGTCAGGGCTCATAGATGGAGAATGTTTGTGAATATGGATGGACAAACAAAAGCCAGGAGTCACTATGCTCTTCACTCTCTCACACATACTTGGAAATCTTTAAGAAAACAAATGTCAAATGAGTCTTTTTTTTAAAGAGAGGTGCGCATGCCTATATCTCCCATACGGTGTGCGTATCCAGATGTGTGTGCATGCAGGAGACTCAGAGACCTCTGTGTATGTAAATGCAGAGACATGGAACCACTGGTGTGTGCATACCTGCACATAAACTGACACACATGTGCAGACGGAGACAGCACGTGGGCAGGGCATGAAGGCAAAGCTCTGTTCTGGCCAGGTGTTCCACATTCATCCCAGCATTCTGTACAGCGATTCCAGTGTGACCACAGCTTGTACAGGCCCTTGACCACTTGAGTGATCTTTAAACGGAATATGTAAAATCGGGCCTGAACTTGTGACAAGGTGTGTTAATGTATGAACGGCGGGCTCTGAGTGTGGATTTGGGGGACGCGACTTGTAAGGCTGGGCGGGGCCACGGGCAGGAGTTTACTAGCTGTGGTCTCCTTTTTCTCCCACGCGTGATTTCCCCATAGCTCTCCGGCGCCCCCTCCCTCGAATCTGGCTGTAAGGAAGGTGGGAGACACCTGTTGGGGGGTTAAGAGGAGCCGAGCCCACCCCAGCCTCTTCCGCTGCGCCCTCCCGCCCGCGCCCGCCCAGCAGGGCTCGGGTCCCGCCCCGGGACCGCAGGCAGCCAAGCGACCGCCAGTGAGCGCACCGCGGTCAGAAGAGCGCAGGGCGGCAAGAGCGCACAGCGGGGACCCTGCGCAGGGAACCCAGCTGAGACCCGAGCCGCCTGAAAGGCGGTAGAGCAAACGGACCGCCGTGGAGAGACCCGGGGCTTCGGGCGGTGCCAGGCAGGTGAGTGTAGCTGAAGGGCACCCAGAGCCCGGGATCCAGGCTCAGTGACCCGCCACCTCATGCCCATCTGATCCTGTTCCTGTCCCAGACCCAGACACTGCTGCCCTCTTCCCTGGACCTCTTGAATTCTTGATTCTTGTCTTTTTATGTTTTTACCCAGTTTTTACATCAGTGCCCTCAATTTTATGTCTCTTTCTAGTCTTTTCTCTCTCCTTCTGCGTCTGTCTTCCAGCGTCTCTCTCAACCCTTCTTGCTGTCTCTTTGCAGTGTCTGTCTGTCCATCTCTCGTAGGTATTCTCTCTCTCTCTCTCTCTCTCTCCCCTCCCTCCCTCCCTCCCTCTCTTTCCCTCCCTCCCTCCTTCCCTCCCTCTCTCCTTCCCTCCCTCTCTTTCCCTCCTTCCCTCCTTCCCTCCTTCCCTCCTTCCCTCCCTCTGTCCCTCTCCATCCTGGTCCTCCTCAGCCTCTATGTCCCCGCTCCTGTCTCTCTTCCAGTCTCTGTCTCTCTATTTCCCTGCTGTTGTCTCTGTGTGTACGTGTGTGTGTGTGTGTGTGTGTGTGAGAGAGAGAGAGAGAGAGAGAGAGAGAGAGAGAGAGAGAGAGAACAGAGAGACAGAGAGACAAAAGAGAGAGAGAGAGATCTCCCTGCATTCTTCCTTGGTTTCTGTCACTCTTTCCATTTTGCTTGACCTCTCCCTATCCTCAGTCCCTGGCTGACTCGCTATGTATAGTCTCTGTCTCTTTTGCTCCCTCTATCCCTCTGTCTCTGTTTTCTTGATCTATTCATCCTTCCCTTATAACTCAAGCATGTATGTCCCTGAGCATGTATGTCCATGAGCACCTCCCCTTGTGTTGTAGGGTGTGGGTGCAGCAAGGCCCTGCACCCATAATTCCCTCCCCCACAGACGGCCCTTTCCTCGGGCCCCCGCCTGGTACCAGGAGGCCCCCCAGCAGGGGACTGCGCCTGGAAGCTGTAATGGAGGCCCTGCAGAGGCAGCAGGCAGCACGGCTGGCCCAAGGGGTGGGGCCCTTGGCCCCTCCACGCCTACCGCTCCCACAGCCTCCTCTGCTTGGCGCCCGGACCCTACAGGCTCCTGAGGGAGCCTTAGGAGTGGTTGGGGCTGAAGAAGAGGAGGATGCTGAAGATGAGGAAGGAGAGACACCCTTAGCAGAAGAGGAAACAGCTGAGCAGAGCCATCCAGGAGCCCGATGTCCCAATTCACCTTCCAGCCAGTCCCCTGGAATCCAACCACATGAGTGGACCTACGAGGAACAGTTCAAGCAGGTAGGAACCTTCTCTCCACCACTGCCAGGCTGTCCCTCCTACCTCCCTCTGGCAAAAATTGTCTACACATCCCTACCACCCTCTGCGGGATGTAAAAACAGAGACCTAGAGAGAGATAGGAAGACTGAAAGATGGATAGTGATGAGTCAGCAGAGACACCCAGATATGTAGAAAGTACACAGGAGCTAACTGAGATCCTCAAAACATAGGAACTGACCACTGGTCACCATAGGAGGCCATTGGGAGCTTGAAAGGGCGTAAGCGTCTTTGACAGAAGGGGATCCGGAATCCAAGGAACCCATAGCAACACTACCCCATCTACCCTGTCACATATCAAGTCACATGTACCAAAGGGAGTGTCTCAGGCTGGCTACTACCTTTGGAGGGGGATAGAGGTTGCTGCTCCTTTTGCAGGCGGGTACCTGCATCCCCTTTCCTGCCACAATGCTCTGCCATCCAGTGTTTCCACCTGGCCTAAATTTCACAAGTGTCAGTTTCCAGCTTGTGCTGGCTACATCAGCGGCAGTGTACCTGAGGGCCCACCACCTCCCTGTGCAAACTGGGTCTTTATGTACATGACCTTGATCCAAACCCTTCCTGACTAGGGACAGTAGACCAGGCTGTCACTACGGTGTTACTCTGGGGCTGTGATCTCCAGCTGTGGCATTCTAGTGGTATTACTCATAGGGTGTTGGTTTGGGGTGTTTTCTAGAAGTGCTAATATGTAGCTAGTGTTCTGTAGCATTGGTGTAAGACCATGAATGTCATTTAGGGCCTTGTCACTCTGGAGATTCAGCTCTAGTGACTGTTTCTCCAGGGCACTGCTCTGGGCTTACGATTGACAAAGTGTGGGTATCATTGTAGGTACCCACATGAGACTTAGAACTCTGGGTCATGTGTGTGTAGCTCCAAAGCTGGGTCTCTGAGGGTTTGATAATCGTGGGAGGATTTTACAAGGTTCTTACTGAGGGATGGAGTGTTACTTATATGTGTGACTCATAGCAAGCTGAGGCTGAGAATCTGTTACTCTGGGTCAATGACTCCATTATTCTGGAACTGTTCGTTTTAGTCTTGGGAGGCAATGTTGGAGGTGGGGGTGACCAACAGATTCCTAGTGTTCTGATATCTCAGGTTCTGTGTTGTGTGGCCAGTCCCTGTGTGATAGCTTCTATAGTAGATACTGTAACCCCCCGGGAAGGAAATCAGACAAGATGGCTCCTATAAGGAGTTCCCCAGCATCCTGCCTGCCTGAACTCACCCTAGTTCATGTCCTGGCCCACAAGGGTATGAATTGCATGAAGCTCTTATACAGATTAAGGGGAATGAATAAGAATTCATCAGTTTCAGTGTGGAGCACAGCCCCAGCCTGCCTTCTCTCCTGTGATCTGAATGTCCATCCTCAGGATAGTCAAGACTCTGTCCTGAAGAGCAGGCTGAGCCATGGAAGCACCTTCCTGCTTCTTCTTTCCCTGTATCCGCCTAGAGCCATCGATAGCTAGGATAGGTCTCTAGATAAAGGCACCCTGCCTGACCCTGGGGTGGGCCCGGTGCCAGAGAATTCACATTCAAACTCCATTCACGCTTTCACCAAATACTCTTGCCTGGAGTACTACCCAACTGGGGCCCAGGGGTAAGGGGGGGCACTGGAGCTGGAGAATAACCTTGGTCCTTCCTCAGCTGTATGAACTCGACGCGGACCCCAAGAGGAAGGAATTTCTGGATGACCTGTTTAGCTTCATGCAGAAGAGGGGTAAGCAAAGCAATGTGGGGAAAATATCTAGACATTTCTTCTACTGGCTAGGTTTTGAGGAAGGAAGACCTCAGGATGAGGATGAAAACCAGGTGAGGTCCTCCCTGCAGAGAGGTGGCACCTCTCCTTTGGACCCTCAATAGTATCTTTAACCTCTGACCCTGTCCCTCTTCTCCACCAGGGATTAATTAGTGGTAGACCCACAGGCAGGTTAATGAGTGTGAGATCAATTAGGAAGGTGGGAGGGAGACTGGTCAGGACTGGTTTGGGATAGGAGGGTCCCAGGAATGCCTTGGATGTATACAGTGCACCCTTCTTCCAGCCTTCCTCTCCATTTCCTTTTGCTTTAGCCCAGGGCACTTCCTACCTGTCCTGCAAAAGGAAGGAATAGAGCTGGACTGAAGGAAGCCTTTCCTAAAGGATGGGCTGGGGCCGTGTGAATTGGGTAGCGGAGAAGGGATTTCTCTCCAGAAAATCTCAGTGTTGAGAGCATACAGAAGGGTCCAGGGGGGACGAGGGCGGGCAGCAGTCCATCACTTCCGCTTCTCCCCAGATTCATGGGTCTGAACACTGACTCATTATCTCTCTCTACAAAGCTAATTAACTCACTCAGAGCGCAGCCTGATAAGCTGCTAATTAACTGACTGCACTGCCCCCCTCCCAGGACAGCTTCTGGCCCAAGTCTCCCCAGTCCCCGGCACAACGCTCAGCAACGTTTTCTGGTCCCTTCCTTCCCAAGAGCCTTGAATGAGGACCCCAGGTTTTCTTGCTCCCCAAAGAGATCCAATCATGGTAACCCCAGTGTTCCTTTTCTGCACCTTCCTGGGACCTTCTCTCTCTTGGTAATGGGGTGGCGTGGTCTGACAGCACAGCCCACATCCCGAGCTCTGCCTCCCTCTGCTCAGCTGCAGGGGAGGAGGTCTCCCGGGGCCGATAATTTCCCCCCATTAATCAGGCCGCAGCTAATTGTTCGGGTCCAAAGGCGCTGGTGGAAGGGGCTGGGATCGGTAAGGAATTAACTGGGGCCCATCGCTCAGCTCCGACAGCCCCTTTGTCAGGACTGGCTGGCGGGGGTGGCTAGGCTGAGGAGCTGGCTGGCCCAGGCAGGATCTGATTCTTCTGCACCTGCTGTGTCTTGGCTTCCTGCAGCCTTTGGGGGTTGCCGATTTGGGGAGCATAGCTCTTCAGCACATACACAAGTCCTTCCTAAAGTCAGCCCAGCAAACTAAAGCTTTCAGGCGAATCTGGCTGGCTGGTAGATTAGACTGGCTTTTCCTTTGTACATATTTGGAAAACAGAGTTAAAACAGGCATAACATTTCCAGGCTGTGTGATTCTAATCTCGGCGCCTGTGAATAAAGTTTCATTGGCGAATAGCCATGCACATCCTCTTAGATATCATCTAAGACTGTTCTCAGATACAGTCGCAGAGCTGGGTATTTGTAACAGGTACCCTTTGGCCCAAAAAGTCTAAATATTTACCTTCTGGCCCTTTACAGGAAAACCAAGCTGATTTCTTGTCTTAGTCTCCTATCCTTCCGCTATGGAGAGGGGTGGGGGTGGGGGTCTTAGCCTGTAATCCTACCCTTCCTCCGCAGTCCACTCATGAGACCCGTCCTTACCCAAGGACATAACTAAGATGTCCTCAGAGGCCTAATCTTATTGTTCTGACTTTCTACCCACTTCACACCAGGGACGCCAGTGAACAGGGTACCCATCATGGCCAAACAGGTGCTGGATCTGTATGCGTTGTTTCGCTTGGTGACAGCCAAGGGAGGTCTGGTGGAAGTCATCAACCGAAAAGTGTGGCGAGAAGTCACACGGGCCTCAGTTTGCCCACCACCATCACCTCTGCCGCCTTCACGCTACGTACCCAGTGAGGACAGCAAAGGACCAGAGGGGCTGGGCGGGGCGCGGGAGTGAAGGGAGGGGCAGGGGTGGGACGATCCTCTAGGTCCAGCCTCCCTATCGCCCATTCGTCCGCCCCTAGGTACATGAAGTATTTGTACCCATACGAGTGCGAGACGCGGGCACTCAGTTCCCCAGGGGAGCTCCAGGCTGCCATAGACAGCAACCGGCGTGAGGGCCGTCGCCAGGCTTACACCGCGGTCCCGCTCTTCAACTTAGCAGGGCCCACACCTCGGGGCGCTCCTGGTCCCGCCTCGAGTCATGGCCCCGCCCCGACCGCAACCCCGAACTGCCCGGGTCCTACCCAGGGTTCTGCTTCTGGCTTACCAGCGCACGCTTGTGCTCAACTGAGCCCGAGCCCAGTAAAGAAAGGTGCGGGGAGGGAGGTGGTGGGAAGTTGGGCGGGGAAGAGCGGAGTTTGGGGCTTGGCGTCTCTGAGATCTGTGCATAGGGAATTTCAAAATGTAGGGACTCAGATGTGGGAGGCATTGCGATATGAGAGCAGCAAGATCTGATGGGGCTCAGGGGTTTTAGAACCCTAAGTTAGTGATTCTTAGCCTTGAGGTCAAGAAGCCTGTGGAGTCTCAAATCCAGGAAAAGGCCCTTCACCCACAGCAGCTTTATTGCACAGCTGTCCATATAGGGGTCCCATTTGGGTGTAGTTTGCAACTTCTGTGATTTATTTAACAACCAAGAGCAAAGAAAGCTTACACTTCTTCTGATCGAAACCAGCCCAGACCTATATGCTGGCCCTTTTTCCTCCACATCTTCAGTCTCTAGGCCAGAGTCTTTGAATGGGAGGAGAGACTGAACATGGTTTATCAGTCTGTATGACCTCTATTGGTCCCAGGTCTAGGGACACATCAAATCAAACACGGGCTGATTGGACCAGAGTGGCCTGGGTTTTTTGTTTTGTTTTGATTTTTGTTTTTTGTTTTTGTTTTGTTTTTCGTTTTTTTTTTTTTCCCCCAGAAGAGAGTGGAATCCCACCCCCTCGTCTGGCGATACCTGTGGGCTTGGCCTTGGAGGCTGCACGGGAGAAGTTGGCACCGGAAGAGCCTCCAGAAAAGAAGGCTGTGCTGATGGGCCCCACAGACCCACCTCGATTGGGAGCACCCCCCAGTTTCCTGCCCCGTGGCAAGGCTCCCCTAAGGGGTAAGAAGGGCTTGTTAGTGAAGGGCTTTGGGTTAGTGTGCTGACGGAAGGTAGACTCTTTACCCGATGGATGTTGGAGGTGGTACAAACAGATCCCTTTGTAGACAGACACCTAATTATGGTATGGGGTTCAAGTTCAGGAATAAGGAAAGAGTCTAAGTGTGAAATCCGATTCCCCCAAATGTGACTTCCCTGCCTTCTTCTGGACAGAAGAGCGGTTGGATGGGCCCCTCAATCTGGCAGGCAGTGGCATCAGCAGTATCAACATGGCGCTAGAGATCAATGGGGTGGTCTACACTGGTATGAGAATATAGGCTGTCTATATTGGCATGAAGTTGGGGTTTACACTGGCATGGGGATTTTAGATTTTCTCTACTAGCATGAGGTTCAGGGGTATCTGAACATGCATGGGGGGGGGTTAGAGAATCGTTACATTAAAATGAGTTCAAGAGAATGTCTACATGACACGGGGGTCCCAGCATGGTCTGTGCAGCACGTTTGCCATGGGCTGTCTGCTTTGTCATGGTTCTGTGAGTGTATTTATTGTGCACCCACTTCAGGCTATCCATGTTGGCATAGGAGCTTCTCAATGACCAGAGGGGACTTGTCATCAGTGGTTTGTGGGGTTCCTACATTCTCTCGTTTATTTTTGAATTTTACGTCTTTTCAACTCTTTATCAGGTATCCTCTTTGCTCGACGCCAGCCTGTGCCAGCTTCTTTGGGTCCAACCAATCCTCCACCTCCACCCTCTACAGGGCCCCCTTCCAGCACCTTGCCATGAAAGCAGCTACCGAGAACTAAGAGCCCCAATATCATTGATTAGGGGGGAGAAGGCACCCTCCTACCTTGATTCTTGGGGATCCAGTCCCGGGAGATGTCAGCATGCCACCTCCACACCAAAGGGATTTATTATTACGTTCCATCTACCTCACTGTAAAAGGAGGACACTGCCTCCCTAGCTAATTCCAGCAGCATTTACCAAAGAGTTTCCCCCCCCCCATAACCCCTATTATCCCCTCATGTGACCCCTATGTCGATGTCACCTCTGGTACCCCACTTCTTTGAGTCAATTCTGCTCCTTTTCAGGAAGCAGGTGAAGGATTGGATTTGAATATGAAGATGTCCCTTGGGTTGCATCTGGAAAATAAAGTTGTACTTCCTGTGTCTCTCGTGCCTCCTCTTCTTGGGTCTGGGAGGTGGGGATACACAGACTACACTGAGCTCTCCAAGGGAAGACAGAAGAGCAAAGCTCTGTGAAAATAGAAGAGGACTTTTTTGGAGGAAGCAAGCTTTCTCTGCATTGTTCCCTGACTGGTCTTGAATTCACTGTGTAGAGCAGGCTGGCCTCAAACTTAGTGATCCTCCTGTCTCTCCTTTCTCTCCTAGTATCGCCACACAGAGAGCTGTCTCAAATCAGACTGTTTTGGAAGTGAATCCCGACAATAAGAGGCTTAGGTACAAGTTACTTGATCTTTAAAAGATTTCAAAAATTTATGGTGTCTCCCTCAGGAAGCTGCCTACTGATCTATGGGTATGAGCCAATCTTGGAATAATAGGTCTATTTACACGCTCACCCTCAGGGAATGGGTGGGGGGAAAATCTCTTTGTATCCTGGACTTAGAACCCTAAAAGTCTTGACAACCAGGTCCTGGAAACCAGGATAGGGCTAGGTCACCCGGACGTTACCTAGGTAACCAGATTGCTTTGACATCAGTTACTTCCGACATCCGAAGGCTAAATAGAGACGTCACTTCCTACAAGGCGCGACGGTGCTCTCGGATTGGCCAGTCTTCTTATTTGGGCGGACGTCCCACCCTCAGGCTGTTCTGTTGCTTTGGTTAGGCTGCAGAAACGATGGCGGCTCTGACCGATGTGCAGCGGCTACAGTCCCGAGTGGAGGAGCTGGAGCGCTGGGTGTACGGGCCGGGCGGGACCCGAGGTTCTAGGAAGGTGAGAGGTTCGGTCTATTGATCCGTTTCTGGGGCAGGGCAGGACAGGAGCGGTCCACTGGCCCTGCCCTAGGGTCTGATGCGACCACTTCTGTCATGTCGTCCCCAGCCCAGGCTTTGAAATAACAAAGATCTAGAACTTTCTGGTACGAATCGGACCCTCAAGGTCCGTTCCCAAGGGGATTGGGATGGTGTGTGTGTGTGTGGGGGGGGTGTTTGGATACTTAAGCCTTTTTGAGATGGGTTCGGTGACAACTTTCACAAAAACTCCACCCTTGCGCTCACAGGTGTACTAAGGAGACCAGACGCATTTAAAAACAGATTAATGGAAGTTTCAGTAGGAGCTGAAGCCCGCAGCGGAGTGTCGTTCTAGAGCCCTGCAAAATTAATTGCTAAATGAATTGAGCGGGGACAGGAGCCCTAGAGGAGGCAGAACACAGGTGGATAAAGGCTCCAGGGGGTGAACGGTGAGGTCTGAGCAGGCCCAGATAAGGAAGGTTGGTAATTGAGCCCTAGGTGTTCAGATGTGGGCGAACATCGTTGTCTGAATTTTGACAGACACTTTAGGTGCCCTAAAATCCCTTTATACGATGTGAAAACCATTTACCAGAGCACTTCCGGTAGTGTTAGGAATGTTCTGGAACTAAAGGGCATCAAAGATAATGATGTGTCTGTGTACTTTTTGTAAAATTGTCACCAGCACATTCTGTTCCAATTTGAGAACCAACTTTTTGAAACACTCTCCCCCTTTGGTATCTATTTGTGTGCCTTCCCTCACGTATTAGTCTCTTAAATATTAGTATTCATCCTTTTACAAAAGCCTTGAGTGAAGTCATTTCCTCAGTCTCCCCCTCCAGCTGACTCTTGACTGTTAGAATATTGTACTAAGTCCTAGGCAGGCTCATTCACTGCCGTGATTTCAGTTACTCATTTCGTGTCCTATGTCTCCAGTTGTGTATCTCTGTTCCAGACTTTCTATTTGAGAACCGACTGATCTTTGCCTGCTGGTCTCCTCCACTGGAATATTCCACAGACATCTCAAACTCAAACCCTTAAGTCTTAACTGTATTCTGCCTCTGCCTCTAAACTGATTTTTTTTTCTGTATTTTCTACAATAGGGATTGTATTGTCTTTGGGATCCTAGAGTGTTCCGTCTCCTATACTAGACTTGATATGGAGGGTATGGGATTAGAGGTAGGCCAACCAATCTGTTCTCCAGCCTTGAGCTAGGAAAGATCTGGGTGAGGGTATTTGCATATTTCATGCCCAAATATAGGGGTTAGGAACTAGGAAATATATAGAATGTAAGGGTGCACCATTAAAGCCTAAATCAGTTCACTACCTCCCTAAGCAGACAAATGCTTACACCCCCATCCTGCAAAGGAGAACATGATTCATTCCCTCTCAATTAGCGGGTACCTAAAGTTTAGACTGTTTCTGTTGTAAGAGAAGGCAGACCTTCAAAGGCTTGAAAGTCTAGAGAGACATAAGGATTCTTCTTCCAAGTCTTTCTTTTTTTCTTTTTCCTTCCTTCCTTCCTTCCTTCCTTTCTTTTTTAGACACAGTCTTTATTAAATAGCCTTGGCTGTCCTGGAACTTGTCATGTAAACCAGGATGGCCTCAAAATCACACAGAGATCTTCCTGCATCTGCCTCCAGAGTACTGGGATTAAAGTCATGTGCCACCACATCCAAGTTCTTTTAAGTCTTAAGCCAAGTGGTATACCTTGGAATTAACCTCTGCTTCCTTTCAGGTAGCTGATGGTCTGGTCAAGGTGCAGGTGGCTTTAGGGAACATTGCCAGTAAGAGGGAAAGGGTGAAGATTCTCTATAAAAAGAGTAAGTACTTCCGTTAGGTGTCTGATTGCACTGCCTCCCGTGTCTGTACCCCTTGAAGCCTGTCCCCAGCTGTCAGCCAGTATGTCAGTAGAATAACCCCTTGAGGATTGAAGGCATATTACTGCTGATGTGGTAAATTGGTTGTGCTTTCTTGCAGCTAAATCCTAAGCCTATGCCCATTGTCCAAAGTTGGGGGCTGAAACTTTCTTCAAAGCTTCCCATGGTGAATAGGTATCCCCTTGAGGAATAGGGTATGACATTTCTCTAGGCAAGTTTGAGAAGGGAATTAATCACTCAGAGCCCCAGTGTTGGTTTAGCTAAACATTTTAAATTATCAAAGCTAGTAACTAATTATAAATTAGACAAAACCTTAGCTTGTCATATGGCATTGAATAGGAAGGTACCTTCTATGTTGGTAAGAATAGGTTACTGGGAATACTGGAGGTGGGGCAGGGCAGAGTGGTGGCAGCACTTGGGTTTTAGGCCCCAAAACATGAGGTCAACCAGCAGATGATGATAACTGAATAATCTGAGGAGTAGAGTAGGGGGCCAGTGGATGCTGCTGCACCAGCACTGTGTGGTCATGATTCAAGGATCTCCCCAAGGATTAGCACTCCCCAAATGTCATTTAACATTCATTTATTTAGTGTGTGTGCATGTATGTGTTAGAGGACAGCCTGTGAGACTCAGTTCTCCTTATATCATGTAGGTTCCAGGTCATCAGACTTGTGAGCAATTACCTTTACCCTTTCAGCCATTTTGCCAGCCTCTAAACTTCCTTTATAAAATAAGGTTCCATTTCTAAGACTTTTTTTTTCCTCTCCTACTTTTTTTTTTGGTAGTTGAAGACTTGATCAAATACCTGGATCCTGAGTACATTGATCGCATTGCCATACCTGAGGCCTCGAAGTTGCAGTTCATCTTAGCAGGTAATGCTAGACCTCAGTGTACAAGCACTGAGGATGTCAGGGGTGGAGGAGTCGGGCACAGTGATGGCTCCCCTCCCTACTGTGATATACATATAGCCTGTCAACTACCTTCTTGTTCTGGCCTGGCTCCAGACTGAGGCACAAAGTGGGTTCTGTAGTCACACTGGGCATAGTAGTGTATACCTCTGGGCCAGCTGCACACCATAGTGCCAGAGCTGTGAAGCTATGGACACTACTTCAGTATTCTATCCAAGGTCCCTCCATGGGCTTTTCCTTTTCCTTTAGAATCTTCCTCAGTGCTCACTGGGTAGAGGACCTTCCCAGAAGGGGCAGGCACAAAGAGCGTTACCATCCTGGAGAAGGGAGAATACTGGCATGACAGTCACCCTTTGTTTTTCATGGTCAATATCTTTTCTTTTTGTACATTAAGTCACAATACATTCATAGGGAAGCGGCTTTAGCTCAGGCTCTCCTCACGTTCTCATGACTGAGCTTCCCTGGGTGGGGCAGCCTGGTGCTTCCGCTCACACAGAGGACTTTCGCTGGCTTCTTTTTGGATCCTTTCCCTTCACTCATTTCAGGAAGCTGTCTCAGCTCTTAGAGTACGACAAATGTGGGCCACACGTTGATGCTCTTCGCAAGAACTTTGTCCTTAACTGTCCATGACAACGCCAGTAGTATGTGGAGAGGCACTGTGACTCTCCCTGTTTTGCCATAACACAGGGTATTCCTTTTTGAATTGTACCTATTCTGCTGATGTGTACAATGTCACCCTTACAGACTCACATATATGTGGCCAAAGGAACAACTTGTCAGTGGGGTCTTTTTTTTTTTAAGGTTTATTATTGTGTAATCATGTGTAATAAGGTTTATTATTGTGTAATTACACAGGTGTAATCAAACCTGTGTGTTTGAGGAAAGGCATGCACACATGAGTGCAGCGCCCACAGAGGAGATGTCGGAGTCATTGGATCTCCCTGGAGCTGGGGTTAACAGTAGTTGCAAGCCACTCAGCATGGGTGCTGTAAGAACAGGATGCCCTTTCCCGCCGGCCGAGCCATCTCTCCAGCCCCTGTACTTGCTTTCTATAGAGAACATACAGCAGGTCCCTTTCCTCTTCCCCTTTGCGTTTGCCATTGTGGCAAATTATGAAGATGGTGGCTCTCACCGAAAGCTCAGCATCTTTCTCTTCTGAGAGAGATCGCTGGGATTCCAGCATTCTAGGCAGAGATTCTAGTCAGTCTGACATTCTGCAGGCAGAGTTTTCTGACCTCCGGCGTCTATTCATTCATCCAGTAGAAACCAAGCTAGGCACAGTGGCCATGTGTCTAGAGTCCTAAGAACTTAGGAAACTGAGGAAGAGGATTACAAGCTCAAGGCTAACCTGGGTCAATATAACATGATCCCATCTCAAAAAAGGATAAGAAAAGAAAAAAATTATAAAGTGAAAAAGGAAATATTTTTTGATCATATACTGTGAACCTGGCTTTATTCTGGGCACAAGGCATACAGTGGTGAACCAGAAAGTCTTTGTCCTTATGAACACAAGTACAAGTATAGTTGTCCCTGCTTTAGGAATCTGAGCTTGTCACCTACCTGAGAGAATGATGACTATGGACACTGAAGACTGGGGAGGAGGGGCAGCTCCTGCTGAGAAGAGCTATCAGAGTTCCCAGAGGTCTCCTAGATCCATGGCCATAGCTCAGATGCCAAGTTCAAGGACTCTTCAGCCTCCCCATCCCTTCCTGTGCTCTGCCTCAGGAAGCATGCATCCACTTACACAGAGACAGTCGTATCCCTTCCTTTTTGCATGTCACATCTTCATGGGCATTCCCATCATATCTTGGCCTACTTAGGAGTCCCAGTGTCTTCTCCTTCCTAGGCTAAGATCCTAACACTTTAGCCTTTCAGTCTCCTGGGCCTGCCCTCCTTGACAGCTCAGTGAATTCTGACTGGCAAGTATCCCTTCCTCTGTTTGTTTGCACACTACAGCCTTGTTCCTGAACACCTTCCACTCTGTAGATTTTAATATACTGGAACCCCTTGTATATGGAGAACCCAGATCCTGCTTCTGTCCACACTGGCCTCTCCCACTCTGTGTCAGCTCCCCTGTCATTTGTAATTACCTGTGCCTCTGAGAGCCAGTGAGCAGAACCCACCCGATACAGTCTGCCACATGTCTCCTTTCAGATTGTTCCTGGGGCCCTTGGCTTAGGGAAGCCAAGTCTGAAGTACTCTGTCTCCTGTGGACCAGGAACACTTGCTGAGTTATTGACAAGCGTGGAAAAGGAGGCTATGGAGTTAAAACTTGAGGGCAGGGATTTGTAGAGACTGAGATGCTCCTTAGGCTCGGGATGAGTCAGCAAATGTAGAGACTGAGACTCCTTAGGCTCGGATGAGTCAGTCAGAAGCATCCGGGAAAGGCTGAGCAGGGTGGGAATGAATACCTAGGGAAGGGGACCAGTGGGACAGGGCTGCTCCGCTCCGGGGCCCAGCCTTCTACCTGTTGGTGCATAGCCACACACATAGGTGTAGCAATGCCCATGGTTGAGTCCCTGCTGTTATTTTGTCTTTGTGCTTCAGAGGAACAGTTCATCCTCTCCAGGTGGCACTTTGGAACAAGTGAACGCCTTGGTGCCTGTACTGGACAGCGCTTCTATCAAAGGTACCCTTGTGGGGCTGCATTTCACTCTCGTGCTGGGGGAGGGGGTGGGTGGGGCCAAGGTTTCCCTGTACTAATGCTGGATCTGTTCCTTAAGTTCTACCCTGTGGGAACCCACTACCTGAATGGTTACAGTTCCCAAGTAAGAGCCTAGATCCAGGACCTCAGGCAGTTTGGCCTAAGACACAAGCATAAGCCCCAGCAGTCCCAACCCCAGATATCCCTGTTGCTTTCTTCCCCACCCTCTGGCTCTCTCAGGGTGCTTCAGAGCCCACATCTTATTGTCAGAACTCCAGCCAGATGTGTGACGTTTTCCTGCTGCACTGCTAAGAGTCCCTGGGCCTGGGCCTTGACAAGCAGGCAGTGGCTTTAATTGAATCCAGATATCCATCTTGTCTGTCTCTAGGTATTTCTCTCAGCTCCCGTCCCTTCCCTGATCAGCTACCCGCTAGAGTATCTGACAGCCTAAAGCTGCGGCAAGGCTGTCAGTGTGGGGGAGTCAAGGGGCCAGTGTAGGACCTGGGATTCATTTCCAGCCCACCCAAGCTCCCTATCCATTAGGCTAGGAGGCTAGCCCTGCTGGGCTGACAGCAAAGGGGCAGGGTCTGTAATAAGTAAAGTCTCTTTACTTGGCCCTTCTCATAGCAAGCAATACTGAGGACCTTAAGGTTGTGTCTTCTGGGCACCTGTTCTACCCACCCCCACCTCGTAGGTCTTGGAGTAAAGCTGGGGTGGTAGGGAGCACCCCCCTCCAGCTGCAGCGGGTCGATGAAGCCTGGCGTTTGTTTAGCTTCTCCACTCAATACTCTAATCCCGCGGAAGACCTAATAGACTATTGAGCAGCCCCGGGGGAGGGCACAAGCATCATCAGGCAGTGTGCGTTGTGTTTTACAGCCGTTCCTGAGCATGCTGCCCGCCTGCAGCGCTTGGCGCAGATCCACATCCAACAGCAGGTATGGAAAGACTGGAAGAGAAGGTAGACATGTGGGGCATCCTGCAGCTCTGTCCCCTCCCCTACCGTTTACTGTCACATACCCTCCACCCACTGTCACCCACACCAAGACTCCTAGACCTTTGTGTTGTCCATGGAGATTTATCCTCTATTTCCAAATGCCCTCAGGGAGGGGAAGGACTTGCCTAGAGCCACGTGCAGGTCTCCTGCCTTCCAGAATAGTTTTTCTGGTTGAAGTTGAGAGGTAGGCAATCGTGCCTGGGGATCTGTTTTTGACTGCGGGTGAAATATCTTTTCTCAAGTTCAAAGACTTTAGAAATAGAGACTGAGGTGATGGAGAGATGGCTCAGCCTTAGGGTATGGTTCAGTCCCCAACACCCACAAGGCCACTAACAACCTTTCTCTGTAACTCTAATTCCAGAGGATCTGATGCCGCCTTCTGGCATCTTTGAGTACTGCATATACATGGTGTACCCACAAACAGGCAAAATACCTATACACATAAAAATAATAAATCCAACCATAGGGCAGGGGTGGGAGCTGTTAATAGATGGAGCAGAGGCCTGTTTCAGTCTTCGGGCGCTGGTCTCGGGAGCCAGGCACCGACTGGAGAAACCCTGTTTGGAATGCTCTTTATACTTTATAAGGTTAAATCAAAGCCATCTATCTAAGAGTGGAGGGAGTAATGGAGAGAAGTTTCAGTCTGGGCGGCTGTGGGGCGGCCTTCACTAAGCCCTGTTGGATGTCTTTCTTTTGCTTACAGGACCATTGTGTGGAGATCACTGAGGAGTCCAAGGCTCTCCTGGAGGAATATAACAAGACTGTATCTTTTGTGCTTCGTGCTCCTTAATGGGTTTTCTCCTCCCCCTCCTACACTCTTGTCCCAGTCTCTTCCCCCGCCTTCACCCCTCTGGGTAATGCAAAGTCTCCACTTCTTCCTTCACACTCCTGTTGTCACCTTGACTTGTCTCCAGACAATGCTGCTCTCCAAGCAGTTTGTGCAGTGGGATGAGCTACTCTGCCAGCTAGAGGCTGCCAAGCAAGTGAAGCCAGCAGAAGAATGACAGCCACTCCCATGTCCCCACCAGGGGAAGGCAGGCAGGCTCCAGGGCCTCACACCAGCCTGTCTTTATAAGGCGGAGACAGCAAGTCTCTGAATTCAAATACTACCTGTCTGAGGTCAGAGGTCAGGTTTACCTTAGAGTCATGATTTGTACTCCCTGTCAATGTATTTATTCCAGTGACAGTAAACTGCAGAGACCACAAAAGGAGTGTGTTGGCTTGCTGATGTAGGATGGGCTTGGGTGAGGATCTGGGTGGAGAGCTGTCAACCCCATCAGCTCGGACCAGGAGCTATACCCCGATCTGGTTTCCTGAGAGATAGAGTTCTCACATCATTTGACTGGTACAGCGGGGCATTGTATATTTATTTATCCCATATTTGCCAATTATCTTCTACATATCATATCCTATGGTAACTACACAAAGTTTGAAGAAGACCAGTAGGCCCACATGTCAGAGGTCATGGAGGAGCAGGCAGGGACGTTCAGAGCCAGAGCAGCACAGCCGTGTGTCTACATAATACCAGTAGTCAGAGGGGGAGGCCAAGAGATTTGGATATAGGAAATTTTAGGGTCTTGGGGAGGGAAGGAAGATTAGGATATCTAGATGAGAAAGGTAGAAACAGGTTAAGTAAAGCGTGCCACCAAGTGTATGCTGCCCTCTTGTGGTCTAAGGGAGTGCCTTAGCTCCTTCAACTACCTGTACAGCACCCAACCTGTAGAGTTGTATCATCCAAACTGCAGCATGTCCAAACTGATCTGAAATTAGCAGTCATACTATTCTACCCGAATAGTTGTCCGTTCTTCCCCAAAACTTCATACGAGTTTTAATCAAGTTTTCTACCACCTCTTCTCAGTTCTTCTTGGTGGTTAACATATCATTAGACAAATATTGGAGGCCTATTTTACTCTGGATGCTGATCTAGGCTCTGTGGGCACGCCCCCTTGGCCGAAGCGCTATGATGATGTTGAGTTCAGCCCCTTCCCAGGGTCACCAGTATTTGTTGTCCCAACTACCGGTTGCTTATAAAATGCAACCCTCTGTGGCCAATGAGTTATGCACAAGCTATGGCTTAGACCCTACTGCAAACCGCCGGGGTTGTCCAGTGTCCCAGGATGAGAATAAAGCTCAGAACTCCGTAACTAAGGGTCTCGCCTGCTTGTATGCACTAGGGGCTTCGCCTTCGCTGCTGCGTGTGTCAACAGGTGACGTATGCCATACATCTTTAAAGGCACAAATCTACATTCTTCAGGCGCAGGGCTCCTCTGATAGCTATTCCTCTCCCGGTGGGCCCTCTGAAGGTACCGGGGTGCTCCGGGATCGTCGCGCGGACCGCTCGAGTCAAGCCAGTTGCCAGCATCCACTCCGCGGAGCCGAACGCACCCCGGGTTTCCCTCAAGCCCCGCCCCCTGCGTGCGCGGCCCCGCGGCTCCGCGCGCTCTGGTCTGCGCGCCATCTTGGCTACTCCGCGAGAGTGGAGCGTCTACTGGCGACGCTGGTAAGAGCCAAATCCCAGGGCATGGAGACTCAGAGCTGGGGAAAGGGGATGCCAGCTGCCTGGGACAGCGGCCCACGATCGGGGAGCCCGCCAACCGTTGCTCACGGGTAATCCGAGCAGCTCTCCGTGGGAGTCCTCACTCGCTGCTTCCCGAGTGGCCCGGTTCAAGCCAGCCTACTCTGTTAATCTGCGGATGAGGTCTACTCTGTCCCCCACCCTCCGTAGGCAGGGTCGAGTCTTTCTTTGGGGAGTACTTTGTGAGGACTTGTGGCTGTGCCCCCAGGAAGTCTGGGGCCAAGAGTCTCTGGAAGCACAAAGTGAGGGAGCCATGTCCCACTCCCTGAAGCCTAGTGAGGAGAGCCCGCCTGTTCTTAACGAGAGTTGTGGGCGAGGGGTCTGGGATAGCCCCTGTGCTTTAAGATGGTAAAGCACAGTTTTACCCCCAGAGAGCCTGGTTTGGGGGAATTTGGTTTTGTCAGTGTTAGAGACTCGTGGATAAATTTAGAAAAGGATCTAAGGGATAGATAATTCTTGGCCCGAACTTTGAGACGCTGGGTTGAGGGCATAAGTGCACCTTCCGTGGTGAGGAACAAGACCATATCCTGGAGGGAGTGATGGAGGATGGACCTGGCTATGTTTCTGCCACTCATCTGACTCTTTCCCGCAGTGCATATCCAGAGAGATTCACCAAAACCGCGAGAGCAGAATGGAACACTACCGGAGGGCTGGCTCTGTAGAGCTCCCAGCCTCTTCACCCATGCCCCAGCTACCTCCGGACACTCTGGAAATGCGAGTCCGAGATGGGAGCAAAATCCGAAACCTGCTCGGGCTGGCACTGGGTCGGTTGGAAGGGGGAAGTACAAGGCACGTGGTGTTCTCAGGCTCTGGCCGGGCTGCTGGAAAGGCTGTCAGCTGTGCAGAGATTGTCAAACGGCGGGTTCCGGGCCTACACCAGCTCACCAAGCTTCGCTTCCTGCAAACTGAGGACAGCTGGGTCCCAACTTCACCGGACACGGGCCTAGACCCCCTCACAGTCCGACGCCATGTGCCTGCAGTGTGGGTACTGCTTAGTCGGGACCCCTTGGACCCCAGTGAATGTGGCTACCAACCCCCAGGTGCACCTCCTGGCCTGGGCTCCATACCTAGTTCCAGCTGTGGTCCCAGACCCCGAAGGAGGGCTCGGGACACCCGGTCCTGAAGATCTGCTGGGCCTGACTGTACTCTAGACCTGAATATCTGTGCCTTCTCTAAGAAGCACTTGTGATTGCTCAACATGCCATTGAGGCTTAAGTCTACGGAAGAACGACCCCTCCCTTCTGGAAAGTGGAATGGGACTGTTACAAAGACTGGGTGTGGGTCAGTGCCGAGTTAAAGGCTGCTTGAGAAGGGCTTATTCTGTCTCTACAGTATGCCTCACATGCCTTTTCTGACGTCCGACTAGGGAAGGGAAATAAAGGTTGTACCCGTTCATTTGGCCTGCTGTGTAAGTGGGATGCCTGGCTTTATCCCAGGAGCTCCTGGGCTGGAAGTAGGAAGGATACGGTTCGGTTGGCACTGGATGATAAGTCTGGTATCAATAAAAGTTCCAGCAGTAACCTGGATGGCTTTTTGCCACCTGCTTTAAGCTGGGCTGGGCCTCGGCCAGCTCGGGCATTTCTCTCATCTGTGGCATATGTTTTAGTATAGTGGGATCGTGAACTCAGGCTTGGCGGTTCAGGGTTTTAATCCTGGTTCTACTCCAAAGTTACTGCTCTGTGGTTTTCGATAAAGGTTATTTCTCTGGGTCTTAGCGCTCTCATCTGTAAAGGGGGGAATAGGGTGCTTACCTCATTAGACTTGTAAAGCTTATAAAACGATGTACACATCTGACCCTCAGATACCACCCGAACACCTGGTGCTATAAGCTTGTTAGAAGGAAGCTCAGGTTTGCTAACGTGCTGTTTTCTTGAGAGTAGACCTCAGTCCCCCATGCCTCTTCAGACATCATTCTTGCCCATTTCCCCATTGCTGTTTTTTTCTGCCTCCCTTTGGCCTTTGGTTCAGATTTATCACAGGCATCTGAAGAGACAATGATTGTATTGGCAAGTGGGGTGGCTCCATGCAGGAGAGTGGGATTGGAAGCAGCCATAGTCTCAAGAATTGATCAGTTCCACTTGCTGTGAATCGAGGTTTTCTCCAGTGTGTCTAGTAATCTGGATGTCTGATTATAAGCAAATAAAATTGGGGCTATTCTAGATTCGGACTATAGCAGGACCCAGTAAGTTGAAGGTAATGTTTCTCTCAGACCAGAGAGAAGAGACTGGGATGAGAGGAGAAAAAGTTGGGGAACTTAAGGACTTGATATGGAGTGAGTGGGATGTGAGCAGAAGGTTGTCGGGCTGTGGCCTGAACTTTAAACACTGCATCCTTTGCTTTCCAGTGTAGGCCGTCTCAGTGAGAGGAAGAGCCCCAGGGAAGGGATAGGTGATGAAGAGTCAGGATACTGGAAGAAGTGAAACAAGCTGCTCCAGGGGGCCCTTAAATACAGAGGGTCCTGAAACATCTAACAACTGCTGGGGACAGTAAATTGTGATGTCTTCCACTGCTAACTGCCTGACCTCCATACTCTGCCTACTGCTCCCTGTCACTGCTCTGTCACATGTGTCTCCGTGCCCTTCCCTGGATATCTGGTGTATATTTTGCCATCAGCAGTTCTCAGTGTCACCAAGTCTCCAGAACTTTGGGCCACATTGTTCTGTAAATTATTGATACTTTTTGTTTGTTTGTTTGTTTTTCGAGACAGGGTTTCTCTGTGCAGTCCTGACTGTCCCAGAACTCACTCTGTAGACCAGGCTGGTCTCGAACTCAGAAATCCACCTGCCTCTGCCTCCCAAGTGCTGGGACTAAAGGCGTGGCCACTGCTGCCCGGCTAATTATTGACATGTTTTGATCTTGCATCCCATCCTGACCAGTGCTTTTGCCAGGTTAAAGCAATCGCATGTATGTAATAAAGACAGTAACTTAATGCCAGACAGGTGATTCAGTAGGACATCTTTGTGAGCTTCAGAAACCAGGAAGGGACTCCCAATTGGGTTGCCTAGTTAAAAGTCATCTGAGATGTCCAAAATGATTAGAGAGGGGATGTGAAGGGAAACGCCTGTGCCCAGAATCCCCTGAGAGGACAGGTTCTAGGGTACTCTCCCTAACCTGTAGTCTCTAGGGATTCTGCCTGGCTCTGACATCTCCAGGAAGAATGCCTGGGAGAGAACCAGAGGTGAAGCCTTGAAAATGTCTGCTCAAGGTTAGGAGAGAACCTGAGAGTAGGGACCTTTCAAAGAGTAGGAGCAGTGGGCAGGGGAGTTGGCATAGCAGTTAGAAGCATTTGTTCTGGGGTCAGAGAGATTGCTCAGCAGTTAAGAGCTCTGGGTGCTTTTCCAGAGGACCCAGGTTCAATTCCCAGCAGCTACCTGGCAGTTTACAACCATCTTTATACAGTCCCATGCGATCTGATGCCCTCTTCTGGTGCCCAGATGTATAAGCAAACAAAACACCCATATGCATACATAAGAAAAAAGCATTTGTTCAGTTCCTAGGACCACTGGCAGCTCACTCCAGTCCCAGGGCATCTGATACCCTCTTTTGACCTCAGCAGGCACCAGGCACACATGTGGTTCACAGACATATGTGTAGCAAAACACTAACTTTTTTTTTTTAAAGAAGGAGCATGGGAGGGTGAGATGGCTCAGAGATAAACACTTGGCATCAAGCTTAACCTGAGTTCAATCCCAGAACCCACACAGAAAAAGAAAACGGACCTCCAGTCACGTTCACACATTGACAACAGCAAAATTTCTTTAGGAACAAAAATGACTTCCTGTAACAGGAGGGAAAGAGTTGCAAGCAAGGACGCAGACGGTGTGGGAGTGCAGGTGGGACATGAGAATCCAGAAGTCCTCTCCACAGAGCAGGAAGAAACGGAGGGCATTGGGCTGGGATGCCTGAGATAGTTGTTGCAGCTGAGAGAGATGACAAGATCTGACACGGCAAAGCCATAAGCTCAGTGTAGGCTGATGACTGTGAACTTGGAGTGTCTGTAGCAGAAGGTGGGTTCCAGTAGTCTCCACCCTGAGACTGAGACAGGAACAAGTGAAGACTGAGTAGTACCACAAGAGTAGGGCCGTGGTGTCCACACTGCTTAGATGGAAAGTTAAAGAGCACGGGCTTCTATGACCCAGAGTCCTCACAAGCTACCTGGGGTGGGTGACACAGAATGCCTGAGCGATAGGAGCGTAGGAGCATGTAGCCTCATGGGACTGTTAGAACAAAGTGCCACAGACTGAGTAGCTTACAACAGCAAATGGTTCCAGAGGCCAGCCGTAAAAAAGGTGGTTTTCTATTTTATTATGTTTATTTATTTAGTGGGTGTGTGGGCATGCATGTGCCCAGCTCAAGACAGGTCAGAGGACAACTTGGCAAAAGTCAGTTCTCTCTTCTATCAAGTGGGACCTGGAGATCAAACTTAGGCATCAAACTTGCCAGCAAGTGCTTTTACCACAGCCCTGCCCCCTTTTGACATGCATTTTTACCCTCTAAATATAATTGGCTTCTTTAAGATAGCATTTTGGGAACCTGGGGAGGAGGCTCCATGGATAAGAGCACCCAGGTTTGATCCCTAGCAACCGTGTGGTGACTTGCAGTCATCTGCTGCTCCAGTCCTAGAGGATCCCACACGCTCTTCTGGCCTCCTCAGGCACCAGGCATGCATGTAGCACACATATATGCAAGCAAAACACCCATATGCATAAGAGATAAATGAAATAAAACTTATATTTAATGTTTCCTGGTGAGAATGTGGGTGCCAAACAGGCAGATGTCTGCTTTCTTCACTAAGTGACCTGAGAGTCTTGAACATGATTTACACACAGTAGATGTGTAATAATCATTCCGAAGAAGGGATGAATGCTGAGCCTCAGTGTGTGTGGACACACTTTAGATCCCACTCTCATTCCTTGTCCCCTTGGCCCTCCATTCTCAGATTAGAGGAGAAGATTCAGATTTATTTACAGAATAGCCTAAAAAAAAACCCTTGCTTTCCTGCCTTCCCCGGCTCTGTCCGTCTTTGGCTTGGCTCTTGGACTCTGGCTTTCTGACCACACTGATGTCCCACTGCTCCCAAGTGGCATTTGATTTTCTTCCTCTAATCTTTGTCCCTTCAAACTCAAGACTATTCAAAAGCAAGACTTGGAGGTTTGTGTCTGTAATCCTAACATCTGGGAAGCTGAAGCAGGAGGCTGCCATCTCAGCCTATAACGATTACCAAACCAGTTGAGACACAGAGACGATGTCACACACGCACACGCACACGCACACCACACACAAAAACCTATGTAAGACCTATGTATTAACCTCAGAGAACTTCTGTCTGAAACCACAGGGTGGCAGCATTCACAAAGGGATAGCCCATCTATGCTCTGTGAAATCAACTTTGTGAGAAGCCCCAAAGCAGAAGAAAAACAATCTAGTCTTGAAATTTGGTCCTCATTAGACAGAGTGACATCTCAGCTGTTCAAAAGGCAGCTGAGGATAATACACAGTGTGACAAACCTAGCCACTGTACTTAGAACCTCCAGTCTCAGGTGAGCTATGATTTCAGCAGATCACCTTCAGGAATGTGACAGGTGCAGTAGGTACACAGATTAAGGAAGTTCATCACGCAGAAATAAAAGTCCAGCACTTGGAGACAAGCAAAATCTCAAGGAAAAATGAGATAATGACTGTGTAAAGCTTGAAGACTAATTGGCTGGGAGAGACCTGGGAAGGACACGGATGGAGGGAAATCATGAACAGAGACATAGGAGGACACAAGAAACATAAACGGCTGGTGTCTGAAGGTCAAGGAAGGGCCAATGAGGAGTGAGTCACAAGGATGGCTTGGGGGGCCACACTGTATACCGGCCATCGAGTTTGGACTTGATCTTGGGAGAGATGAGAGGTCCCAGAAGTCTCTGGGGAGGAGCTCAAGGTAAAATGTCAGATTGTTTAGAGTGAGGCTCTGGGTGTTACAGCTTCTGAGTAGAGGGAGCACAGGGCTGAAAGACCAGCAAGGAAGCCAGGAAGAGATCAGCAGGCCAAATCATGACAAGAGTAGGCCCTGGGGAATCTTTTCAGCCCACAAAGAGCTCTCAATGCCTGTTACTCTGAAAGTGTTCCTAGCCTAGGCTCCTGCTGCTCCTATACCCTCTGTTCTTTTGAACCCTAGCCTAGCTTCTCTGGTTATTTTGGCTAGAACCAGGGTCTTGGTCAGCTTTCATATTGAGAGACCACAGCATCCAGATTCCTTATGATTAGTAGATCTCTCTCAGCTGTCATTTTCCTGCATTATGCATTTCTCAGAGACCCTTTCATGTGTCCTCAGTGTGGCTAAGGGGCCTTCCATAAAGGGAGCCAGAGTATTAGTCACTCCCTCACCTTCAACTGCCTCCTAGCAGACAGAGTACACTCATATGCCTACGTGTGCATGCATATTGATGTCCAAAGGGCCATCCCACCAGCACGAGGGTCACACGCCTCAGAGAAATGCCTGGAAGTGGGAGAATAAAAGGCACAGCTGGGAGTGGGAGTAGTGGGAGTGGGGAGTGGGAGTGGTGGGCGGCTTGTTGCCTGCCAGGTCTCAGGTTCCAGCTGCAGCCATGACCGTACACTGCAAGTAGGGGGCACCAGAGTCAGACGCTGAGTAGGAACTGAGGAGTCACCTTCATTCAATCTCATGAATATGCACAGAACCTGTTGAATTATGCAGATAGGAAGGATGTAAATGTGTATGCAAATTTGGTGCTGCCCTCACTGTTGCTATGGAAACAAGAGAATAGCAAGGAGGGGCACACCCTGGGGAGACCTGGGTGGAGAGACTGAGACCAGGAGACTGGGCTGGGACACCTGCTCTTCTCTTTCACTGTGTTTTGATCTATTTCTTTGCTTCATTCTGTCTTTGTCTTTCTGCCTGGATCTCAGTATACTTCTGTACCTTTTAAATATCTCTCTTCTCAACTATTTCTCTCTCTCTCTCTTCTCTCTCTCTCTCTCTCTCTCTCTCTCTCTCTCTCTGAGTTTCCCTGCCTGTGTTTCTCTGTGCTGTTGTATCTCTGACAGAAACATTATTTGACTGGGACTTCCGGCCTACGCCTTGTCTGTAATTCCATGACTTCCCCTCCTGCATCTCCTGTCATTCTGTCTCACATCTCTGTCCCTGTCTCTGGGTTTTGTTTTTGTATCTGAGTCTCTTCTCAGTTGCTCTGGGTCTGTCTTCTGAACCTCCTGTCTCTGATGGGAAAGACAGGAAGCTCACATCTGTCCTAGCCTGATGGGATATACCACCCCTGTCCCAGCTGCCCACATGTTTAAGGATTCCTAAGCACTCCTCTTCCCCTCAATAAAATCCTGCTTTGAATCTGGCCTCTGTCACAGTATTGACACAAGATTCCCATGACAGGCCCTGGCTGGCTGCCAGGGTGCCAAGTCTTCTGTCCCAGACCCTGCCTGCCATGGGCCTATGCCCAGTATTCCTGCCTCTCTGAGTTTCTCTTCCCAGCTCTCCTTGAAGCTGGTGGGCACCTTGAGGCAATGATGTGTTCAGAATAGGAAAAATGAGAGAAGAGCCTTAGTTAATTTGCCCATCTGGCCTCTGCCCAAAAGCTGACGTGAGGGGTCTGGCTTAGGCCCAGGTGTGGGGGTGTTTGGGACCAGTTGAGACCTATCCTGGTCCCCAGTAAAGACTCCTTGCTGAGCCACAAAACTGCGTGGCAGCCGCTCGGTGGTCTACCCATGCTCCTTCCTGCTATGGCCTCAGTCATCCAGTTCCTTATTTGGGGCCTTTGGACTACCTTTCTTCAGCTGGGTTCTGTTTGATGAGCACCTATTCTTGTAGGCCACGCCCCTACCTTTACTGGTCCACACATTACACAGAAATGAAACCTGGGGATTCTGTGCCTCAACCCTAAGGAGGGGGTCTTTGGCCAGATGAAGAGCCCCTCGAGGTTTCCTCCCTCTGGCAGACTCAGCTTGGGAACATCAACTTAATGCAGGTGCAAAAGCCACAGCTCAAATATGAGCAGGATGAAGACAGAAGAGGATGTCCCCATTCACGTCTGGAATGGGCTGTGGGAGATTGCAGAGTGTTTTGAATGGAGGTAAACCACTCTGTATGAAGGTGGAGGGCTTCCCCCTTTTGGTCTTCAGCTCTGGGCAGGTTGCCTTACCTCCAGGAAGGCACTAGTCGTGGGGGATCTGGCTGGACCAGATGTGGGGGCGGCTGAAGCAGTCAGGACAAGTTCCTCTCCTCCAAGAGGTGGTGGGCCAAAGCCCCAGCTCTCTACCCAGCCAGAAGGACCATAGACTTGTATTCCCACCACCAACTGTGATTCACCCATGTTCAGGCCCAGGCGTGATCCTGCTACCAGGAATCCTGTTTGAAGTTTTAAACTTCTCCCCCTTGCCCCAGCCCACCCTAGCTGTGCCAGGGGATAGAAAAGAGTCACCTGTGGGTGAATCCGCAGGTCCGGAGAGCCAAACACAGGAAAAGCAAAAGAAAAGAGATGGAGAGATAGAGATGAGAGTATAGACATCAAGAGAAACAATCTGACAGAGGAGACCCAGAGACACAGAGGACACCTGCTTGGGAACAGGCTTTAGTACTGGCCAAACCTCATGCTAAGTGCTTGGCTGGGTTGTCTCATTTAACTTAATCTTTATAGTCTTAGGAAATAGATGGTGCTGTTATGATCCCATTTTACTCCTGGGATAATTGAGACTTATTTTGCGTAAAGTAATTGAGACATTAACTCATTTGCCTGAGGCCTCAAACCCGGAAAGCCGTGGAGCAGGTATTCGAATCCTTCAGTTTGACTGAAAGCCAAGGAGAGAGACAGATGTAGAGCCAGAGGTGGGGACAGATAGATTCCCATAACAACCCTCTTGGGTAATCTGGAAATCTGGGAATCTTCAGGCAACTGTTAGGGGGAGGGCTTTCCCATCAAGCTAACAGAAGAAAAACAACTTCTAGGTCTCCTTGTCAGCTATGGAGGAAGACTGGAGAGAGCTATCAGAGCTGGGGGTGGGGAGGGAAGGCTTCCACATCATGGAATTCCTTAGTTGACCCTTCTCTTCCCAAGCTGCTTCGGATTAGCCAGCCAAAGCCTCCTCGTGAGAAGCCACCACCCCCACCTCCACCCATTCCCCCACCCCACCCCCACTTTGAGAATTCTTTCTTCTCCATGTGTTTATTGAGCACCTGCTAGTTGCAGGGCACTCCTGCCCCACCCACCTCTCCTCCCTATTTTCCTCCTTCACTGTGGAAAAACCCTTATTGTCTCTCTTCAACCTCCTGGTATAGCCTCTGCAACTAGCAATTAAGACTAGAATCTGGGACACTTCAAAATAAGGAAGTTAGCCTAGGATACACCAAGGTTCTTGAAGTACAGAGAAGAGGTCCCCAAGGTCTGGCTTAGGTGTCTCTGCCTGGAGGTCCCTTCTAGTTAGTTTGGAAAGGAGGGTCAGCAGCCCAGCTGGTGGGGGCCTGAGAGAGCCAGGCTGTCAACAACAGGGGGGACAGGGGTGAGAAGAAAACCAGGAGCTATCCTGGGGGAGTCCGGGAGTTGGCGTTATGGTTTCTAATGTCTTAGCCTGGTTTCAATTACTCACGAGGTCCCTAGGGTTCTCCTACAACTGCCTGCAGGCTCCTGAGCTTGAAGAAGGTTCCGGAGCCTCTTGGGAAGACCAAAAAACTAGGGGCTCAGGGGTAGAAGTCTATACAGCCCAGAGGGAGCCTTTGCATACTCTTCCACCCCACACATGTCTGTGTGAGGCCCCCCAGACCACACAGGGATCCCAGAAATAGTGGGAAGCTGGGGAGGGGCGGTGTGCACGGCTGCTTCTGAGCTCCTACATGGGGTCTGACCAGCTCCCTAGCTCCACCTTGGTCCTGCTGCCTGCACCCAACTCCAGCCAACGAGAGCCGAGGCTTGGGTCCACCAAGCTCTTTTCAAGGCCTCATAACAAACCCTGATCCGAGATTTTTTTTCTTTACAACTCTCTTTGTTTATCTGGGAATCCCTCATCTTCCATTTTTACCTTTTTTGTGTTGTTGTTGTTTAGTTGATTGTTTTGTTTTTTAGGCTTTTAGGTAAGATCTCACTATGTAGCCCAGACTGGCCTAAAACTCACAGCAATCCTCCTACCTCAGCCTCTGGAGCATTGGTGATTATTTACTTTGTTATATTTGCTTGATACATGTGGTCCAGGCTAGCTCTGGGACTCACCCTGTAGCTAAGGTTTGCTTTGAATTTCTGATACTCCTTCCTTTCAAGTGCTAAAACTGAAGGTGTGTTCCACCATGCCTACCCATTGAGCTCTTACCAACACACACACACACACACAACACACACACAGTCTCCATCTCTCTGTCTCTGTCTGTTTCTCCATCTTTTAACTAAAATCCTCAGTTTCTATCTAGCCATCACCTCCTTCCCCCTCTCTCACCACATTCCATGCCTGCTCCTTAGGCCAGTCTTACCATCCCCCAGTACTGTCATAATGCCCAGGTCAGCCTGGGACTTTGGTGAATACCCAAGCCTTCCCATGTGCTGGCACAGAAGGCCCTGGGAACTGTTGGACAGAACTACACACCTCCAGCCAGCTTGTCTTCACTCCATTTGAGGACCTCTCTCCCTCCCTAGCCTTGTCCCTTCCTACCCATCATTCCACAGACCCTTCAGCTGAACATGTCAAGGCTTTGTGAATGGCACCATCATCTCCCAGTCACCCATGCCAAAAGCCTGGGAGGCGTCTGCGCTTTTGTACACAATGTTCCCTCTGGGCCTGGCACACAGTAGGCGCTAATAAATGTCTGTTGAACTGAATTTAACTCAATTTTCTGTCTTGGAATTCCTCTTCTGCCTCTGCCTATTCCCTGGTACTGGGTGTCTCTAGCAGTAAGTCTCCAGAGTTTTAAATTGTCTTGGTTTTCCTACTCACTATAGTTGAGTTTTTGGGGGAGTCGATCCTTCCTTACCCTTCTATTTCCGAACCCAAAGTGGTCACAGGCTCATCAGGAATGAAGCCATGGGAAATGAAGGGAGAGAAGCAGTCTTGGGGACCCTCAGGACTTCTTGGAAACCTCAGCGCTAGTATCAGCATCCGGGAATCACTGACGGGGACAATCCTTTGAGGACAGATGTCTCCACTGTGAAGAACAGGAGGGGGGTCAGAGCCCGCTGGGGTGGAGAGGCGATTTCTGAGTAGTGAATTAGTTTCATGCGAATTTTTGCAAAATGAAAAATTGCATCTGTGATTTTGCAAGTCTGTGTTGTGTCCCTGTTTTTGTCTTCAGGAAACACAAAGTCCCCTGATCCCAAATGTCCTTGTCCTCCCTGGCTCTCTCTACCCTCCTTCCTCTGCTCTCAGCGGCTTCTCTCTCCAAACTTAACAGGCCCCAGGGTAACCATGGGGGAAGATCCTTGGGAAAGCAGACACAGGATTAGGTTCAGGGGGCCTGTCCTCTGTGTATACCTGACATGGGGTTCCCCAGAGGGGGAGAGCAGGTGGAAAGATGAATCCAAGTGGCCTCCTCTACATTGAGGCACTGTCTTTTCTTTCCAGTCCAGGGCCTTGTCCAAGTCAGGATGAAAACCTGACTTCCTATGCAGCAGCACACTAACAGGAGCCAGAGGGATGGCTCAGTGGTTACGAGCACTTACTGTTCTTGCAGAAGACTCAGGTTTGGTTCTAAGCACCCACATAGTGGCTCTCAATCATATAACTCCAGTTCTAGGGAGATCTGATGCCCTCTTCTGACCTCCACAGGCTTCTGCATGCATGTGGTACATCTATCTACATTCACACACACATACACATAGATGAATTAGTTTTAAAGATATCTCAGTAATAGCCAAATGTTCTGTACTCTTACCTACTTTATGACACCTTCCAGACCACCATGGCCTTGGAACCAAAGGGATTTTGGGATGTGGTTTCTGAGCCATTGCTGCCTCAGCTTGCCTCCCAGTCTTCTTCTTAGTCCTCACTGAGGCTACCAAGCCTGCATCTCAACATTAAAGACTGAAATGCTTTTACCAAGGCTTGTCACCCCGTGCCTTGAAGCTTATATTTACTTTTCACAGGTTAGGGTTTGTCCCACTTACCATATACATCTACTTTAAAGGATCTATATATAAATATTGATAAATCTATTTCAAACTGGGTCTGCTGATGAGAGTTGGTGATTCTGGATACTTGGAAATGAGGGACAGGAAGATTTCAAGTTCAAGGCTTGCCTGCACTAAAGAATGAGTTCAAAGCCAGCCTGAGCAATTTGGTGAGCTCCTGTCTCAAAAATAGAAAATTAAAAAGAAGCCAGGCAAAGTGCCCCACACTTTTAATCCCAGCTTTCAGGAAGCAGAGGCAAGAGGATCTCTGAGTTCAAGGCTAACCTTGTCCACAGATTGATTTCCAGGACAGCACAGAGAAATCTTATTTTAAAGAGAGAGGTGGGGATAGGGTATAACTCAGTGGTAGACCACTCCTCCAGCATAACACACATACACAAAAATCTATTTCAACTCTTAGAATCACCTGTTTTATGCCTGACCCGGCGTCTTGTGATGGAGGCCCGAGGAAAACCCTCACAGAACTTAGAGGCATCACACAACTAACTAAGCAGTTCAGCAGATATCACACTAGCCATTAAATTAGGCACCACACGAACCATGTTAGGCAAAGAAATGTGGTACCATGGGAGGAAAGGAAGGGACTTGGTCGGAGCCTCTTAGGGCTTTAGATGTCACTTCTTGGCTAAGGATATTGGGGCATCAGATATGGGAATTTTACACAGGCTAACTGTACAATTATCTTTGTTTTCTTTTTAAAATATCCATCATTCTTGATTAGAATGTGAGCCCCATGAGAGTGGGAACTTAAAACAAGTTTGAGGCAAATTGTAAACAGCAAAGTGCACAAAATTTAAGGGTATATAGTTCAAATTACAGGTTCAACTTAATTTCGCTTGTTCCAAAGATTCCTAGAAATGAAATAAGTCGGTGTGTCCTCCAGCCTTTTCCCCTCCCTCCCCTCTGCTTAGCGTTTTGTCTGAGGTTTACTCATGTCGTTACGCCAGCTGTGATTGGCTCTTTTACATTGCTGTGACCATGTCACTATTATCTATTTGGGTTGTTCCTAATTCAGAATATAATTAACAAAGCCCTTCTGATCTATTCTTTGAGGTATGTTGTCTGTAAGCAGAATTACCAGGTTAGGATCTATGTACATTCATCTTAGTAGACCCTGCTATTTCCTAAGCTGTTGTACCAAGTTACACATGTGTGAACCATGTATGGAATCTAGCTCTTCTACATTCCCCTCAGGAGGAAGGTTCACTGCTGTACGTACACCAATGCCTGGCACACAGTACAATGCCTGGCACACAGTAGGACGCACACACACACACTTAAGAACAAGAGGTGCCATCACCATTGCTATGTGCTGCTCTGGCTGCAGCATCAGCTTGCTGAGGGATTTTGGCAGACGGCTGCCTGTCTTCAGGATCGTTCCCTAGCTGTAGCACAGCAACCAATACCAAGGGCCCTGCTGTCCAGTGCCAGCTGGGTACTGTGAAAACTAGCCACCTGTTCACTCACTTATCTCACTTGTATTGCTTAAGGATGGCACCTACTATGTGCCAGCGCACAGAGGGTGTGATCTGTGACATTCCACTTACAGCCTCTTTCAGGTCAGCCAAGGCCAGGGTCACTGACTATCTTGTCCCCAACTCGTCTTGCAGGAGCCCGCTTCTCCTCCCTGTCCAGCCCTGACCCCAGGCGGGGGGGAAGGGGTCTGGACTGAGTCTGTGAATGGAAAATGTGATTAATAATCAAAAAAACATCCAAGAGGAAGAGACCAGGAAAACAACTTCAGGAAGGCTCCTTGCCCAGGGGAGGGGGGCCGTGTCCTGGGCCTCGGGACAGCTCCGGTCACCCTTTCTGGGACACAGCCACAGGAGTGGGTAATTTTAGCCAAAAGCAGAAGGGGGGAGCCATTTTAATTACTTATTTTCAAAGATGCCCCCAATGTAGGTTATGCCTTCTCTAGGAGTTGTCTTCATTCTGATACCCCTCCTGGTAGTCCCCCAGCTCAGACATATTTGGTGGGAGAAGGCAGAGACTCTGGATTGGGGGTAGAGGAGGAATTTCAACATGAAATGTTTTGTTCATTAGCAGAGAACATAGGGGGAAATTCCCTTTCTTCTTGGGTCTGGGCAGCCCAATTGGACACTCAAAGGTTGTTGTGTAAAATAGGGCCTCAGGGTAAGGGTTATAACGAGGGAGGAGACTGTACCCTCCATTTGGATTTCTGACTTCCAGGGGGTTCATGGGCCTTCATCTGTCCTCCTTCCAGGGATTTGATTCCAAGGCTTCCATCTGTCCTCAGGATTCCTTCTTAGCAAAGCAGGAAAAACTGTGATTAGACTAGAGTTAGAACTTCCTGATGGGAGGGAAGGAGGCCTTGGCCTATTGAATACCTTGGAATTTTGATAGGGTATGATGGAATTGGTAATCTGGTAGGTAAAAGAAATCTGACCTGAGCCTGGGGCGGTAGTGGAAGCCCCTCTATCAGTGAGAACCTTAGTGGGGTCAGAACCTGGAGGATTTCAGTTTGAATGCTTAGTCCCTAGTCCCTAGTGAGACTCCACCTCTCCCCCATCCTTCACCTTCAGAGAATGCCTGCCCTTTTCTGGTACTAGGGATTGGGAGGGTCAGGACACAGAGAGGCAGTGGTCTCCACGATAGGATTCCAGAAGGAGGGGGTTGTCGTGAAAGTGCCCCAGGTGCTGTCCCGAGATGGTGCAGGAACTGTTTCAGGATGGGGGGGTGTGAGTCGCCTATGGGGGTGGCTGGGCTGGTCCCTGACTTGGGGGGGGCTCTGGGCCCCCCTTCCTGGCTCGGCCGGGGCTGTGTCGGGATCGGGTTTCTCGGCGCCTGGAGCCTCCGCGAGGCCGAGCTGTTCCCGGGCCCCGGCCAAGCCGCCCCGGGCGCTGGCACTGTGCGAGGAAGCGGGGGGGGGGGGGGGGGGTGTAAGGGGGAGTGAGGGGGGGCTGCGAGGGCGTTTACGTAACTGCCTTCCAGAGCCCGCCCCGACCCGCCAACCCCAGTGTGATTGAGAGCGTGTGTGACTGTGTGTGTGCCTATGAGACACGCGTTGCACTATGGCCGTGCCTTGTGTGTGTGCTATTGATGTGCGATTCAGAGACTCAGTTCCGTTCCGGGAGCTCAGGCTTCTAGCTTAAGTAAAGGTCCCATGACTCCTCACGTACTATAGTGAGGCTGAACATAAGTACTTATTCAGTGAGACAGGGTGTGTGACTTTATGTGACCCCGTGTTTGGTGCTTCTAAGGCAGCCTGTGTGAGAGTGTAACTATTAGCCAGAAGGTTGCCTCGCCCTGGAACCTTCTGCTTAGAAATAGGACTTTTCTGTAGGAGCACTTAGAAAGGTGAGACCAGATAGGTAGCTTTCCTTCTGGAGACAGAGCAGTATAAATGAGAAAGTGCCATTGCAGCCTAAAGGCCCGAAATGGCACAGCTGACTCTAGGGGTGGGTGAGTGGGTGGGTGGGTGTCAGCTTAGTTCATCCTGGACAGTGAAGTCCTCTCTCACCGTAGCCATAACACCCCAAGATGGTTAGTGATGTGTCTTTGCTCAGCGGTTAGAGCGCTTGCCTAGAACTTCCTGAGTGGGTTCCATACCAATCATCGCAATAACAAACGAGCAAAAACACCTGAAGTCAAGGAAAATGTCACCAGTGCCCCAAGGCCTCTCAGACTTACTCATTCTGAGATCTCTATTATTGGGGCTTCCAGTCAGTGGATATGACTTCCACTCTGTCACAGGTGAGACACATTGTTGAAAACTGGTTTCACTGAGGCATGGTTTCAGTGAAGGTGTCCTTGAATGGGGTCTGTCTTACCACGGTAAAAAGAAGGGGCTGGCACAGATATGGGGTGGCCTGCTCTCTTACCAGAAGAGCTGGAAAGGGGGTGCGGACAGAGGGGAAGGCCTGTCTAGGAAGCCTATCTGTAGGCGGCGTAGACCCTCAGTTTTAACAGGGCTGAGGAAGCAAGAGGCTAAGTGAGCATACAGGGCATCCGAAACAAACGGCAGGAATGGAAAGCCACAGCATGCTGTTGCCCAGCTCAGTAGGAAGAAGCTAGGTCTGAGCTAGGTGATCACAGGATGGAAAGGGGACAGATCCTCCCTGGTTCCCTAAGTCCTCAAGGCCTCAGCGCCCAGTCAGAGTCGCAGCCCAAGAGCACACATCCTGCTCTTCCCGCCAGGTGTCGCTGCGGCCTCCGGGAAACGAACGCGTTTGCTGGTTGCGCTCCAGGAGCCGCCGTCCGACACACCCCCACCACCACCACCCTGGGTTCGACGTGCGTCCCTCCTCATCTTCCCCCACACTGAGTCGTATTCCTGGACTTGTGACGTCTGGTGCGAACAATGAGCCTGCATCAGGTGGCTGCGGCAGTGAGGACGATAGCATCCCTGTGCCCTGGTGTCGTTTGTCGGGGTGTAATTCCTGACTGCCCTCAACCTGCAGAAGGAGCATCTGAAAAGTCAAGTCGACCACTCAGGACTTGCAGATCTCCGTGTCTGCCTGTCCTCAGCCGATGTGAGCATGTAGTCTCATCAGCATCAGCCAGGTCTCCAGAACATGACCTGGTCCAGGCCTACCATCAGCACAGAAAGACAGTTGTGGTGTGTGTGTGTGTGTGTGTGTGTGTCCCTGTCTGTCCATCACCAACGCTCCGTATTTCGTTGCCCTTCGTGCACTCCTTCCCTCAGCCCACTAGTTAGGGTCTGTATCCTGGGCATCTGAGGTGGGTCCAGAGAAGTAGTTAGCATCTACTGTGGGTGGTTACGCTTTGACCTGAGCTGGGCTCATCTGCGTCGCTGTGTGTCCTTAAGACCTGGCCCACCCACTCTGAGCTTCGATCCAGCCTGACTCCAGACCATTGTACGGTGGAGCCATGGAAGTGAAAGCGAAAAGCCCCAGCAGTGGCGGGAAGGTTTTTCCTTTGCAGTAGAGTCTCTGAGGCATTTGTTGGGAAAGGGCCCGGGCGCTGTAGGCAGCCTGCTGGGGAAGGGTGTGAAGAAACAGCAAGATATTTCCCTCTCCTAGCCCTCAGCCGTGGAACAGTTCCCTGGAGGGGCAAGGCCCAGGGATTATGGGTCAAAGGCCAGTCGAAAAATCCAAGGAGGTGGACCTCTGGTTCTCTGCCTTTGGCATCCCCTTTTCTAATGCACTTCGGTGTGGCCTCAGAAGTTGATCAGGTTGTCTAACTTTAATCTCCCATAATGCAGACAGAACAGGGCCTAGGTCCAGTGAAGTGAACACCCCGCCCCAGTTCCCTAAGGCCCAGGCTGCGGGGTGTGTGCTTGTGTGCCAGAGCCAAGCTCAGCTCACAGAGGGTTATGCCCTGCCGTCTGACCAGGCAGTAAAGTCACAGCTTCCTTAGCCCTCTCCTGGAGGCTGCTTTCCAAGGCCCGTTGTCCCGGGGACTGAGGAGAGTAGTAGCAATGGCAAGGGCCTGGGCATTCATCCTGGTCCTTTGGAGTCGTAGAAGTGTAAAGCCCGTTAACCCCGGACAAGGGACCAGGAGGGGGCTCGTTGATAGGGGTAGTAGGAACAGGGGGGGAGTGAGCGGGCTGATTAATGGGGACTGGGGACTCTGTCTCGTACTCCCCTCGAGGAAGGACCCCAGAGTTGGTCCCGGGTGTGCCAGAGTGTCCGTGCGAGACACTGAGGGGCAGAACGGACGACAGCGTGTGCAGGAGAGACCTGGCCAAAGCTTAGAGTGTGATGAGCGATCACTCGGGGGTGGGTGCGCGCCCGACCGCCCTAGGACAGCGGGCGGAGTGGGTGTGGGTGTGCGCGCGCGTTTGCAAGATCCGCGGCCCGAGCGCGCGCGAAGCACGGGGTCCATAGCCGTCCAGAGGGCGCGCCGGAGAAAGGGCGAATGCGAGGGGGCCACGCGTGCCAGTGCGGGCGAGCGTGCCAGCGGGGGGTAGGGCGCCTGCCTGCCCAGGGCGAGTGGGAGTGGGGGCTCACAGGCCTGCGCGGGCGAGCGTGCCCCCGCGAGCGTGCCGCGCGTGCCAGGCGCGGGAACGTGCCAAAGCGGAGGCGCGCGGGGGCCGTGGCGGGGAGGGGGGTCGTGGTGCGCGGCAGCGGAGGCGCGGGAGACAAGGCGAGAGGGGGAGGGGAGCAAGGGCGCGCGCGGCCGAGCGGGCGCCCGCGGTCACATGGGCGAGGGAAGGAGGGAGGGAGCGCGCGAGGGAGGGAGGAGGATGGGGGGGTTAAAGCCGCGGAGAGCAGAGGAGCCGGTGCAGAGCGGGCGGCGGCGGCGGCAGTGGAGGCGGCGGCTCCAGCCGGCGCGGCGCGGGGTTCGGCAGTGGGATCCGGCCGCAGTGCTCGCTCCGCGCTCCTGCCTCGCTCCCCGCCTGCAGCGGCCGAAGGGCGCGGCGCGGAGCCCGGGTGGCCCGAGGGCGCGGTGAGTGTTCCGCGGCGGTCTGCGCGAGGCTTGACCCTCGAACGCTCAGGCGGACAGACCCGCGGCCCTCGTGCGTGCGGGTAGAGTGAGGGGACACGCGTGGGCCCCGCGGTCGGGGGAGGTAGGAAAGTTCACGAGAAACTTTGCCCGCAAACTCGGGGGCGGGGGCGCACGAGCAGCAGCCCCCTACGTCCGGGCGCGCCAGGGGTTGGGCGTGGTGGTGGTGGTGGTGGTGGTGGTGAAGCTGGGCGATCGCGGCTGGAGGGAGGTGGCCAGGGCGGTTAGTCCTAGTGTCCCTGTTCTTCCCACCCTTGAGCAGCATGCGCGGGGTCTGGGAAAATTCCAGAGCTAGGGGGTTCGCAGTGACCCCCCACGCACCCAAAGCTTCCTTCTTTCTGGGGTGGGGGGAATCTGGACTTCAAAGTGCCCGGGAGTGTAAAGGGATGGCTGCGCTTCTGCCAGTGCCTGGGTATCCGTGTGAATCCGCGTGTGGGGCGTGTGTGTGTATGTGTGTGTGTGTCGGTGTGATCCTGCCTGTGGTTTTCTCATGAGTCCGCCTGGATGTATCTCCACGCAGTGAGTCCCCTTCAGTGTGTCTCTTTGTAAGTCCTCTGGTGTGTGTGATTCCAAGCCTGTGGCATATCCCCAAGTGTCTCTTTTGTGAGTCTGCCCATGTGTGCCTTCTCCGGTGCTTCTAGGTGTCCCCAGGTTGTACAGAGTAGTGTATCTTCCAGTGCGTGGGGGGCTGGGCCACGAGGAGGTCACCAGACGGACAGCTCTCCTCGACTCCTCTCCTCTGCCGAGCTTCTCCAGCGTCTAGCTCGCTGGCTCCCTGGGCCCCCTCCCCCCTCCAGTAGCTTCAGGCGGGCAGGACTATTTCACGCCTTGTTGAAAATTCAGGATTTTCTTTCTTTCTGTCTAGTCTCTCGGTTTGAGAATTCATCCCCCTCACCCCCGCATTTATGTGTGTGTGTGTGTGTGTGTGTGTGTGTGTTACACACTCGAGTCTAGCACCTTATCTTGCCGGCAACACTGGGCGTGTGTCTGTATGCTGTGTGTCTTTAACACAAGTTGTTTTGCCTGTGATATGTTTGTGTCTGTGTCACAGGATATATTTGTGTGCCATATCCTCTGAGGTGGTAACAGTTGAGAATACAGAGTGTTTGTGCATTAGTCAACTGTTGTGTGTCCTGGGGTCTGAAACATAGGGTGTATTTTTGTGTGTCTAACCCTGGGGGCTTGCCCAGTTGGCTATTCATGGAGATGCAGGGCTAGCCTGGATCTGGGAGGTGAGGAGAACAGTGAGTCTCATATTTTGTCCCTGTCTTCAGTCTGACAGCCTATACAAATCCTTTCTGTCGGTTTCTGAGGCTCTAGGAGGGATTAAGATGGAACTAAAGGTTGAGACTGTCAGAACTGATACTCCAGTTGGGACTCTGAGTCTACCCAAAGACTAAAGAGTTTAAAGTTCACACTCAAGACTTCCTGGGGCTCTGGAATTCACACTCAGATTCACACTGGAACACTTAAACTCATTCCAGAGCCTAGGGGGTTTACACTCACGGGCTTGCATTCAGAGTCACACCAGGGGAGTAGGATTCACATGCAGATTTACACTTACCTTCTGGGGTTGCTCTGTATCGGGTCTGCTCTGTCTGTATCCTGTAGCTCATGGGTTGTCGTTGAGACTTAGAACTGGACCGCAGAAGCTCCTGAGGCTCATGAACTGATACTTTGACTCTGTAAGACCATGGAGTGTCCTCTGGTTGACAATTTCATCCAGAGACCCTGCCACACTAAGACTAGAGAAACCCATATTCAAACTCAAACTCAAACTCACAGGAAGAGTGCAGGACTCTCCTGTGAACGCAAGAGCTCTCTCAGGACACTGCAGTTCCTGTCAGGCTGGCATGGCCTCTGTGCCAGCCAACCCCACTCTGACTCCCATTTCTACAAATGGTGCTCAAGTTCAAATTCAACGACGCTCTGATGGAGTCATGTGAGGACCTTTGGTTCACACTAGGATTCACATGGGGATGGAAGGGTTAGACTCTAGGGGCTAAACCTTGGACTTATATCAGGATCTGGGCGACTCACCAGATTCACAGGAGGATTTGAGAGTTCCTATGCATATTACAACTGTAGTGCCCACACTGTAGAATCTCACTTTTTCCTGTAATCAAGTAGATTATGATGCTGGGATTCTGAAACTCTTGGGTTTACAGAGGCACCACGGGCTTGACATTTGTATTTAAAAAGGGAAGCCTGGACTCACACACCCAGAACACCGTGAAGGCCAAGAACTCACACTGTTTAGCAAGAAGTTGTTTGGGACTCAGTCTCTGAGCTCACTTTCTGACCCCCCTCCGACCCACAGTCAGGCACACGCCTCAGGACCTTGGTTCATACACCCATCTTTCTTGGATCTCCAGCACTGCCAGAGAACCAAACAAACCCACACTTTGATCTTAGAGTTGATCCTCAGACTGAGGTTAGATCCTGATGCTCACAAGAAGCTCATCCTTCCATCTGGTGGCTCACATTCAGACCCACACTAAGACTGTGACGTTCACAATGCCAGGGGAACCTAGACTTTGTCATGTATTCCCATGTGTTTTCTTTGGGTTGTGGTGCTGCATCAGGGTAAGAAGGTGAAGAACAGAGATATGTCCGGGTGAAGATGGGACGTATGCTTGGCTCCATTTACTTCTGGTCTCTTACACAGGCTGTGATCTGGTGGACAGGGTGGAGGGAGACACTGAGCAGGTCAAGCCTTCCTCCCAGCCAACCGGGCTCTTGGCACAATGTCTGAGTGGTTTGTTGGTACAGGAGTCAGTGAACCGTCAGGTTCCTCCATGTGCCATGAAATATTCCTTAAATAGTTGTGGGCACCTCTTCTGTGGTAGAAAGGATCAGGGTGGCAGGGAGGTGGGTCTAAGGCTCAAGTCCTAAGACATCTTTTCCCCTCAGCCCACTCATCCTCGGGCTGGGGCTGGGACTTGACTCCAAGAAAGTTCCCAGGTACATTAGTGATTCTGAGACGGAAGAGGCTGTATCTAATTGCACCCTCTCTACTCTCCTCTGCTCAGGCTGGTGAAGAAGGGTAGGGGCCATGTTATGTCTCATGGCTCCAGTGTTTACCCAGAAATACTAACCTACCCCTCCCTGCTCCCTTAAAAGAACTGTAGCCCTAGGGAGTCTGAGCTGCAGCCAGCCCCAGGACTCTACCTGCCTTAGAGAAATGGTCTCGGACTTCACCAGCCCGCTGTGGAGACTGGTGGGTGGGACCACCTGAGGCATACAACCCCCTCCCCCCACCCCGTAGAAGCTTACACAGTAGGGACTTGGTTCGTGGAGGGGGCATATCAGGCTGAGGTGGTCGGGCTTTCACTGCTCATAGCCTTAAAGATGTGTCCCTTTGGACACATGCTCTCCAGCCTCTCTATGGGGTGGGAGGGGGGCCTGGAGGCAAGGCGTTCTGCACTCTGCCCCCCCCCATAGCGAGTTGAAGTGTAAATGAATCGGAAACATATGGAGTGAATTTTCTTTGAAATGCAGATTGGTTGGGGGGGACCATGTGTGCGTGGTTTGGGGAGGGGGTCCAGAAAGCAAGAAGGCTGAAGTGGACTGACCCCTCCTCCAGAGCCACTGTGGGGTCGAGGGGGGGTTAGGGGGGAAAGACAGTGAACTCCTGTGGCCCTGGGTGACCACACCCACATTGGCTCTGGCTTCCTGTGGGGAGGAACTGTTGGTGGGGAACAAGGGTCATTGTCCCCCTTTATTTTTGCAACAGGCAAAGGGAGCCTCTAAAGCCTGTGCTGGGTTTGGGGGTCCCTAAACTCAGGAGCTCTGGCTGCCCAAGGGTGAAAGGAGGAGCTGGAGCAAATGTTAGACCCTGCAGCTGTAGGGAGCCAGTTCTCAGAAGTTGAGGTTAGGCCTACATCAGAAGGAACTAAAGTTAGGCAGTGGTGGTGACTTGTAAGCAGCAGGGCCTATCTGTGGCTTGAAAACGTGCTGGAGAGTCCCTGAACTTGGGGACAGATTTCTGCTGATTCCTGGCAGGGTCCAACCATACCCCTATGTGTTCTTTCCTTGTGTAGTACAGCAAGGTGGTTGTATTGCCTGTGTGGGTTCTGGGTCTGCCTCAGTCACCACTGTACCCTGCCCGTGACGAAGAGGGGACATATAGGGAACAACGCCTTTTCTCTTCCACCAAACAAGCAGCTTCTTCTGGGCAGGACCATGTTCCTGGTGCTTGGCTGGAAGTCAATTCTCAATGTTGAGGCATGATTGTGGGGAGAGGAGACCCTTCGGGGTTTAGGGTTTGAGGCCCAGGAGCTCCTCTTTGCAGCCCTCTCTGGTTCAGAGAGTCTGTGAGTGATTTGCAAGATGGAAATGAAAAAAGTTCTCTTCCCTCAGAAAATGAAGGCAGAAGCTAGACATGTCCTTAGAGAGAGCCGCAGACAGTAACCTGGTCCTGAGGCAGTGATTGGAGGTCAGTCTCTATTCCCTGTGGTGTTGAGTGTGTCCTTAGTTCTCTGGAGAGTGGACCCCGTACCCAAGTCATTGAAGCTCAGGCAGGGCGGACTGTTTTGGTTATTAATGTTTGTCTGAGAACACAGCATTCAGGCCCTAAGACATGCTCAGCCCTTCCAGATGCCTGGAGCTGCCGATGGGGCCTTGTGCAGCCCCTTAGCTGGAGAGAGATGAGGAGGAACTCACACACCCACATCATGGTGAGAGTGTCCTAAGAGAGGATAGGAGTGAACATGAGCAGGGGAAACTGAGGCAGGCTTGGGTGGGAAATGCAGGGCCTTTGATCTGTACAGAGCAAAGCTTTATTAGATCAGTTGTGTGTGGTTGGTTACGTGATGTGAAGGCAGCACTGGTGGTGATCCTAAACGCTGCAGGGAGTTTCCTCCTTAGCAGGCTAAGAGCACCCAGCACCAGAACTAAAACTCAATCAGTCAGCACTTTTTCAAGTTCCTAGCAGTGCGTGGTAAGTAAACAAGAGCCTTCCTTAAGTACCCTCTCCTGAGCCACCGGCTATGACTAACTCCCTCCATTCAGCAAGTCCCAGCAAGGATTTAAGTAAGACCCCCTTTTGTAGAGTGTACCTCACTTCTGACCTCAGGCCTTTGTGTGGGCATTCTCCTCCAGGACGAAAGACACTGAATGGTGGTCCCAAAAAAGGCTAGAGGACTCCAGTATCAGAAGGCAGATGCCACGTGACCTTGGCCTGTGAGCTGACCTTTCCAAGCCCCTCCATGAAATCGTAGGATTGGGGGGGGGTGCAGGGGGTGGGCTTTAGCCCAGGCCTGGAAAGAAGGCGGTTTTGGCATCCATCCAGACTCCTGACGTCAATGTCTCTCCAAATAATGGAATCAATATTGGGGTGGGGGGGCAAGCGTGAACCAGGCCCCAGCGATTAGAAACAGATCAGCGGAGAAGCAGCTGATTCTGATAGAGATGCTTTGGTGGTGGGAGGCCTGGAAGGAGGTAGACTTGGGGGTACATTGGGCGAGTCACTGAGGAATGGGGAACCAGAGCCACCCAGTATCCAAAGCTAGAGGGTTAGAACCGGAGTGATGGGGTGGAAGTGGGGGAGTCTGTTGTCCTGGTGCCTTTTACCTTCGAGCCTCCTGGGTTTCCAAGGGTAAGTGGCTTGTGGGTGGTGTGACATCTTTGGGCAAGAGAGTGAGGGTAGGCGAGGAGAGCTCACCTGTGTGTATCTCTGGCCATATTGGAGTTCCTTGGTACACAGGTGGTGGGGGAGGTGAGCAGGAAGGATGTGAGGACATCTTGCTTGGCACCTAAGGACATTCATCCAGGTTAGAGAGCCAGGTAGCCCCTGCAGAGCGGAATCTGGCCTGTCAGCTCACATTTTCTCCGGCTCCTAGAAAGCTGCAGGTGAGGACAGGACAGAGAGGGTCATGGGATTCATGATGGGGAGGGAAGGGGCTGGCCTGGCAGCAGCTGACAAAAAAACAGGAAGAAGGACTGGGGGGGGGGAGCAGCTGTAATTACAGGGCATTTATTATTAATCAGATGAGATTGTTGGAAGCAGCTGGTGTAATGTGCGTGGAGGTACTGCATGCTTCCCCCAACACACGCACACATGCACATACGTGCCACACAGAGCTTAAGCCTGGCTTGCTTTTTGATTTCTTGTGAAGGTCAGATGGGTCTATAATTGTCTATGCGTCTGTGTATCAGTGTGTATCTGTCTGTGTTTTCATGTTAGCCTGTTCTCTCTCTACTGCTATTGTCTCTGTGTCAAACTACCTGTCAGTCTTTGGCCTGCTGTATGTTTGCCTTCCTTCCCTCTATCTCCCTGTCTCTGGGCCTGTGTTTTGGTGTGTTGGTATCTGTCACCACCAGCCAGCCTGTCTCTCTAACACACTGTTTTAGTTACTGGCCTTCTCTTGTTAGTGATGTTTCTGGTTTCTGGGCAGGATTCCATGACAGAGTCCCTTTCCTTTCTCATGAGCGTGCATTTAGGCCCCTAATCATACCTTTGACAGATTTATTCTGAGACCTGTTGAGGAATCAGTCAGACCCTTAATATCTCCTGGGGACTTGTAGAAGGTGAGGGGTCTATTGAGTGGCCAGATTTCATTGAAGCTTTCGATAATGCTGAATTCCCAGGGCCCTTGCCGGTGGCCATTTGTGCCATTTGGGGAGAGTTGCTCTTGCTGTCTCAGGGCTTTCACTGCTGAATAGAAACACGGTTATCTCAGAGTGTTGTTTTGATGATTCGGCACAAAAATGGAAGTTATGGGCTCGAGAAATGACTCAGCCATAACTCAGAGCACTAACTTGCTCCTGCAGAGGACGCAGGTTCGGGTCCCAGCACCCACATGGCTTGTAACTTCAGCTAAAGGGATCTGGCACCTCTGACACTCCTGCAGCCTCCTGCACACGTGTGGTGCACACACATATACTTAGAAACGTGCACGTGCATGGCATAAAATTTTGTTCTTAAATGTAAGTTAAGGGCTGGAGAGGTGTTGCCCTGTCAGAGGACCTAGGTTCTATTCCCAGGACCCACGTGGCGACTCATGTAACTCCAGTTCCAGGGGATCCAAACCCCTCCTCTGATCTCCAAGGGTACCACTCGATCCCATGATGTACACGTGTACAGGCAAAGCTCGTACACGCTAAGTACTCATGCACATAAAGTAAGTAAGGATAAAGGAAGAAGATATGTAAGTTACGCTGGATGTAGTGGCAAACACTTTGACTTCCGGGAGGCAGAGGCTGGAAGATCTCTAATCTACAGAGTGAGAGTCTGTCTGAGGGGGTTAGTCAGAAGTCAGTTAAGCACTTAATGTAAAGTCTGCTGAACCAAGGGCCTGGCAGTTGCTAGCTGATGCTGCAGATAAGCTCAATGAGACAGTGCTCAGTGAGCAGAGGTCCAGTCCCCAGCACTACAAGAATGAATAAATACTCTCAGCAGTTCTTACCGCTGGGAAAGCATTGTCTAAGTAGGTGAGAGCTACAGAGGCAAACTGGTATGGAAAGTTTGGGAGGGGGAGGGAAGGGGTACTGACTCCATTCTAGGCTCCAGGAGTGATGAGACCTACAGTCTTGTAGAAGTGATTTAATATCTTTGAATGCCAGTTTTTTTCAGCTGTCAAGTGGTAAGAATGTTAGCACCTGTCTCATGGCAGCATCAGCAAGAGGAGGGGATGGTGCAAACACGGCTGCTTAAACCGTTCCGGGCACACGATGGATGCTCCTCGAGTCATAGCGGGGATGGGGAGGATGTGAGAACGGTGGGCACTGATGCCAGCACCCGTGACACGAGTGTGCGTGCTTGCGTGTGCATGTGCGCAGGTGTGCTCAAGCATGCGTGTGTGACTGATGTGGAGGCCCTCCCATCTGAGCCCTGCCTGTGTGGGAATCTGTGGTATGTATCTGTGAGTGGTGTCAGGCCTGTCTGTGCCCTTTGTTTGTCCCTGTGGTTTAGAACTGAAGTCAGCAAAGAGCTGGTAGAAGAACACTATGCTGTTTTTTTCCTCTTCCAGGCGGATCTGTTCTGGCAGAGATAGGATAACAGCTAGTCTCAGGGGGGCGGGGCGCTGGGCAACCCATGTTAGGTAAGCATTCTCACTTAGCTGGATCCGAGGGCCACCCACTAGCAACTGCTTATCAAAATGGTACTCCAAGGTAACTGTTTCCATTTCACAGATGAGAACACTGAGAAGCTGGCCTCCCCTTAAGACTGGGCTGGTGAGTGTGAAATAGGCTCCAAGAAGACCGGTGGCTTCTCTGGGACCTGACATATGTCCTTTGCCCTTCCAGAACCCGGCTTCATCACACCATCCCAGGAAGACTTCGGTCTGCAGAGGAGGAGAATATTGATGTACTTGGAGAACACCTGGTGGGAACGAGGTAGGTGCTGGGAGCCCAGCAGAGCAGGTTGGTCTTGGGGCACCAGGCAGGTGCACTGGGCCATGAATGACAGACCCGAGACCATGGGCCTGAGGTGTCTTATGTCCCTATATTAGACCCAGGGGAGGAAAGAGACTCATCCACTGTCACAGCGGAAAGGGCAACCCCAGGTCAGGATACCCTTCTTCACAGAAGATGCTGAAGGCCAGATTTAGGATCAGTTTGTTGCTGTTTGTGTCTTCCTCTTCCTTCCCTCTCTACCCCTAAAACATCTCTCTGGCTCCATTAGGGGAGCAGCTGAGCTTGAAGGAGTAGCTGAGTTTGAAGGAGATGGAATGGCAAGTCCAAAAATCTTGTGGGGCCAGCAGTGGGGCTGGGTCTCACCCTCCTTGCCTCTCATTCAAGCAGGCAAGGCCCCTGGATTGGCAGCCCCAGGGTGGGGGCATCTGAGGAATTGAGGCACTGAAGCGGAACGGAAGGGCCTATTGTCCAAAACCCGCCAAAGGCCCACAAAGGCCAGAGGCCCACAAAGGCCGGCTGGGCTTTTCATCTCAGCTCCCAAACAGACTGGCCATTTTCCTGGCTTGGGGCAGCGGGGCAGGGAGTTGGGGCGGGGGGGTGGGTGGAGGCACCAACCCTTCAAAACCAGGAGTGCATGTTGTTAAGGATGGAGTGGGGTACTCCAGGCTGACACATGGCCTTCCAGGGAGCTTAAACGGTTCAGGGGTCCAGAGGAGGAAGGAGGGTGCAGTAGTGTAGATTAGACTTCCCACCTCATTCCTCCCAGAGGGCCTAAGGACATGCGGTGGAGTCTGTTAGAATTGTGCTCAAACTGGGAGGGGCTATGAAATGGATTTACAGAATAGATGGTATTTATTGGGGTATATTTGGGAATCTGATGTCTTACCAGGAAAAAAACAGGCTACCGGGCCATAAGCACCCCCAAATTGGGAGCACTGTGGGGAGCTAGAAGTGGGGCTTGAGGAGAGAGGGTGATGCTCATGAGGGGAAAAAAATGAACTCTCTGCAGCAAGAGAGACTGAGGCCAGACAGCAGGAAGGACTTCCTGCCAGTGAACAGTAGCTCAGATGCCCTGACCCTGTCCCTGGGGATCTCAGAGGCTCGAAGAGAGCAGGGGAGCTGGAGACACCCCAGGGGCTCAGGCTGAAGCTGCTTCTGTGGGGCTGAGGAGGGAGGGCTTGGCAGTTCTGTCCACCCTCCGCCAGCAGCACCTCCTGCACCACTTTAAAAACAGCTTTTTAATTTAACAAAGTGGATGAAAAACTGTTTTTGGAAATAAAAGATATCTGCTGTCTCCCAAGCTAGCACTCAGCCCTTGCAGAGAGCCTCTCTCTGGGTTTCCGCTGGCTTCTGGTGCCTGCTTTCCTCTCTCGGTCTTTCTGTGTTTGTTTCTGCTCTGCAGCCCCACACCTTTGCTCTGGCCTCCCATCACCTCCCTCCATCTCAGCCTCCACGGGAGTCTTACCCTCAGCCTTTCCTTTCAGTCTCTCTCTCCATCTCTCTGTCTCTCTGTCTCTCTCTCCCTCTCTCTCTCATCTCTCTCTTCCGGGCGTCTCTCTCCCTATTTGTCTCAGTCTCCCTGCCCGTCTCAATCTCTGTCTCCCTCCACCTCCCCCTTCTTCTCCCCCAACCCGAGCTCTAAATGGGTCTATTTAAAACGCGCGACGCTGCCAAGTCAGAAAAACGTCTCCTGATAAAGCGCATTAGGCGGAGGGAGGGAGGAGGAGGGAAGGAGGGAGCGGCAGGCGGACAGATTGATCCAAGCCCGTAACCCCATTAATCAGGCAGCGTGGATCCCCCTCCCTCCCCCGGCTTCAGCCCCTTCTGAGCTAAAAGCCCCTTAAATATTTATCACCCCTCCCCCACGGGGGCGAGGGGAGGGGCATGTGGCCCCTCGGTGAGAGCATCCCCAGCCGCCTGGTCCATCCTTGCGCCCGTGTGTGCAGATGTGTGCATGTGCTTCTGTGTACACGCATAGGTGTGTGAGCCTGACCAGCCCAAGGCCTAGTTGCTGACTTGCCCCACCACTATGTGAGTCCTTTGGGTCGCCTCCTGGTGCTCCTGGAGACTGGATCTGCTGGGCCCTCCTGAACGTGGCTTGGGCGAGTAGAGCAAGAAGCGGGGGGGGGGTGGGGGGGTGTCGTTTATTGGAGTGGGGGACCTGTGGCCTTTGCACTGTCCTTCCCAGAGAGCCAGGCAGTGAATGGGGCTCAATTTCTACATTCCCGCAGATTCCCAGTGCAGGTAGTTAACTTGGGAGGAGAGTCCCAGGCCCATTTTCCTGAAGTGCACAGAGACAATGTGGAAGGCAGGCGAAGGGTAAAGTACACTCTTCCTCCTTGAGGGCAGAATTATGACTGGGAGTGGCGGGGGGTCTGCCAACCCCTAAAAAAATGTGGAAAGATGACGGGGGCTTCGGCAGGTTCTCATCACTCCCAAGAGAATAGGAAGGTGGCCCAGAGCTGGGACCGAGACGCGCGTCTTCAAGGCTGGCTGACTGGTACCCGGGCAGCAGAGGTCAGCTCCAAGCCCCGCATCCACGCCGCGGGTTTGGGGGAGTGGAGCCTGCCACCCCCGGCCGTGCCGAGGGTCCCCTCCCCGCCCCTCCCCCCAGCATCAAGTGCCACATCTCCTCCTGACTCAGACAATTAGATTCAAAGGATGACCTCACTGCATGCCGTCCCTCACTCGCTGCCTCGGCTCGCTCGCTCGGCTCCCCGCGCGCTGCCTCCCCCTCCCGGCCCGCTCGCCGCCCCGCTCGCCCTCTGGCCCTCTCGCTCGCCCGCTGGCTCCGGCGCGGCCGTGGCGCTCCGGCCCGGCCCCTCGTGGGTGGGGAAGCCCCGGGGACCGATGCCCGCAGGCTGCCGGGTGGACCCACGGAGCGCCGAGCACCGGCCGGGCGCCTGCGCGGGGACCCAGGTCAGTGCGCGCGGCCGCGGGGCCGAGAACTTGTCACCCCGCCGCCCCGCCGCGGCGGAGACCCCCCCGCCTGCGCCAGCCCGCCAGCCCGCCGCGGCGCTTCCCGCTCCTTCCTCGGCCCCCGCCCCCCGCGGCTGCTCGGCGCTCCCCCTGCCAAGCTGTCTCTCTTCTCTGCGCTTTCTCCCCAGCCCCCCTGCCTCAGCAGCCGGTGGGAGGGACTGGGACTTCCTGAGGTCTCAGGGATGGGGCCGGGGCCCATTGGCTGCAGGCGGACCAGGCCTCTGAGAGGGGAGGGGGCTCTGGCTGTGTCCATCGGCCTGGGGGAGGGGGCTACCGAGAGAGAGGCCTAGGGTGTGGGGGTGACATCTAGACAGGAGGATGAGTTCCTGATATCTCTCTTCTCTCACATCCTGTGGGCCTCTTGCCTAGTTTCATTTGATCCCCCGAAGCCTGACTTCATTTGTCCACACCTCCCCAGCTCTCTGTAGTCCCCAGTGCCTGACTTCGTTTGGCTCCAGTACCTACCTTCTTTGGGGTACTGTCGTCTGGGTTCCTTATCCCACCTCCTCCCCGCCTGATTTCTTCTGCTTTCCTCAATTCGTGATCACCTGGCTTTTATGGGATTGCCCCTGCCTGGCTAGTTTCCTTAGGGGCTGTGCCTGATGTTTGCTGTCAAGCCTGGACCAGAGAACTGTAACAGGCTCTTCATGGGATACAGACATCAGGGCCGCAGCTACAGCCGGAGTGGCAAGTGCTGAGAATGTCAGTTGTTCCAGGCTTGGGGACTGGCCAGCTCAGCCTGGATTCCTTTCTGCCTGGACAGCGCCTTAGGACCTAGTATCAGGACCTCCTATCCTGTGATAGGAGTTGGGGGTGGAGCTACAGTACCCAAGAACACTTCAGGACTCTTGTCCTCAGTGGTCAGTTAGGTAAGAGCCTACTTTGTTCGAGGCTCTGCATCTGTCTCCACCTCTCTGTGGGCCTGACAGTGGTGATGGGGCTTGGGTGGGATTGTTCAGGTGAAAGCTTATTCATCTCCTGTCCCTGCCCCCATCTCCTGCCCAGTTTGTATGGAGGCCCGCTATCCGGATGTATTAGAGACAGGTAGGGAGCACAGAGCACAGAAGGCCAGGGGTAAGGTAGGCTGTTGCTTCTTAGCCTGGAGAAATCGGAGGGCAGTAGTAGGGCATGGGGCACTGGCTTGTTTGGGACTTTTCTGGTACCTGCTGTTAGCAGTGCCACCATCTCTCACCCAGGCTTCTTCACCCCTGCAGTCTTCCTGGATCTCCCTCCATCCCATAATGTTGTTGAAAGCAGGGTTGGAGGAAGAAGGAGCTGACTAGGAAATCATTGTCGTACTTCTCCTTTTAAAGAAGCAAAGAAGCAAAGTGCTCCTTCCTTTTCTCGTCCTGGCTTCAGCCACTTCGCGCTTTATCCCCTTTCCTCAAGCACACCCAGATTCCAGCACAGTGTGACTGTCATGAGTGTCTGTGTATTTCCCACTGGGAGCATGGCGGGCTGAGAGTGACTGGGGAGCTCTGGGTTTCTGGAGGCATATGGTGGCATCTGTGTGGAGGGTTGACAGCTTTGAGTGTGATAGTATCCATATGTGAGTTGGTGGTCGTTCTGTGTGATGGAGTCTCTGTGCACAACTGTGACTTTGACATATGAGAGAGAGAGAGAGAGAGAGAGAGAGAGAGAGAGAGAGAGAGCGCATGCACATGTGTGTGTATATGTAAGCATAAACCAATCTATGAGGCTTTGGCAGTGCATGTCTGCAGGGGAGGCCATGATACATACTTGTATGTGAGGCTGCTGGTATATCTGCCGAGCACTGGCTGTGTACATGGAGATGGGGTCTTTGGGAAGCTCTGCTGGCTGGCTGTGACGGCTCTCTAGCATGTGCTTCATCCCATCATGAGGTGAGCACTGGGTCCTGTGTCACCCTGAATTGCTGGTGTGTGTGAACATGTGGGCATGTGTACTCACGCCTGTGTTTACCATCAGGGACAGATTGTAGAGAGCTGGGAGGGGGAGGACGGCTTGCTCTTACCCAGCAGAGCAGAAGGTTCCTCAGAAGTAGCATGCATGGTACACGTGCATGCTAAGGGGGCAGAGAAAACAGAACATTGTTCCATAAGGAAAAAGAAGCTTCTCCCCCCACCAACCCTGGCTCTGCTAAAAAGACCATCTTCAGTTCTTCCTGTTACAGACTCATGCTTCGTGTGCCCTGCTCTGTGTGTGTGTGTACATCCATGCTAGGGTTTTTTTTTTTTTTTTTTTTTTTTTGTTTTTTTTTTTTGACAGTCTCTTTACATAGCCCTGGCTGTCCTGGAACTTACTTTGTAGACCAGGCTGGCCTCGAACTTTGCCTTCCTGGTGCTGGGATTAAAGGCCTGTGCCAACATCTATACTTTCAAGGATGTGTTTGTTCTATAGCAGTGATCTGGCATGGGTGGAGGTAGAGACCCCCAGGCAAACAAGCCTTTGCACTAGGCCCCCAGTCTGCAGAGCCATTTTGTCTGTACTGTTTCCACGGAGGGCACTGCCTGCCATCTTCTTCCCACCTTCACACTTGCTGTAGACCCCTTCCTTCCTCCTACCCCAGCTATAGTTTCTTTCAGCCATATGCTCTTGCCTATCCCCCAGGGATCCTGACATTCTGTCTGTCTAACCTCCCCAAGTAACAAGTGCCCTCCCAGCCCTTCACCTGACTGGCATGTTGGCCTTTTCTGGGTGGAGGGGTCCTCCTGGTTCTTCTGTAAGCCACAGACTTTGGGCTGATCTTGGCAGGTAGGAAGTTTGTCACTTGTGCCTCCAATTCTGTGAAGCTGTCCAGAGCATGTGCCCAAAGAGAGGACATGAATTCCTCTGCCCTTTCCTGCAAGATGCAGAGGCTAGAGCAAATGCCTTCTGAAGAAAAAAGCCCAGACCTTCTGCATCTAGAGGGCTGCTCTGAGTACAGCTTCCAGGGCTCTGAGTGGACCTCTACATGTGGGCACAGGCTGGTGGGATGGATTCCCGTCTTCCCAGGACATGTCCTCAGCTGCTCAGTCAGACCCATCATAGGAGGGCCCCAGGCTCTTCCAACACGCCTGTACACACGTGCAGCAAGCAGGGCACGCACATGCTGAACGCAGGGTCCCCACGGTATAAGAGGCTGGGGGTTGGGGGGTGAGCACTTAGAGTCCAGGCTGCTGCCAAAATCCATCGGAATCTGTGTGTCCCCCCCACAGGCCCCCATCTCCGGCTCTGGAGGTCACAACAGCAGGTGCGGATACCCCCCCCCCCCAACTCACTCACATCAGGCGGCCTTCTTTTCCACAACCTCAGCCAGAGGCTGGAGCTGGGAGATTGCTATTGCTGCCTCCTTCTTGCCCCCCCCCCCGCCCCCCGACTGCTCAGCTAATCCTACCCCTTCTAAGCAGGAGGAGGGGCACAAGTGCTGGTGTGGGGTCCTTTTCCCTGAGCACTGAGGCTTGCCTCCAAGTGGGAGGGCTGAGGCCCTGGCAGCCCAGGAGGAAAAGAAGGCTTAAATCCCAACCTCAGTCACAGCTTCTGGGTCCTATGTTGCTTGATGACACCAAGAGATGAGAGGAAGAGGAGGGCTAGATTCAAAGGAGGGAAAGGGATAGAACCAGAGACAAGAGTCAGAAAGACAGGAGGGAGGCACACAACTGTTGAGTGGGAGTCCATAGCCCAGGAGTTGGCCCTGACCTGTGCCCTCTTCTTCCCCTTCCCCCTCCGGGTGAGGGGACCTGCTGGCCAACTGCCAGGAGCCAGGCCTCCCTCCTTGGCCTGGCCCTCCCCCAGTCCAGCCTGTGAACCGTTCAGGCCTCTGCACCAGCCCCCGCCGCCCACACTGTCCAGGCTGTCTAGGTCTGGTGGGATCTGGGGGCCTCCAGCCTAGACTCCTCCTCCTCCTGGAACTTCCTGCCCTGTCTCTCCCTAGCTCCCCCTTGTCCAGGCCAGGGCTAAGTTTCCCTGCTCACCCTATTCTTGTCCCCGTGTCTTCTCTTTCTTGTTTCATCCTAATTTCTCCACAGGATGGAGGCTCACTGATGTCTTAGATTTTTAAATCAGTGTCCCCTTTGCCTGCCTGCCTCATGCCCATACATAGGACTTTTAGTGCTGCTCTGAGGAGATGGGAAGGAATGAGGATCCAGGGCATAGGGTGCCCTTTCTATTCGTGCTGTGGACTTTTGGAGTTTGGAGTTGTCAAAGGGAAGCTGTGAAGAGTTACTTCGGCCCTTCACTGGGCACTGCGAGGAGGCCTGGCCAGTAACCACTGCATCTCATTTACCCAACTTGGAGATGGACTGGTAACCTTGCTTTGAGGTCACTTTGTGAGGCGGCCCTTCTTCTTCACTATCAAGAGCAACATGGACATTCCTACCCCTCACACCAGCCTCCACCCATAGCTACTGCAGATCATTCACACACAGCCGGGGCTGAGACCCAGGCAGCAGTCCTCCGAACCCACAGCCCAGCCTGTTTTTGAAAGGGATTCCCCAAACTTCTGGCCAGAGCTCTGTAGACACAAGGGGTGGTTTCCCAACAGCACCCCCTAGATTGTCCATTTATCTAGGCAACAAGTGAGGTGGGGACATAGGGCATTTGGGATATTGCTGGGGCTGGTAAGAGTGGTTTTGGGTACAGAATCCTAAACCAGACTCCAATACTGGGTAGTTGAGATCACCAGTCTGTAGCTTGTCACTGTCTGGCAGTATTATTAATGGTGACTGTCAGCCTAGGTGGGTGATAGCATTTCTGTGAACTGGCATCATTTTGTATGCCATTGAGTCTGTCAACATTTCTGTGTGACTGTATCCAGGTCAACCTCTCTGCTACTCTGTGTAACTATATCCATCTCAACAGGTGTCTGTGTGTTGGTGTCTTTGTGATTGACTCCTAACTGCAACATTGTTACTGTGATGACTCTCAGTGCTTATGTGTCATTGTGAGCAGTGCAATTGTATCATTTCCCCTGACTTATTAACACTGTGCAGAGTCCTCTTACATGTTAGTTGTATGTGTAGGTACTGATGACGGGTGGGGGTTGGTTCCATGTGAGAAGTGGTACTGGGAGCTTGTGTTGCAGAGCACAGGGCTGCTTTCATGATGTTTGGGCACTCTCTTCCATCTTTATTCTGGGGCTGACCTCTTTGAGTGGTCCATAAAGGAGCCTAGGCTGGGATACAACCTTCTCTGGGGTTGCATGACATTTATCATCTAGATCTATCCTAAAATCATAGAGTATGGACTTGGGAAAGGAGCTGTTTGCCCTGAGATGGGAGTTGATGGGCAGAGAGGTGGTATTTTGGTTTGGCTTTGTTTCTTTGTATCAGCAGAAGCAGAGGGGTGAGGCTGTTTCCCAGAGACTGGCCTTTTAGATCCCCAGTGAGAATCCTTCCAACAGCAGGAAGAACCTGCTCTTATACCTTATCAGTTCTGGTGGCTGAATTGGCTGCCCGCAGTCTTCCAGCTAGAGGACTCACACGGGCTCCTCAAGATGGTCTAGGGTGGACATAGTGAGCCTTCGTGTCTGTCTTCTCTTTTGGAATAGCTGCAGTTCTCAGAGTACCCTGTCTTCCTCATGTCTCTTCTTCAACTTCTGACTCTGGTCCTTGTCCCTATAAGTACCCACTCGGCACTCTGCCTCACCATGCCTGTTTCTCTTACCTTACCCAAGGCCCATCCATTTCTGTATGCCCAGACCCTGCAGTGTCTGTCTTGGTACCCCACCCCCACTCTCTGCAGCACTAGCTAGCTCACTAGCTCTCAGCAGCACCCGTCTCCTGTGGCTGCAGCCCCGTTGGCCCAGGGCCCGGCCCTTACAGTAACTCATCGGGCTGATGGAGGCGACTTTGATGAAGAAGCCTCCCCTCCCCCTGTGAGGGCCTGACTCTGTGTGTGTGTGTGTGTGTTGTGTGTGTGTGTGTGTGTGTGTGTGTGTGTATGCTGGGGAGGATGCATGTGTGCCTGTCTTGGACATTTTCCACCTCCAGAGCGTGACTAGGACCTAGAAGGAGCAGAGAGCAGAGGCTTTGCTCTCTTTCTCTGACACTCCCTCTGGATCTAACCTCTGACCGGTTTGCTTGCTTGCCTACCTGCCTGCCTGCCTATGTGCTGGTTCTTGTTCCCAGGTGGTGGTCAGTGTACTGGAACTGAGGCAGAGGATCTAGGAGAAAAGCACAGACAGATGGCAGAGAGTGAGGAGGAGGGTCTAAAGGCTACCTTCCAAGGCTGGGAGTTGGGGGAGCCAGGTAGGATTCCTTCCTGTCTCTTTTTTTCCACAAGCAGCTCAGCATTCTAGCTGGCTTGGAGTCATTTTGTGATTGGCTAGTCCTGTGTCTTTGGTCATTGTCCTAGCCTCCTAGACCGGAGGAGTAGCTGGAGATGAGGAATGATTGAGGGTTATAAGGTACCTAAGGTAACCAAGACCCTAGGAGTTGCTGATGTAGAATGGGGTCAAGACCACACCAGCAGAGAGTACCATAGCTGTGGTGTAAGGACAGGCAGGCTCAGAGGAGGGGAACCACCAGGCTGGGCGGAGGATAGCAAAGAGGCAAATGGAAGCTGGTTCCTATAAAGGAGCTCCCAGGAAAGCAGGCTCTCTTCCACCCGAGTTGCCAGAGCTGATGCCCACCTTCCTCTACACTTTCTCTGGGTGTATCTGGCAGTATGTCAGCCTCTCTGGCTGTGTGTCTGGCTGACTCTCTGGCAGTATTTCTGATGCTATCTCTGGCTGTGTCCCTGACAGTGTCTCTGGCAGTGCTTTCAATGGTGCAGATACATCCTGACTGAGCATCCGGATGCAGCTCTAGTTCTTTCTCTAGCTTCTTGTCTGAGTGTATGCCTGTTTGCGTCTAGCATTTTCTCTGCTTGTGTGTCAGAGTTTCCCTGGCTGTGTTTCTGATGGTGTCTCCGGCTGCTGGTTTCTTTGCCTGAGCTCTTGTTCTTCCTTGGCTGGGGTCTGGTGGAGCAGCTTGCTGTGTTTTTGGCTGCTGCTTTGGTTTGCTGGCTATACTCTAGTCACTGCTTATCTGACTGTATCTGTCTTTGTCTGATGGGCTCTCTGACAGTTCTAGTGTGGAGCTGATTGTTTGGGGCTGTATCTGGTTGTTTGGGCAGTGCTTCTGGCCAAGGTCTACTGTGAGGCTGGCTGGACCTGACAGCAGCCATGGTTAAATCTCACAGTAGCCCCTCGTGTCTATCTTTGGATCGCTGCTTCTGCATGGTTGATAGTCCCCCAGTTTCCATCCTAGATTGGAAAACAGAGAGCCTATCCTGCAAGAAGTATTTCCCTGCCTCAGGTCTAAACTTGTGCTGGGGTAGGAGTACTGGGCTGATTCCGGGAGGTAGGACATTTAGTGGGGAAACCACTGGATTCTCCCTGGCTTCTGGGGACATGTCCTGGATGTACTTTGTGTACCTGCATGAGCACATATAGACATGGGAATTGGGGTCTCAGGCTGTTGAGATCATGTGTCTGAGGTAAAGGGTGTTCTAGGACCTTTGATAAAGACTTGCATTATGAACAATCTTCATTTCCTTTTGATCACTGATACACAATAAAGTGGAAGGAACCTCTGACTTGGCTAGCATACATGGCACTGTCTTGGTGCCCTGAGTTTCCCAGAGCCCAGTAGGAGTCTGTATGGAGGCCAGTGACAGAGCAAAGGGGCTCTTGAACATCCAGGTTTCAGGCTTTCTTTCCAGGAGTGTAGCAGGTAGCCTTATAGTCAAGGCAATTTGGAGACATGCAGACCCTCAATTAAGCTAAAACATCGCCCTTTCTATTTGTGGTGCACATACCTAATTAGCTAAGCTCGCTGGTAGAGATATGTTTTTTAATTTTGAAAAATGGCCCTGGCATTACCGATGTTCTATAACTCATCCACGGTTGACTACATTCTGTAGTCAGCAGTCTTTACTGAATGACAAACCACTGTAGTTGTCTTCTAGCCTCTTAGCAAACCTTTCCCATAGGAGCCAATATAATGGTTTCCATTGCTGGATACAGGACCCCCAAGCCCCACTCAGAAGGGTGTTTGGGCTCAAGGTGCCCTGGCCCAGGGACTAAGGTTTCCCAGCCTTCCTAGAGAGCAGCACCCCCCAACCCCACCCAGAGGTTCCTGCCTGGGCTGACGTTGCCCCTCCGCAACCCGTTTCTCCCAACAGATGGCTGCTTCTGTCCCATGGGCCTGCTGTGCTGTGCTTGCTGCTGCCGCTGCCGCTGTCTACACCCAGAAACACAGTCCACAGGGTGAGTGCTTGGGAGAGCTGCTTGCCCATTCCCACCCAGAAGTTTGCATGAATCCTCATTGGCACACCCGCACACAGATGCCCTCAAGAGTCACACCACCCAAAGGACGTGTGTGTAGTCATGGGTGACACAATGATTCTCACAGCACTGCCCTCATCTGGATGGTCACATGCTTATTGTGTCTCTGGCTTGAAATTATTTGTCCCATAGGGAAGGTAGAGGAAACGGCAGGTGGGAGAAGGGTAGGGAGTGGAAGTGGGCGGGGACAGGGCCCTTGTAAAGTATTTGGATAAGATGCGTAGGGGTGTGGGGCATTTAAAGAGACTGGGCAAACTTACGGGTTACTCCCTGATGTCAGTTTTATCCTTGAAGGAGAATACTGACAGAGATGGCAGACAGACATCCAGATAGATGGGAGAGGGCTGGTGACTAAGGTGGATGGAGGAGGGAGACACTTCTTGGGGGTTGGGTGATTGGTAGCCTCTCTTCCCATCCCCCACCTGTTTGTCTAGAGAGGTCTGAGTCTCCATAGCTTATAGTACAAGGAGCTGCATCCCTGCTGGGTAAACATACCCTTTTAACTTGACCATCAGCCCTTTAACTACATTAAAGTCTGAACTTAGAAGTTGTCTCCAATAAGGTTTCCCAAGTCCCTCCATTGGATCCAGTCCTGCCTCTGCCTTTGCTGGGGGAGGCAGAAACAGGGCATGAGAGGGAGTAACTTTAGGGCCCAAGCATTTAACAGACCATAATAGCTGATCTCTACCCTCCTTGAGACTGTGCATGGGTTGAAAGGGTAGTGTCAGGGCATCTGTGGCCTCTTCCTTGAGAGACTGGCAATTGAGGCCCAGAGAGAGCCTGGCCAGTCCCAGAGCTCCTAGCTGGATCAGCACAGGGCCTACCAGGTGCCTCTGCTGTTGTATGCAAGGTCTCTATGTACATTACAGTCAGGGCCTTCGTATGGCCAGGGCCCTGGCATAAGGTCACAGTTCAGAGTGTGTGAGACTTTCTCTAGTTAGGTGAGAACATGGCTTTGTTTGGGTGTCTCTGTGTGCCTGTATCTTTAGGCTGTGTGAATGCCCTTGCTGTTATCATTGTATTTGAGACCATGTCCTGTGAACGATAGTATGTTTTTTGTTCTTCTTGTTAAAACTCACCCTGTCCATGAAACCCTGTCCCTGTGAGTAATTGTGCCTCTAGGTGACAGTTTCCTTTTCGTACATGTCCTGTGGTGTTGTATCAGGTGTAACCGTCCCTAAAAGGGCATAGCATCCCCCGTGTGATTGAACCCATGTGTGATGAGTGGCCAGTGTGTGCTGCTGCTTTGCGGGTGACCGTTCTCGTTCTGCATGTGTGGCGATATGACGTTGCTTTGGATACCCCGGGGGGACCATTTCCGGCACGTAGTCCCCATGTGAGTCTGTGTGTGCAGGTGTGAGGGAGCCATCAGCTCTGTCCCTCTGTGTTCCCACGTCCATGACCTCATCCTGTCTCTGTCTCTCATCCTGGCTTCTAACAACCTTTTCACAGCTGATCCCGTTGGAGCGTTTGTCACCACGTCAGGGCCAAGAGCCCCACCCTCCCCCTGCTGCTTGATTTAATTTCTGAAATGGACAGCACATAGGAGGGGTACCTACGGGGCTGTCCAGAGACAGAGGACCAAGCCCATGCTGTTGCATGGCCATGTGTACTGAAGTTGTGTTATTGTATCAGTTGTGACACTGTGTGATTGTCATACCAAGTTGCTCTTGTGTGAGTTCTGGCCTTTCTTGTGTCTCTTCTGCCCTTTGTCATTGCTATCAGATTGTGTCTCCGTGTTTTGTTTTTTTTTTTTTTTTATTTTCTCCCAAGGAGACAATGTGTGATGGGGGAAGTGTTTAGTCCACTGCTCTTGTATTTGTTATGAGGAGGTGTCTCCTCATCTGGCTGTGTCACCCACCCCCTGACCCAATACTGAAGGGCCATATCCGTACCGAGACCAGGTTTGTTCTGAGCCGCTTTTGGTCAGTGTTGATATGTTGCCGATGGGACCCTGATGGCCACGCCCCCTCCCCAACGGTCAGTTTTCAGCCTCCTCCTCAGGCAGCTGGATGCAGAGTCTCTGTTGGGGGGGTTGTGTGGAGAGAGGGGCTTGGCATGTTTCCTGGAAGCTCCAGGTTTTTGGAAGGGAGGTTGGAAGGGGGCTCAGTGGCCGGAGCTATTTGATTGAGGGGGGCTCAATGGCCTGAGTCTTGGACACTGGGCCTCTGGTCAGGGGGAGGCCCCCATTCAGTCTCTGGTCCAGCTTCACAGCTGTGGCCTCCAAGGCCCCCAGCCACCGCCCTTCCGCCTGTGCATCCTCTGTTCGTCTGGTCCCAAGCCCCACAGACAAGTGGTCAGGGCTGGCTCCATTTCCTGCTTCCCCCTCCTCTGGACAGGGACAGAGAGGCTCAAAGAGGGCAAGGCAGAGACCCTGGCCAGGGAGGGTGACAGAGGCAGCTAACTAGACAGATGTTCCAGCCCAGAGACAAGCAGTCCTGGGGAAGGGGCTACATTGATGGGGGTGACTGAGGGATCTCTCCCCCCTCCCCCAGCGGTCCTGGTGGTGTTAACAAGTCTAATTAAGAGGCCACTGGCCCAACTTAATTGGCTCGTTAACAGGAATTGCCTCTGAAAATCCCCCAACTCAGGGGTGGCTCTCTGGAGGGGAGACGTGAGCGAGTGTTAACGAGGGATCCCGCAGCCCCCCCTGCCCCTTCCCCCTCCCTTTTCCCCTCCCACCCTCACTCCACAGATCTGGCTGGGATGAGGGAAGCATCTGCCCTTCCAGGCTCAGGGGGCAGGAGGTGGGGGTGTCTGAAGATTCCGATTCTGCATGCCGGCCCCTCTGCCGCTGCCTGTGGATCTGCCTCTGTGACTGTCCCGCTCGCTGCCTCTGCCACCTGGTTCTCCCTCTGGACAGGTGCTCCCTCTGGATAGGTACTCCCTCTGGACAGGTGCTCCCGCTGGACAGGTGCTCCCTTCTACCCTTCTATCTCCAGTCTCCTGGGTTCTGTCCATCACGCCTGGGTTGGCCTGGGCTGCCAGGGCCAGGGCAGGGATTTGGTTTTAGTTCTGACAGGCCTCTCCTGGGGGCAAGTGAGGAACCGGGCAGATCACTCGCTCAGTCCCAGCCCCCACCCCACCCCACCCCACACAGTTTCTGCTTCACAAAGTTGACAGTTGCCAGGAGTTCCCCAGGGCTTATTTCCTGAAGGCCTGCCTGCTCTCCTCCTGCTGTTGCCCACAGCCTGGATGGTTAAGGTGGGGGTGAGGAGCCTGTGTGGAGTGGGCGTGTGTGTGTGTGTGTGTGTGTGTGTGTGTGTGTGTTGGATAAAGGAGAAAGACAGACAGAAAGAAAGGAATAAGGCCAAGAAAAGAGGCCGAGAAAAGAGTTCAGAGGGGCATTCCTCTGCACCAACTTGCCTCTGTAAGGTCAGCAAGGCAGACAGACCCAGAGACACAGACCATGGCACAGGGAGGGTGACAGAGGCAGCAAGCAGGACACATGTTCCAACATGGGGCTTGTTGATAGCAAGAAGTTAGGGTCATAGAGCCCAGGAGGCCTAGTAAAAGATTCAGAGACAGAAGGGGAACTGAGTCTTCACTTGGAGTAGATTACCAAATGCTACACGATCTCTCCCTATGCCCCCCTCGTTCGTTCTCTCTCTCTCTCTCTCTCTCTCTCTCTCTCTCTCTCTCTCTCCTTCCCTCACACCACAGACAGTCTCTGTACATGCATGCATACCAAAACAAAGACACTCACACACTTGCACAACCACAGAGAACTTCTGCATGGGCCAGCCCTGTCCCTCCCGCCCATGCACCTCCATCTCACTTACCTGAGTGGCTAAGCAGGACTGTGACCTGTGAATTCTGTCTTGTGCCCTCCCTGCCCCCACAGAGGCACCCCATGTGCAGTATGAGCGTCTGGGTACAGATGTGACGCTGCTGTGTGGGACAGCAAGCTGGGATGCAGCTGTGACATGGAGGGTAAATGGGACAGACCTGGCCCCTGACCTGCTCAATGGCTCTCAGCTGATACTACGAAGCTTGGAACTGGGCCACAGTGGCCTGTACGCCTGTTTCCACCGTGACTCCTGGCACCTGCGTCACCAAGTCCTTCTACACGTGGGTTGTAAGTATTGCCATGGACTCTGACCTCCTTCTGATGCCTTAGCTTCCTTGAGAACCAGGCCACATCCTCTTCCCATTGGTGGGGGGGAGGGGAAGGAAAGGGGAGAGCGACCACCTGAGTTTCCACTTTGCCTTCTGATCCTACCCTAACCTGTTCCTTTCTTCTCTTGAGTCTTATCTTGCTCACTGAGTCTAAACCTCTGGTCACTTTGCCTATACGTCCTACCTGTGTGGAGGTCTTTAAATCCGGAAGTTCCCAGTGACATAGTGTTTTTGTTCCTGGTGGCATAGTGGGCAAAGGAGGGCTAGCAAGGCTTGGTGGATAGCAAGGGATCCTAGGGTCACAGCTCTGAGCTGGAGTTGTCTCACTGTGTCTGCTTACACAGGAGAGAGCCAAAGTGCCTGAGGACGGGAAATGGGACATAAGGTTTTTATACGCAGGAGCAGTCTGGGAGGCCCCAGGGGAGGAAGAAGGCTTCCTACAGTGGGAGATGCATGGAGATCTAGATTTAGAAGATATATGGAAACAGAATTTCTTTCTATTTGTATTTTTATTGTTTTTATTTTTGAAACAAGATCTCACTCTGTCACTCTGGCTGGCCTGGAATTAACAAAGTAGAGACCAGACCGGCCTTAAACTCACAGAGATTGGCCTGCCTCTCTCTGCCTCTTGAGTGCAAGGTTAAAGGTGTACACACCATACCTGGATGGAAACATTCTCACAGCTGACTAGGTCACAGAGCCACTTGGGTCGATGACAGTGGGGACGGGGAAGTGCCAGGAAATTGATGAGTGACATGGTCTGAAACAGGTCCAGACAGTGAAGTATAGCAGAGGGAGCGAGTCAGGGGCAGGAAGGAGGCAGCCACAGTGCAGGAGACAAGCTGTGGAGCTGAGACCAGAGAACGGGACTTGAAGATGCAGGGATGTTGAGCGTTCAGAAACTGGTGATGAGCTGGAGGTGGGAAAGGTTGGAGAGCTGAGGGCTGTCAGGAAGGTAGAGAGGGCTGGGGGCAGGAGGGAATGTGTGTTCTGTTTGGACAGTGGCTGGGCTTCAGTCTCCCTAGATTCAGATTCAAGATGTGAATCTAAAGACAGGCTGTTTAGTTTGAAACTGATGGAAACCTCACAGAGTGGCAAAGGGACACAGAGGAGGGAAGTTAAGTTGTTAATAAAATAAAGGATGAGTAGTTATCAGGAAGAGAAAATGGTTCAGTGGGTAGACTCTGTGACTCACATGGCAGGGGAAGAACAAGTTCCTGCAGATTGTCTTCTGATCTCCACACATGCATGGCATGGCACAAATGCACAGCGCACGCCAAATATGATGATGATGAAATACTGAGTTATTAGTGGGCATGATGCACATATGATAATCTCAACACTCAGGAGACAGAAACAGGAAAATTCCATTTTGAGGCTGACCTGACCTATCCAGTGACATCTGTCTCAAAAAAAAAAAAAAAAATGTACGTTATCATGTGTTTGTTGTCTCTTGATGATAAGAGCCACCAGTGAGGGAACTCTGGGTATAAGACATAAAAGGCACCCTCAGAGTTGTCCTCCCGGGGGTAAGGGATGTTTAACACTCTCCTGCCGTTAGTGATGGAGGAGTCTCCTGGGTTGAGGGGCATGCTTGGGTGATTAAATTACCTTGCACTTTTGGTGCAATGCTTTGGTGGTCAGAGAGGTCTCTCCAGAAAATAATTGCAGAAGTTGACAATGGAGTTGGTGAGATCTGCAGCTCTGTCGACATCTGCTATAGTTAGGTGAAGGTCCTTGGGAGGGAAACCTGGAATTGGTTCAGAATGAAGGCCAGGGGCTCAAGGATTCAAGGGTTCAAGGCCAGGCAGCTACTGGAGATGTAAATTCAGGGCTTGTCATTATTATAACTGAGAGGGGATGAGATGGGCAAAGAAGAGATAGACAGAGTTGAACCCTGAAGACCATGAATGTGTAAGATGTTGATGGAGAGGAGGAGCCAGCAGGAAGGAAGACGGAAGAGCAGTGTGACTGGCCAAAGGAGTCGAGGAAAGCAGCATGGTGAGGTCATCAGCTGGGGAGCAGGTGGGCAGGTGCTCAGCATGGTGAGGTCATCAGCTGGGGGGCAGGTGGGCAAGGTGCTCAGCATGGTGAGGTCATCAGCTGGGGGCAGGTGGGCAGGTGCCCAGCGTAGTGAGGTCATCAGCTGGGGGGCAGGTGGGCAGGTGATAGGTGCTCAGCATAGTGAGGTCATCAGTTGGGGGGCAGGTGCCCAGCTCTTGGCCAAAAGAGCAATTGTTTGGAAAATCCTCCATCTTTTCTCCTGAGCCAAAGATTCAAGCTTCTTTGGCCTCATTACATTTGGATTTAACTTACTTGACAGCCAAAAGATAGTTCTTTTTACTCCCTGGAAGCTACCTGGGAGCAGCCCTTGCCCATCATTTGGGACCAGTGTGGACAACCATGTGAAATGTTTGGCTGAGAAGTTGCTCATGACCGCCCACTAAAATACCCACCGTTGGAGCTGAATGAGGAGTACATTAGAACAGACGGCCTTTCCTGTGGAAAAATCTTTTATTATCCTTTTTTTTTTTTTTTTGGAAGACAGGATTTCTCTGTGTAGCCCTGGCTGTCCTTGAACTCAAAAACTCCTCTGCCTCCTCAGTGCTGGGATTAAGGGTGTGCAGCACACTGCCCACCTGGAAAAGCATTTCAAATTGTGTTTAAACTGGAGATGGCATTCGGGCCAAATGTCTTAAATGTGAGCCAAGGATGGAGTGACCCCTGTTGTTGTTTATGGAGAAACGCAGGACCAGTTTAGCCAGATCCTCCTTGGTTTAGCACCAGGTAACAGTGGAAAAACTCAAGATTGGCTCCAGGCCCTTCTGTGGGAAATCGTCTGCTGTCTGAGTGCTCTAGTAGGGTGAGGCGTTGCACCACGGTTACCCCCACCCTCCTGACTCCTCACTGACTGGATATGGCCACATCATCTCTATTGTGACCAGAGGCCAGACCTGTCAGATACGCTCTCTATATTCCCTTGCCCTTGCCCCGCAGGGGAGGAGACACAGTGAATTGGCTGCAGCGTCTGTAACAGGTACTCACCTCCCGCTGCCTTGTTTCTGTCTAAGGATCTGGTTAGAGGAACAGGGGGTTATTTATTATGTTAATAACAAGAGGCTGGGGTTGGCAGCACTCAATTTCAAAGTATTCTTCTTGCTAGCTTCCCAAGAGCAAGGCAATGTCACCTGGGGTTTGTGGGTCCTTTAGACCAAGAATTATTATTTAATATTTATCCTTAACATGTACGGTTTTTATTTCCAAGTTTCCAAAGGGACTTGGCCGTAGTGTTGTTCTGGTAGAAGAATCCTTAAGCAGGCAGATCCCTACTGCATCCCCCTGACCCATCTTCCTGCCCTCAGGTGAATCCCCACAGCAGCGAGGCGGCTCCTACTGACATTTGGGAAACAGGATCACAATGTTCCTTTTAGTAGCATTTTTTTTTTTTTTTGTTTACTGGACAGTGCCTATCATTCCGATCTTAAGCTAAAACAAACCAGAGATTAAAATAATTTTTAAATGGACAGTTTCTTGTTCAGCCCCTCCCACCAAGAGTCATCAAGATAGAGGCTCCAGGTTCAACACTGCTGCCCCTCCCCCAGCTCTGTTAGGCTGGGAGGGAAAGACTAGCCCACAGGACTGTGGTTAAAAATGTTGAGGAGAAGTGAGTGGGAGGCAGAAGAGGGTATTTGGGAGACCAGAACTTGGGTACCTCAAGGGATCCCACAAGCAAAGGTTAAGATAGGCCATGAGCCTTGAATGCCAGGCGGGAGGACTGTGGGTGTGGCGTAGGCAGGGCCGCAGTGGAAGGGTCAGTGCACCCCACCCTGGCCTGATCTGGCCTGGCCCAGGGTGTGGGCAGCTTGCCTCTTCTCTAGGCCAGCGGGCAGGCCTCATGCGTGCTGGGGCTCCAGCCCAAGCAGGCTGGCCAGATGAGAGGAAAAACATGCGGTTTGGTGGGCTGGACATGGAAAAACAAGCCAATTAGGAGGAAAACAAACAAACCTCAGGCCAGCAGATGCACACGCACACACGCACGCGCACACACACACGCCACACACGCACACACGCACCGCCCCGAATGGGATTCAGACACTGTCCCCAGCTGACACAGTCACTTAGGCATCTCAGGAACCCCACGAGAGGAAGTCAGGGTGCTTGGGCGTCTGAGAGCCCTGTATGTATGAGGGCATGCTGTATCCCTAGGTAGGACACTGTCATACATGTGTGTAGGAGTTTGGTCAGACACCCCTGTCGTGGTCCAGCTCATTTGCAGACATGCTGGGAACTCAGGGCATCTTCGTAGACTCATGGTTGGAAAGCACACTCAGAGCCAGGTGTGATGGCTCATGCCTCTAGTCCAAGCACTCAGAAAGCAGAGGCCCTTGGGACTATGAATTTGAGGCCAGCCTGGTCTACATAGTGAGTTCTAGGCCAGTCAGGGCTACATGAGACCCTGTCTCGAGAAAGAAGAAAAAACAAAAGCATGCTCAGCCTTAAGCTCCATCACATACCCAGTGGCACGCTGGAGGACATAAAATACACAGCCCTGCCCTCATAGACAACCTAAGCAGGCACAGTCGTGCAGCGTGTCCTGTGTCCCACGCAGCCTCCACTCTGCCAAGAGTCTCGCAAGTGAAGCCACCGTTGCAGTCACAGTGACTTAAAGCCAGCTTTCTGGAGCTCACAGCACGCTCACAACAGGGCCTCCCGATCCCACAGTGTCCCACAGCCTCACCCCTGGTCTCACACAGCACCCCCATCTCCGCCCACCCGGCCCCTCAGCTGGGCTCCAGCTGCAGCAAGTCACTCCTTTTCTTCCTTTGTTTTTCTTTCCTTCTTTTCCCTCTGAGAAACCTGGTCCCTGTCAGGAAACCCAAACCCTTCCTGCTCAGGGCCCTGGGCCAGGCAGGAGTAGCCAGATGACAGACCAACCCCCTGCCTAGCCCCTACCCCCCTGTGACCTGCCCATTCAGAGACGGGAACTGGACCGCAGAGGGGGGGGGGAACAGAAGGAAAGGGGTGGAGCTGTGTGAGCCTGGCCAGGGGAGGGGCTGTGAGTTTAGTGCCATGGCCTGCTCTGCCCTCCACAGTCCGGGCAGGCAACAGAGAGCTGACTCTGCAGCTTCACCCCCCCACCCCACCCCGCCAGCGCTCTTCTCCTTTGAAGCTGGGGGTAAGGGGGGGGCAGCAGCAGGAGCGGGGAGTGGAGGTTTCTCAGCGACCTCAGAATGTCCTTTCCTCCTAGAGCCGATGCCAACTCTGGACTGGCCCACAGGCCCCCAGAAGGCACTTCCTGTGTCCTTGGCCACCCCCACCCCACCCCCATGCAGTGCTCTATACCAACGGGCAGATAGGGCAGGAGCAAGACAGGCACCCCGGATGACAGGAGTCCAGTATAAGATGGACAGGCAGACAGTGGCGGGCAGAATGCAAGGTGGCCCCTGTGTGCCCTCCCCTGCGAGCTGAGGGACTGCCCTGCCCATGGTGCTGCTCCACCTGCTGCAGGGAAGTTCTCCTGGTGCTGTCCTGCCCTCATCTCTGCTGCAGAGCTGGGCTTGTGCTCTGGCGTCCCAGGTTCGCCCACACAGACTGTACATACTAGGTGTGTGCATGAAGTCAACCCAAATCATGTATGCTATGGATGGAGGCCTCAGTCCCCTGAGGGTCACACACGCCACTCTAGGAGCCTACAAGTGTAGCCGTGTACTCCCCTTCACTGTCCCTGGGTTGTGGAGCTACCCCCTCCCATTTCCTGTCCACCTGTCAGGCAGGGGGCGGGAGGAGCACAGAAGGGAGGTGTCGGTGTCTCCGGAGCCACAGACATTCCTTGCCTGGGTCAGATCACAGAAGCTGCCTCCTTCCAGGAACTTGAGCTGCCTGTCCTCACGCCTTGCCCAATACCCGAAGGTGGGACAGCTGGCCTAAATGCTCATTGCATCAAAAAAAAAAAAAAAAAAAAAAAAAAAAAAACACCAAAAAAACAGTTAGACAACAGAAAGGACTGCTGTCCCAAACGTAGTCATGTAATACCTTTCCGAGGTTAATTCCAGTACTGTTGCTGTGTGATTTCAAGCAGAGTGGTATCCTTCCTTGTACCTCTCTATTCCAAATTGAAGGCAGCCATGAACATGTCATGGCCTTCCTTAAGGTGCTGGCAGACTTGGCAGCTGGAGCCAGGAGCCCGTGGGGAACACACCAAGAGAACAGCCGCTGCTTTCTTCCAACAGACACTTTGTACACATAAATATTCACATATGGTCGGACATGGATGACATGACCAAGAGCTACATAGATGCTTTATGTCACCGATCACTCCATCACGTCAAAGACATGCGCGTCACATACACTGATGCCTGCAGATATGTACACGCATGGATAGGCTCATGACCAGTCATCTTGTACTCCTGTGTGGCTACCAGGCCTGTTCGTCTATCAATCAACAGATGGGACGCCTGGGGGGTGGGGGTGGGGGCGGGGCAGGGTCGCCCTGGCAGGTAGAGGGTCGCCCGGATGCCTTCAGTCTCTATGGCACTCCTTCAGAAGTGGACACAGTGTGACAAGAGACATGGACAGAGACAGTTCCCTGAGACATCACGTCCATGCTGTGATTGATGAGCTGAGGCCCACAGGCCTCCCCCACCCCCGCTCCCCACAGTTCCTGCCTCCATTGAGCAGGTGTGGGGGGGGATCCTCCACACAGCCTTGTTTTTCTTTAATTAAACATCTGGCTCTCTGTGGCCTGGGAAGCCTCAGACCCTCGCTGACAGCCCTCCCCCCACCTTTGGCATTGATGATAGGCTGAGAGGGGGAGTGCTGGGGCTCTGGGGCCCACCTGTCTCCAGACTAGTACAGGGGACCCTGACCTCCCTGTCCTGTCCTCACCCCCAGTGCCGCCGCGGGAGCCTGTACTCAGCTGCCGCTCCAACACTTATCCCAAGGGCTTCTACTGCAGCTGGCACCTGCCCACCCCCACCTACATCCCCAATACCTTCAATGTGACTGTGCTGTGAGTAACTGCGCTCTTGACCCGGTCCCAGCCCTGACCTTTGACCTCCCCCTCTCCTCATCATGTCCTGAGTCCAAGACCCCAGCCTGGCCTTGGGCTTGACCTTCCTCTAGCCTGCCCCAGTCTGCCCCTTGATGTTGGTAACAGTACCTGGGCCTCATTCCTTTCCAGGCACGGCTCCAAAATTATGGTCTGTGAGAAGGACCCAGCCCTCAAGAACCGCTGCCACATTCGATACATGCACCTGTTCTCAACCATCAAGTACAAGGTCTCCATAAGTGTCAGCAATGCCTTGGTCACAACACCACGGCTATCACCTTCGACGAATTCACCATCGGTGCGTGTGGTAGTGATGGTGGGGGGAGCTGCTGCATGTTCTGGGAGTGATCATGTCAGAGGCGTGCTTGAGCCCTGCTGGGGACGCTCACACTAGCACAGTGCCTCCATATGTACCCGTGACCGGACAAGCAGCTATCCTTTACCTGCAGGGCAGACTCCTCCAGACGCTCTTTCCATTGTCTCTTTGGCTCAGAGAACATGCAGCAGGCGGAAAAGGGAGCGAGCTGGGCCAGACTCCTGTGCAGCTGCAGGCTCCCCCCACCCCATGCTAATGGCTTCCTTACGGCCTGTGATGAATGAGGTGTCAGAGCAGGAGACAGGAGAAGGACAGACACTGCCCTCTCCCCACCTCTTATCCCATCCAGACCCCTCTGCCTGCCCTCGCCCTGCTCCAGACAGACTCTGCCTGCTCGTACCCCACCCCAGACAAACCCTTTATTGGTCTTGGAGACTCTCTTGCCTTCCTCTACTCCCTGTTTCCCTTTCTATCTTCCCCACAAGCTTTGGCTAGATACTCAGTCAGACTACTGCTCTAGAGCTGAGCCCTCAGATGCTACCACCATTAGATTCCCCAACTTACCCCTAACCCACACAGCATCCTCAAATCCAGACTCTTCTGAGGGGGAGCTGGCAGGGGCTGCTTGTGCTGTGATGTAAGAGGGTGATCTGGATGGCAATAGAGGTGACCGTGATTGTGGTGCGGGTGTCACATAGGCTTTGTCTTTGGGCTTCTGGACACCGTGAGAATGGAGTTGTGATAGAGGCTGACTGATGTTAGGATGTTGCTAACAAGAGCTGGCAACTCTGACTAGTGACAGACAGACAGTGGTGACAATAGGAATGGGACGCAGAAGAGGTGGTAATCAGATGGTTGTTCATTGTAGTTGCCAGAGCTGACAACAGAGAGGAGGGATGGTGACTGTCAATTGTTGGCATCAGAGATGGCTAGAGTTGACAGTATAGGGTTGTTTCTGGAGGTTAGCACACTAATGAAGCTATGTCTCCTTAATAGTGAAGCCCGATCCTCCAGAAAATGTGGTGGCCCGGCCAGTGCCCAGTAACCCCCGTCGACTGGAGGTGACATGGCAGACGCCTTCAACTTGGCCTGATCCTGAATCATTTCCTCTCAAGTTCTTCCTGCGCTACCGTCCTCTCATCCTGGACCAGTGGCAGCACGTGAGTATCCTGCCTTGCCCAGATCCCTGATACCCGAGCTGTGCAGTACAGTGAGAGAGGAAACTGTGCCCCAGGTAGGATTGGCACCAACAGGGGACTGACCCAATCAATGGCAGTCTGAGAGGCTCGCCAGGGCCAGAAAGGGATCCGGTGGGCTTGGGAAAATGGATGGAACCAAGGGAAGCATCCTCATCAGAACATGCCGTTGAGGATACCCAAGGTAGTGGAGAGAAGTGCTGGGGAGTGGGTGGGGGCGACAGGGCTAGCAATGTTTCCCACTCAGTACCCTCCGGCTGCCAGCCCTGCCCAGGCATGGCACTGTGCTGGATCCAAAGAACAGAATGGTCCTGCTCCTCAGAGATTTACAGATGGGCCCAGGGGTTAGAACCAGACACTGGGACTGAGTTTAGATCACGAGGATTATACACACTCATCAATCAATTAGGCCTAGTTTAAAGGTCAATTTGAGGTTATAGGTCAGGTGGTGGCCTGGACTGGGAATCAAACAGTGGACAAGGGTCAGCATGGTGAGGGGCTACGGTCTGGATATTGATCAGGTTATGATGGAGAGCCTAGGAAATGGCCAGGGATCGGAATACTTGTGGGTTTTCTCATATTGAGAGCCCTCGGGCCTGTCGGCTGTGGGCACTCTGGGTGGCCCTTGAGCTCTGGGCTAGGACTAGGGTTGGATGTATTCCATGAGGCAAGCCAGTCTGTCTCCTGGGGGTCAGCTTGAACCCCCCACCAGGCTCCAGTGCCATCTCCTTATGCCCTTCTCCTGTCTGGCCTTTAAAGTCTGTAATCTGATTCCTAGGTGCCTGTCCTGGTTGTAGGCCTGGCCCCCACAAAGGCTACTCACACTCTCACGTGTTCCCTGACAGAGTCCGGAGTCCCTCCTGCCTGGCCAGCTGCCCGAGCCTAATGCATTGCTAATAACCAGGGTCTGGTTTCACAAGCCCCCTCCCCCGCTAACGAGCTACAGGCAGCAGCTCTGCGCGTTGCAGCGCACACGCCTTGCAGTGGACCTGGCACACTGCCCACCCACACACACACACACACACACACATGGCTCCCAGCAGGAACCATGCTACATTCACGCATGGGACCAACATGCCAAAGACCATACTGTGGGCAGAACTCACTTCTACTCTGAGAACATGCATAGTCTATGGCACATCGCAGCCTTCTCCCAGGTCTCGTGGGCATTAGAAATGGTTAGACTTGTGGCTCTTTCCAACTTGAATTTTGTGCAGAATATATTCCCTGTCCATCTTGGAGAGTAACAGGTGTGTGATTGCAAAAGGAGAGCAGAGGAAAAGATCGTTTGGATATTCATGGAAAATATGGGCCATGAATTATAAAACAATAGAGATGAGGTGGTATGTCAGAGACTGTCTCAGCACGGACAAGAGTAAGGCAAGAACAGGAGTACAGTATGGGAATCCTATGTCACCTGCTATGTTCCCAACTCAGCCAGGAGGCTTGAGGGCAGCGTCTGACATTTGCAGCTGACTGAGGAGAGGACTTCGGGGCTAGTGGGCAGCAGTAACAGCTCCTGTTATTTGAAGGGTCCTTCTCCTAAGGATCAGTGACAATCTAGCCAGAAGGGGCCAGGACTAAGATTGTCCCTGTCCAGAGATCACTGGCAAGAAGTATAGTGTCATGAGTCCACCTGTGAGGTGGCAGCTTGGTCTATGCCCCTTGGCTCTTCCCTTTGTCTTTGGAGAAAGACATGGGGAGATCTGTAGGCCAAGAAGGAGGGGGGAGGGAACTGATCAGCCAGAGGGAATCTTTGTAGACTCAGGAGACTGGGGTACAGATTGGGACTGGGACACTCCTCCCCCACCATGAGAGGAGAGCTTTTGGTGGCCACTCATCTTCCAGGGCTGGGAGTAGGATTGACTTGGGCAGGGTTTGGGCTCAAGTGTATGATCCTGACCTTTACCAGGGCCTCCAGCATCATCAGGACCACAGACTCAGAGGGGCTTCCTGCATATGAGTGGAAGCATGCACATGTGCACATGCACGCGCCCCACACACACACACACACAGGCACGCATGCACGTGTATAACAGACCAGCAGGTCAGGTGGCCTAGACCTTATATTTCTGGGGAGAAGATTGGAAAGGGAACCAAAAGGGCCCTAAAGCCAGGCATGGCCCAGAGCAGCCCCCTCCTTCGCCCCCACCGGCTGCCCCTGTTTACGAGGCGGCTTAATGAGGCAGCGGGTGCTGCTGAGATGAACCAGAGCCCAGCCTGGGCTTGGGAGGGGCGCCGGACAGGCAGGCCGCCCTGGAGAGTGGGGGGAAGACCAACAGGATGAGGCCAGCAAGCGGGGGTGGGGTAGTGATGCCATGCCTCAGGGAGAAAGGGAGTATCAATTCTGTCACCCTAGGGCCTGTCCCCACCCCTTCCTACTTTTAGCCGGGTGATAACACTTGAGGAAGCCTTCCGGGAGAGACTTTGCTGGGACTAGGTGGCGGGTACGCTGGCTCTGCGCTGAAACCCACAGTGACAGTGTTGGCTGAAGTCTAGTTGGTCTTCTCCTTGTGGCTTAGGCCTCCTTATACCTAAGGCGGGCACTGTCATTAACCCTCAGCTGTAGAGAAGGACTCGAGGCTATGGAGCCTATGCAGCTTGGCCTCCGAGTTAGTGAGAGATGGAGCCAAGCTTTTATTTTCAGCTTTGGTGCTTGTGATCTTCTTCTCCGTGACCCACTGAGAGGAGGTAGCCTACTGCCACACTGTTGCCCAGTAGTCTCCCCCTTGACACTCCAGTGTCTTGGATAACGGTATCACAGCTACTAAGTGGTGGCATTCTAGGTCTCGGTCCTGATGGCTTTACTCCCACTGTGGCCCTCTCCTCACAGGAAGGCCCTCACTCCCTCCAGGGATATATTTGTGTCCCTCTCCCCAGATATATCTTGGCTTCCCTTGTGGGGTTGGGGACTCACTTGATGCCAAAGCTGTCTCTTCTTACCCCACCCATGACTGGGCCTGCAGGTGGAACTCTCAGACGGCACAGCACACACCATCACAGATGCCTATGCTGGGAAGGAGTACATCATCCAAGTGGCAGCCAAGGACAATGAGATTGGGACGTGGAGTGACTGGAGCGTGGCTGCTCACGCCACACCCTGGACCGAGGAACCACGGCATCTCACCACCGAAGCCCAGGCCCCCGGTGAGCCTGCCCGTCCCCGCCACCCCCATCCTGCCCTGCCCCGCCCTGTGTTTATGCCCTCCGGCTCCTCCTGGAGCAGAGCCTCTGCCACACATCCTCTCTGGCTGTCACAGACCTACCATTTACCCAATACTTGTGTTCCTAGCTCTTGTTTTCTACATGTCCTTGGTAGGGATTTCTGGGTGCAATAGATCTGGGTGGGACCCAGCCTTGGCCCTGCCCTGAGTTTCCCCCATGCTCCCCAGAGACCACGACCAGCACCACCAGCTCATTGGCACCCCCACCCACCACGAAGATCTGTGATCCTGGGGAGCTTGGCAGCGGCGGAGGACCCTCCACACCCTTCTTGACCAGTGTCCCTGTCACTCTGGTCCTGGCTGCCGCTGCTGCCACAGCCAACAATCTCCTAATCTGGTAGGTTGAGTGAAGCTGGGCAGCCATGGGAAGGAGGGCCTGAGAGACTTCCACCCGAGCTTCAGCCCTCACGGTTCCCTGCCTGTCTTCCCAGAGCCCTGCATCGACGCGGACATGCCAGAGCACCTGCAGAGGAGCAGGAGGCCGGAGCTGAGCCTGCAGACCCCGGTTTCTATTTTGCACACGGGCAGGAGGACCTTTTGCATTCTCTCTCTCTTTTTTTTTTTTTTTTTTTTTTTTTGGTTTTTTTCGAGACAGGGTTTCTCTGTATAGCCCTGGCTGTCCTGGAACTCACTCTGTAGACCAGGCTGGCCTCGAACTCAGAAATCCGCCTGCCTTTGCCTCCCAAGTGCTGGGATTAAAGGCGTGCGCCATCACCGCCCGGCTTGCATTCTCTTCAGACACAATTTGTAGAGACCCCGGCAGGCCCGGGCCTGCCGTCTGTCCCTCTAGCCTCATCACACCAAGCCGGCCCTCCTTTCCATCCAGAGAGGAGGGCCATGCAGCTAACCCACCCACCAAAGACCCCTCTCATCTTTCCCCCCTCGGGCTGGACCCTCCAATGCCAGCGACTCCAGGAGCCCTTGGGGGACCTGAGGGGAGTCCCCACCCCATGCTCACAGTTTTCTCCTCCTGCCCCAGCCTCCTGTCTGTCCCAGGGTCTCTGTTGCCACCATCAGATTATAAGCTCCTGACACTGGGGGGGCCCAGCCATCCCCCTCCCCCTGGTGCCCACACTTTTCAGTCCCTCCACCTCTGCCCCTGTTTTGTACGATCCTCCATTGGCCCTTTCCTACCCCCAGTATTTAATGTCCTGTCAGTCCCTTCTAGTCTGACTCAATGGTAACTTGCTGGATTTGAATTTTTTATAGATGTATATACATGGGAGGGAGGGGTAGGGAGTTCTCATTAAACGTCACCATTTCATGAGACTTTGGAGCGTAACCACTTTGGGAGGGAACCACTCATCAGGGGACCCGTGCCCTGAAGGCATGGAAGGAGAGAGAAACCAGGTTGGGGGAGCATGGGAAGACGTTCAGCTTCCAAACCATAGTCATTAGAGACAATCTGCTTGACTTCTTAAGGGTTTGGGCTCCTCTGGAGTCCAAAGCCAAGGGCAAACTTGTGGGAAATGGGTCCGAGTGCAGGGTGGACCCACATGGGTATTCAGTCTTTGTAGAGGCTGTGCTTGCACATTCTGGCTGGACTGGAGTCTGTTTCTGTCATACTCAGAGCTGCCTTCCTGGAGTACCCAGGCAGAAGGCACAGTCCTGAGGGATCAGCAGCTCAGGATGAGGACTCAGCCAGGCCGCAGAGGTTCAGAGCATAGTGCCCTGGGCCTGGCCCAGCAAGATGGCAGCTGGAAGGCAGAGGCTCCTTAGAACATAGATGGCAATTGAACCTGGGCTTCAGAACTGGAATTATACAAGATTAAGCCTCAGATTTTGATTATATATGTAGTACCCAAGGTAGAGGGCCTGGGCTTTGGTCCATACTCTTCCAGTCTCTAAACTGGGGTCTAAGTTCTGACTTCTCCTAGGCTACCCCATACCTGTTTAAGTCCAGTCACAGCCAGGTGTGGTGGCACATTCATTAATCCCACACCTGGGAGGCACAGGCAAGAAGATCTGTGTGAGTTTGAGGCTAACCTGGTCTCATAGTGAGTTCCAGGACAGCCAGGACTATGTAAAGAGACCCAATTTTAAGGGCCAATTTCTCTCACAGAAGTCACTTTACTAAAGAAAGTTCCTTTGCTGAAATTGCCCAGAGCCAGAGTCAGGTCAACAGACTTCTGATGTAAAATGGGAAGAGGCTGGAGTCCCAGCCTGGAAGGCAGGTGGCCTTCCTCTGCATGCAAAAAGGGGAAGTGTAGTCAAAGCCACATACACCAGTGTCTACTCTAGTCCACACCTCCCATAGCAGGTGCTGGATGCCACCAAGAATCCCCCTGATGTCACCACAGTGCCACCCTTCTCAAAACAGGCACTTTTCAGTAGCCTTGGCAGGCCCACATGGGACTGTGCCTCAGGAGGGAGATCACAGCACCTGGAGTGTTAGTACAGCTGCTAGACATGGCACAGACTGAGTTAGTCCGCTGCGAGGGTCTGAGGAGTGAAGATGCCCATCCCCAGACTGGATGAGAGAGAATGTTTAAGGTAGGGACTTGTGGACAGAAAAGGCCTGACACAGAGAAACCTGTGGCTTTTCTGTTTGTTTGTTTTCAAGACAGGGTCTCACTATGCAGTTCTGACTAACCTGAAACTCACTGTGTAGATCAGGGTGGCCTCAAACTCATAGAGATCCACCTACCTCTGCCTCCTTAGTGCCAAGGTTAAAGGAATGTGCCACTGTGTCTGCCTAACCTGTGGCTTTTCAAACTTTGGGAACCGGTGGCTCCTTGGGAACAGAAAGAGATTCCCAGAATGGACATCCAGAGAAATAGCCGTGGACCTGCACCTGCTCGCTGAACACCCCAACCCCACACTCTGCCTATTGCTTTAGGCCTGGTGAGGTGTGGCGCAGACTAGCTCCAGCAAGATTAGAAAGAGATCAGGGGTTACCAACTCTTTTGCCAAGAATATCATATCCTTGCAATGTGTTAGAACCTTGCCCTTTGTCTATCTTTAAGGTGGGTAGGCTGAAGTTAGAGGGTGTCTAGCCTGTGTTGCCTTTCTGACTTGAGAGCCTTGGTCAGCCCTGACCCACCCACCGCCCACCCAGGGCTTGGGCATCAGCAATCTGGGCTCTATTAGCAACATGGGAAAGCAATTATGTTGGGCCTGGGAAGGAGGGAACAGAATGAGGAAAGGGGGCCTGCCTTGGAGGCTGATGGAGGGAAGAACTGGGGTATCTCCCTGCCCCCAACTTCAAGGGATCACTCTTGTCCTAAGCCCTTCTGGTCAGTGTCATTGACTCTGAGGGTGGTTGTCCCTCCTTGCAAGTGCTCTCCCCTTAACCTCATAGACCATTCGCTTTTAAGGGTCTTGGCTACTGGCAGCCGTCTGCCTCCCTTGAGTGCCGTCTCTCTACAGCCTCTGCAAGGGTGGTTCTGGGAGCCTGGGGTGAGTATAAGCAGTTCTTGGTGCTAAAACAGAACTCAGAATCAGAACATTTCTGAGGGGGCCGGATCCTCAGCCTGTATAACTGTGGCCCAGTGGACCAGCCTTTCAGACATTAGTACTATCTGCTCCCCAAGGTGCCCTGGGGAATGGAATACTCCTCTATGATCTGTCTATACTTGGCTACAGGACCTCTCCTCCCATGGTGGCTCTGTTGTATGCTTAGAACTCTAAACCCTCTCCTCTCTGACCTGATTCCTGTCTCTATATTTGTCTCTTTCCTATCCTATCTCCAAATAAGTAGTCTTTGTCCTGATCCCAGTCTCTCTTTTTTGAAATTTATTTTATTTTAATTAAACAGAGAGAGAGAAAGAGAGAGAGAGAGAGAGAGAGAGAGAGAGAGAGAGAGAGAGGCTGTCTGTGGAGTCAGAACCCTGGAACTGGAGTTGTGAGCTGCCTGGCATGGATGCTGGGAATTGAACTCAGGACCTCTGAAAGAGCAGTGTACACTCTTAACCACTGAGCCATCTCTCTAGCCTCTGGTCCCAGTCTTGGTATCTCTGTATGTCTCTGTCTCATCTCTATCTCTCTCCTCCTCTGTCTTTTGTCTCTTCTTGGTGTTCTTTTCCCTCTTTGTCTATCTCTTGCTCTCTAACTCCTTCTTTTCCCCAGCATCTATCTCCTCTCTCTCCCACTCCCTCCTCCCTCCCTCCATTCCTCCCTTTCTCCTTATCTCCCTCTGTATTTCCATCTGCCTCTGTCTTTCAGTATTTCCGTCCCTGTCTTTGTATATAAGTGCCTTTCTCCCTGCCTCTGTTCAGCTCAATCTTGGTCCCTCTTCCCAGACTCAACCCTCCTCTTTTGCCTCCCTTTGAGTTCCTACCTCACATCCAGACCCGGTCTATGGCCTTTGCTCCTCTCTGGCCCAAGCCAGGATCTGTTCTAGATTCTGCTGCCCTCTCATGGCCACGTGCCTGCCCTTCATTCCTGTCCTGAGGCCAATGGCTATCCACAGAAGAATCCTGTCTCTGCATCTCAGCATCTAGGTGGGGCAGAGGTAACTATCAGGCAACACTCCTGGGCAGCCCCCAGCCCTCAGAGCTTTCAACATTAGGGCACTTACTACCCGAGTAGGATGAGATTTGAGATTCGTTGTCACAAAGAGAGAGAGCAGAGTGCTTACCTCCGAATCCTGGTGCTGTCTTGCACCCCTGTGTATCGTATCCTTAGGCCTGCATGCCCACTGTATCCACAGCCAAGAGCACCTAACCTTTTGAAGGTCCCACCTCTCTGACAGCTAAGGGCTAGAGCCCTGTAGGAAGGAAGGATTGGGGTATAACTCCCTCCACTTTCACCTCTCCTGAGAGGTGAAAAAAGGTCTGAGCAGAGCAGCAGGCAAGACCTTATCTGGTGATGACATTCTGTGGGTGAAGGCTAACTGCTGGTGAACAGTGTGCGAGGCCTGGATGACAGGATCTGTTTGAAGGGAGGCTAGTTTGGCACATGCGTTCCAGGAGAAGATCTGATGGGTCCTAGCTAGGAAGACTGATCTGAAGACATCGTGTGTCTGAGGAATGAGATCTCCAACTCGTCCTAGTTTGCCTGGGACTTTTCCAGGTTTAGTACTAAATATCTCAAACCTTGGAAAACCCATTCCAGGCAAAACTAGCCACTCTATCTGCAGCCGCTTGGCTGTCCATAGCAGTCAGTGGATGGAATGGACTGGAGGATATCTTAAGGGTCCTAACCTGACAATTACTTTGAAGGATAGGCTGTTGTAGGCTAGGGTCTTCTTTGACTGGATAACAGGCCAAGGAGGCAGACAGAATACTTCCAGGACAACAGCTTGGGGAGTGGCCACCAGGGGCAGAGCAGGTTCTCAGGAGACTCCAGCAATGGTCCCAGAGAGAAGCTGGGCTGTTTGGGGCTTTGTGCAAAGGGGTTAAGCACAGCAGCAAATGCTACCGTGGCACAACGTGCAGCCACACAGTGTCCGGTGTTAGATGACTGGGTGTACGTGGTACATCTGTGTGGTGTTTGTAGCTTGTCTGATGTGGCCATAGATGAGGCCTTTGCTGTAGCTGTAGAAAGACAACAGGAACACCAAAGGAATTTAGAGGAATCTCTTAAATAGCTCCCTTCCCAAAAGCAACACAAGATTTGAGTGCAGTGACAGAGTTGCCTCCTTCCCTTTCACAAAAGCAGCACTCAGAAAAAATGAACTGACAAACGAGAATCCACACTAATGGTGGCCTTGCTGGTAAGTGCATAGGCACAGGGAAGGTCAGTGCATGGCCGTGTGCGGACTTTTTAGAAGCCCCATGTCCCTCTGTGACACCTTAACAGAGGCAAGAAGAACATGGTGCATCTCCTATGGTGTGGACCGCTGTTCCCGGAGCTTAAACTAAAGCCCTAAGCCTGCAATATGCTCCCCCTTCAATTGGAGCAGATGTCTAATGGGATCCTGGGAGGATGAATACCCAAGCATTAGCAAGGTTGACTGGTAGCCCCGGCCAGGCCACCCTGAGGTGGTATGGCAGACCAAGAGCAACAGCTGTTTTCCAGGGGAGGATAAGTGGGCTGGGGTGAGATGAGAAAGCACAGAAGGGAAGGTCTGTTAAGCATGGACAGGTAGCAGTTAAGAGAAAAGGAAACATACATATGACCTTTGGGCACAAAGACCGCAGGCCAGAAGGAAAGAGAGCCGGAAGGAGGGGAGGAGGGGAACCTGGAACACAACATATACACACTCACACCAACCTCGGAGAAAGTATTACCAAAGGAAGAAAAGCCTATTCCTCACAAGTTCTTCCTGTTGCAGGTCTTATTAATAGTATAAAATCGATAGGACAAAGAACCAGAACCCAAGGACAAGGTGATAAAACAGAATGAGGTGAACAGGGAGAGAGAACAGAGAGATATCATACAGGACCAAAACAATAATGTTGCAGATGTAGCAAATAAACCAGAAACAGCAGCATGCACAAAGCACAGTGCAAAAGTGACGTGGAGGGAAGGCTGGGGGCGTGACAGTCAGCTGGTGGGAAGAGGTGAGGCCAGGAAAGCACCAAGCAGGTAAGAGACCTGAACTCAGGAGCATAGCCGTGAGCTTGCAAAGGTAAGCAGTGGCTTCTAAGGCCTCAGGGTGATCACAACTACAAAGGATGGGTTACCCAAGGATCGAGAGGTGAGGTTGAGAACTCAAGAACCTTTCTAGAAAAACAAAACCCTGAAACCTCAGGGGTAGGAATGTGGCTCAGTTGGTGAAGTGTTTGCCTAGCATGGGGGAGGCCCAAGGTTCTGTCCCCAGCACTACTTAAACCAAACCTGCAATCCCAGCCCTCAGGAGGGTCAGGAGGTCAAGACCATCCTCGGCTATACAGCGAGTTTGAGGCCAGCCTGGGAATACATGAAACCTTGTGGGTTTTGTTTTTGTTTTTTAAAGACAAAATCCAGTCAGCCAAGAAATTAATCAGAACCACAACTGAAGGAAGGAAGAGCTATAGGAAAGGGCTGGCGGCAACGTTAATTCCGTTTAGGTTAAGATTAAACTGTGGGAATTTTAGTTGCAGAACAAAATGTAAATATTATAAATCTTGATAAAATAAAAACAACATTGGCAACATAATCTGCAGAGGAGGAGGGTGGAGGGACGACGGCACTAATCACATTTTCTTTCACAGTGCAGAGTCAATTAATAGTGTATAAAACTGAAACATGATGGTGAAATTTGTACTTCAGCTCCTTAATCGAAAGCATTTTTCTGAATTCAAGAGAGGTCTTTTAAGAATGACTGTTTTTTGGAGGTGAAGAAATAATTCAACTTGAGTTCATTTATTACATCTTTACTTATTTCTTTTCCTGGTTAAGTTCAAGTAAAAGTACATTTTCTACTTCTGGTTTAAAAAGAAGCCTGACATAGCACGTGCAATTACAACTACACAGACTGCTGCAGTGACTCTGCACTGTTCTGTCTCCCTCAGGGCTTCTGTATGTGTATATGCTAGCCAAATGTAACACCAACCATTCCTGGGTGGTGACACTGTCTTGCAATTTTAAAAAATCATCTAGAACTTTAATAATAACATTTTTGGTGTATTTAAAAGTGTCTACCTAAAGCCAGACATGGTGGTATATACCTTTATTTATTATTTATTTATTTTAGATTTATTTATTTATTATATATACAGTGTACGTGAATGCCTGCAGGCAAGAAGAGTGCATCAGATCCCATTACAGATGGTTGTGAGCCATCATGTGGTTGCTGGGAATTGAACTCAGGACTTCTGGAAGAGCAGCCAGTGCTCTTAACTGCTGAGCCATCTCTTCAATTCAGGATATGCTTTTAATACTAGAAATCAGGAAGTAGAGGCAAATGGATTTCTGTGAGTTCAAGGCCAGACTGGTCTACATAGCCAGATTCAGGCCATCTAGTGCTACATAGTGAACCTTATCATACACACACACACACACACACACACACACACACACACACACACACACAGAGAGAGAGAGAGAGAGAGAGAGAGAGAGAGAGAGAGAGAGAGAATGACAACTTCAGAGTCCCAGGCTAACTAGTACTCATTAGAGGACATTTTGAAGACTGTGAAATAATATGCCACACTCCTGTGGTAGGCTGAATAATGGTACCCCATGTGTCGAAGTCAGAACCTGGGAAGAATGTTCTGATTATCCAGATGGGCCTGAGAATCCCAAGGATTCTGGATGAAAAGAGGGCGGGGGAGGGGCTTGGAGAAGGTGCTAGAATGATGGAAGCAAAGGTTGAACTGGATGCTCTGAACTCAGACTGTCAGGACTGGCAGTAGTTGCCTTAACTCCCTGAGCTATCTCAGGGGCCTTATATACTTAATTTTTATAAAACAGAGACACTTGATTCTGTACACCTGAGCACACACAATATTAGGCTCAGTGTTAGTGGGAAAACACCAGCGGGAAAAACATTGAGACTATAACGAGGCAGAAAGCATCCCTTGCCTGTGAAGGGCACGGCCTGAGGAAACATGGGCAGAAGACAGTCCTCTGTGCTGTGTGCTGGGTTGGGTCGGAGTTGGGGCTGCAGAAGAGGTGGGGCCACATGCTGTAAGTTTTGAAAGTCAAGCTGAGAGTCTGAGCTTTTGCTGATAGTTTCAGGGGCTTGGGGCTTGGGGAACAGGTCAGCTTCGTGCTCACTGAGCATAGGAACACAGGGAAGGAGAAGAAGGTGGCCACCCTCATGGTGGCTGGGAGCGATGAGAAATCCTGGGAGAAGCTTTGATTGGATGGCATGTAAAGTCAAGTGCAGCTTTGGGCTGGGAGGTAGCTCAGTTGGAGGAAGACTTGCCTAGCGTGCACAGAGCCCTAGGTGTTGCAGTATATGTCTGTCATCCCAGTATTTGGGAAGTGCACATATGAGGATCTGCACTCAAGGACAGCCTCAGCTACTTAGTGCTTTTGAGGCCAGCCTGGACTTCAAGTTAACCCAAAAGCTTTTACTGTGTGTTGTGAGGACCAAAGCCCAGCACAGTGTAACACCAGCACTCCTGCAGGAAGATGGAGTTAGAGATAGAGCCCCCACCCCCCCCCCAAAGTCTGTGGGCCAGCTAGCCTGGCAAATTCAACATGAAAACAACAGAAGATGGAGTCAGAGATAGAGCCCCCACCCCCACCCCGCTTCGAAGTCTGTTTGGCCAGCTAGCCTGGCAAATTCAACATAAAAACAACAAAGACCTTGTCTCAAGGTGGAATTGAGAACCAACACATTCCAATAGGTCCACAGTCCCCTGTTCCCCCATTCAAATTAACAACCATTCAACTACAGCAAACAGAATATTCAGCTTCTTGCTATGTTCAGGCAGGAGAAGGGCACTTACTGGAATACACATCCTAAATCTCAGTGAACAAGGATTTGGGAAGGAGAAAGAGTCTTGTAGACTCTTGTCGACTTGGGGATAATAATATAATAGTGTCTATTAAAATAGCCATCATGAGAAGACAGGACCTGAGCAAGCTGATAAAAGCTACAGCTTGGACATCCTATCACTTGCTATGGCCACCCAACTGGTGTAGGACAGACAGGTTGAAACTTAGCCATTTCAAATAAGAGGTGCTAAAGGTACCTCCTGAAGAGTCTAGTCAGCAGGCAAGGCAATGACTAAGCCAAGTGTGGTGCTGTGTGCTTGTAATTCCAGAACTAGGGAATCTGAGGCAGGAGGATGGTGTGTTCAAGGCCAGCCAGAGCTACATAACTGTGTTTCAAACTAACAATGGCTTTAAAGTCAGATGAATGTCAGCTTCTACTGACCTGGAGACAAGTTGATTAACCTCTCTAATGCAAAGTTTCCTTAGGAAAACAGTGTAATGATCAATATCTGCCTCCTGGTGGTGGTGTGCGAGTTTAATAAGATAACACATAACCAATTTAGCACCACACCTACCGTATGGAAGCACTGTAAATCTCAGGTCTTAGTAACAATAGTAACAACAGCAGCAACAGTAAGTAGCATCCTGGAGTGAGAGCTGGGTTAGCAGTAAAGCACTATCAAAACAAAAACCCAAACCAAACAAACAAAAAAGTGGGCACTGAAGCTATGCAGAGAAGCTTGCTGCAGATGGTAGAAGGGATGTGGGGGAGGGGACAGGAAAGGGAAGGAGGGGGGTACAGAGAGCAGTGTCCATGAAGGAGCTAAGGATGAGGGCCAGACAGGTGGAGAAGCCAGTGAGCTGGAGTCAGAGCAGAGCAGCAGATTTAGGTTCAAATAAAGACCCCATCACTTGTTGCTATGGGGTCTTGGAAAAACTCCTTGGTTGCCTGGAGCCTTAGTTTCCTTATCTGTTCCTTCCACCTGCCTTGCACTGAGGAGAGTATCTCCAAGGGATGGAAATCGCCAACAGAATACAGGTGCTTCATAAACACGTTGTTTTAGTAGGGAGAATAAATGTTCTCAGAGAAGGCACCCGCCTGGAAGACAGGAATGGACAGTTTCAAAAAGGTATGTATACTCAGCTTTGACTCTGTCAAACAGTCAACAAAAATAGGAACTGCAAATGTTCACTGGAAATGAAACAGAGATGACAGTGACCTTGGTGAGCCAGCCTCGGGGATGGTGAGAGGAGAAGGCTGAGGTGGGGTTGGGGGCTGGGCCTGGGGAGCGCTGGCATGGGAAAGCAGGTGACAGCATCTCAGAAAGGGTCCTTGCAAGTAGGCAAGTCGTGGTTTGGAGAAGGGAGGCCAGAGCACATAGTGAGTCTGCCTGTCCCAGAATGAAGTGACACCCTCCTACCCTGCCCCTACAGGAGGAGGACTGGCTTTAGCCTTGGGCCTCTTTGTTCTCCACACAAAGCTTCTCTGTCTGGGTACAATCCTAGGCCCTAGGTGCTCTCAGGGCAGCAACTTGGGTCATTCAACTGAGGCCAGGCACCTCCTCTCCCTGCCCTACTTTCTATTGTGACTTGGAAAAAATTGAAATGGCTGCTGTCTTCTGCCCCGGCTTTAGCTTCTGACCTTGATCCTGCTTGCCTGGATCTGCACAAACTGGGAAAGGTAGATGATAGTACCAAATGGCTACTGAGTATTTCCTTTCTCCTGGCTCCTTCCAACCAGTATTTTGAATTTCATTTAAAAAATTATATTTAATGATAGATTGGTTGATTGTGGGATAACTGATATCAGGACTAAAATACTCTCAAAAATTGAACTGATAATAAGGGGGACTGACTGAGCTGGTAGACAGAGGGGCAGTGGGCATCTCCTAATCCAAGCTTGAGAAAGGCCAGTGAGATGGCTCAGCGGGTAAAGACACTTGCTCTCAAGTCTGATGATCTAAGTTTGATGCCTGGAACCACAGGCTAAAGGAAAGAACCAACTCCCCCAAGATATACGATTGTGTGAGCTTATGTACACACACACTAAAAACATACATATGTACATACATTCATGCATAGTACATACATACATATATACTTACATAAAAACACAATACTCCAGTGTGAGGATCTGGGAGTCTATTTTAGGTGATAGCAATGCAATTACTTTAGTAGTCTGTTGTCTCACCCGAGGTCTTGGGTCACATAAAGCTGCAGCATTTGAAGATACAATGAGCTGGTGAGATGACTCAGTGGTTAAGAGCATTTGTTACTCTTGCAGAGGACCTAGGTTCAACTCCCAGTACCCTAATGGTGGCTCACACCATCAGAAACTCCAGTTTCAGGGGATCTCGTGGCCCCTCTGACCTGCACAGGCACCCAGTACGTACACAGTGCATGAATATACATGCAGGCAAAATACAGTGAAGATACAATGATAAAAAGTCGCGGTATCCAGCATGGGTGGTCTGCAAGTGGCTAAGGGGGACGTGGATGCTTTGAATTTGGAGACGGGGATTTGTTTTAGTCTTGACCTCAGATTGCTAAGAGTTAGACAATTAGGTTTCCTAGCTGAGTTGCAGATGCTGTTATTTGCTTCTCTCTAATTAAGAAACCAAGTTACCATCCATCAGGCCTGAGGTACACTGAGCCGCCAGAGCACCGGGAACCCCTACTTAATGTTCCTAGACTGATGGCCAAATGGCATGGCACCTGGTTGTAAAGTCGTTGGTTACAGTGGGATAAAGCGAGCACAGTATTCCAGGACAGCATAAAAAAGGCCCGTTCGTCTGTTTATCCTGTAAGCCCAAAGGCACGGAGACAGACTGCGAGAAATCACTCAGAGGCCTGACCAGACGGTAGATCTTCTTGGTGGTTTAGGGAATGTGGCTCTACTAATTTCTTGTGCTTCTGTAGAATGCAGTAATAGAAATATGTTGTGTTCATGACTGTCTTCCTTCAGACAGCTTCTCTATCTGGAAAAAATTTAAAATCCTACCTTTAGAAATAAAAATTAGTTGTGCCCCACCCCCCATCCTTGAAATCCTGTCAGGCATGTTGGTGTACTCTGGACAGGTAGATTGCTGTAGATTCAAGGTCAATCTGGGCCCCTTACCAGGTTCCAGGGCCGTCAAGATTGCATACTGATAGACTGTTTTAAAAAAAGAAAAAGAAATCTTACCTCCACACGGGGTGGGGGGGGCAGGGAGAGATTAGAAATGGCAAGTATTTTCAGTGTCTCTGGAAGCTTGTCTGCAAACATGGTTCTTCACCCGTAAGAGACTTCTGTGTCAAGGGGAACAACGGAAATAAATTGAAAATGACTAAAGTTGACTAATATTTCGGGTTCCCTTTCCTTCAGAGCACCAGGAAGATTGATTTCCTGTGTTCTTTGATGTCAGGTTTGGCTATGAGATGTGATCAATACAATGACAGAGAAAGCCAGCACGTGCTTGCTTTTGTTGTTTGTTTGAGACAACCAATGTCTCAGGTAGCCCAGGCTGGCCTTAAATTTGATATGTAGCTGAAGCTGGCTCTGGAATCCAAATGTTCCTGCCTCAGAGGATGTTTTTCCTTGTTTGCCCACGAACAGCAAACCCATCCTGTTAGGAAGGCGGTGTATCCATGAATGCGGAGCTTCACTATGGAATCCTGGCACTTGGGAGGCTGAGACTGGAGGACTTCCTTCCGCAACTTACAGGCCTACATGGGCTACTTGTCTGTAAATGGTAGAACTCTCTGTAGCCTGGTCCTTTAGTGACTACAGTGAGCATGACATCTCCATCCAAGCCTGGCCCTTGCTGGAACTAATTAGTATGAGGAAGAAACGTGTCTGTGCTGTTTGAAGTCGATGAAATATGAGAGCTGTTTATAACTATTCTGCCTCCTAGCTAGTCTTGGTTGACGAAGCTAGGAAGCAGGCTGACATAGGGCGTGGCTTTCTGCTGTTGTTGGTAGACACACACGCATCCAGCTTTGAGGCTGATAGTAGCAACAGCCATGGTTTCCCAGCGGTTGCAATAATGAGCTCCGACCACAGGAGTGCCAAGGACCTTTTAAGACTGGCAGGCAATTGAGCTCAGAGCAGCAATGGCCGAGCTTCCTCACTGGGCTGTGTGGTATGGCTGGGTCTTGTTCCTAGAAGCTTAGCCTCAAGACCATTTCCATTTCCGCTAGCAAGTCTCAGCTAAATAATCTCTTTTAACAAGTCCCTTCTCTGTTCTAACTATCCCGTGTAGATTCTATTGTTTGTGAAAAAGAACTCTGAATGACAAAATTGCTATATATTTTTTAAAAGTTCAAATCCCATCAGTTACAAAAGACTAATTACTTTGTGAATTCCTAAAGGGAGAAAAAGGACTAAAATGTATTACATGCCGTTACTTGAAAAATGCTTCCTGATTCCAAAATTGTTTAACCTTGCGGGGGATGGGATGGGGGGAGCAAAAAAGCCCTTTAGAATCAATGAAATACTTTCTTAACAAATGGGATTCTCCCAATGAAATTGCTAAGTTTATTGTTGTTTAACTTATCGAGCTTTTACATTTATATAGTAGTGGTGATGCTGATGGTGATGGTGGTTGTGATGACAATGGTGGTGGTGTGTGTATGCATGAGCATTCCAGAGCATGTGGAGATGAGAGGACAGTTTGAAGGACATGGGTTCCCTCCTTCCGTTATGTGGGTCCCAGGCATCCAGTTCAGGTCATCAGACTTTTCAAATGCCTTTACAGCACACACACACATGCACATTCAGAGAGAGAGAGAGAGAGAGAGAGAGAGAGAGAGAGAGAGAGAGCGCACTGTACCTGTGCATTGTATCATCTGGAGAAGAATCTCCACATCTAATCCTCATACGTACAAAATCTATGCTTGCTCAGTCTCAGAACAATGCCCTAAACGCCAGAAGAGCAGTGTCCACTGGAACAGGGAACTCCTCCGCTTCAGTCCTCTCAGAACACTAAAGAAGGGACCTCATCATTGTGAACTAAAGGTAGACAGGCTGATGAAGGAACTCCACAACCAGAAAGTGAGTCAACAAACAGATACCATGGTTGTCTAGTCTTATCATTTTATTATTCATGGCCCAAAATATATAGATGATGCTGTGGATTAATGGCCAACAAAATGCTTAATTTTTATTCCATTTTAATTTCTATTTTCCATCTCTATTAGGACTCTTATTGTGTGTGTGTGAACATTGGTTTAAAGGTAGTCAAAAGGTACTGGGCTTATTAGATGTCATATTCATATTTCATGGAGACCTAACTAGATCATGAAGGGATATTACCCAGAGAATCTATATTTGAACAGAGGGCCTATAAAATAACCTCTGAAGGTAGTAGCTGAGTAGCCCCTCATTGGAAAGGAGGTAAAGTTATCACCATATATATGACAATATAATACAAATTGTCAATTTGGTGAGGGGTAAATCACCTAGGCATAGCTGTGGGGATGATTCAATTCGGTTAACTGAGGTCAGAAAACTTGCCCACTGTGGGTGGCACCATTCCCTACGCTAAGATTCTGGACCTTATAAAAAGAAGAGATGGGGCTGGAGAGATGGCTCAGTGGTTAAGAGCACTGACTGCTCTTCCAGAGGTCCTGAGTTCAATTCCAAGCAACCACATGGTGACTCACAACCATCTGTAATGGGATCTGATGCACCCTTCTGGTGTGTGTCTGACGACAGCTACAGTGTACTCATATAAATAAAAATAAATAAATAATATTTAAACAAATAAAAAGAAGAGAGTAAGCTGAGCACAATCATTCGTGCCTCCCTGCTTCCTGACTAATATAATATGGTTAGCTGCCTCAAGCCTTGCTCCTGTGACCTCTCCATCGTGATGGACTTCAAACTGAGAGCAGAAACAAACTCTTCTTTAAGTTGTTTTTCTCTGGCAATGGTGGTGCATGTCTTTCATCCCAGTGCTTGGAGGCAGAGGCAGGCCCATTTCTGTGAGCTCCAGGCCAGCCTGATCTATACAGAGCAAGTTCCAGGACAGCCAGGACTACACAAAGAGAAACTCTGTCTTGAAAAAACAACAAACAAGCAAACAAAAGATTCTAGCTTTGAGTTGCTTTTGCCAGGGTATTTTATCACCCCAACAAGAAGAGTAACTAACTCCTGTAACTAGTTCCGCTGCTGTAACACTTGAGATACTTAACATTTGTTTATCTATTTTCTTATTTGTCTCTTGAGATAGGATCTCAATACATACTTCTGGCTGTCTTGGAATTTATTATGTAGACCAGGCTGGCTTTGAACTCACAGAGATCTGCCTGCCTCTGCTTCCCAAGTGCTAGGATTAAAGACCTGAGCCACCATGCCCTGCCAATACCTACCTTTTAAATACAAAAGGGAAAGAGGGGCTGGCAAGATGGCTCATTGGGTAAATGTTTTTGCCACTGAGCCTGATGATCTGACTTCCATCTTGAGCAGCCACCTGTGGACCATGAGAACCAACTCCTAAAAGTTGTCTTCTGACCTCAATACCTGTGTGACCCCTGCACAGGTACATAAGTAGCTAAATAAATAAATCATACATCCATAAATGTAATAAAAAGTTTTAAAGTAAGAAGGTTTATTTTGGCTCACAGTTTTGTAGGTGTCATGACTTACTTAGTTGCTTGTGGGCTGGTGGCAAGGTAGCACATCAAGACAGGGAGAGAGGAAAGCTACAGAGGAAGAGATTTTAAGTCCTACAGTTTCCTCCAGGAGCACCCCCCCTCCCCCGCAGTGACCCAACACTTCCCATCGGGCCCTACCTCTTGAAGTTCCTACCACCCTTCAACAATGCCAAGCTGGGGACCCAGCCTCTAGCAGTTTGTGAGGATTCATCCAGCAGACAACGGACAGACAATATTGAGTACTTGCTAGTCCGCTGCTTCTTCACCAGGCTTCTGGAAGCTCTGCATCCCATTCCATGGGGCCATCGTGTGGGTTCTGTTAACCGTTTGGCCCCAGCGTCTTGAGCACTAGTAGTCCAAAGTTAAGTAAATCAGAGTACTTTCTGAGGAATCTCGGATTGTATCCTAAAAGAAGCAGTGGCAACAGCAGGAGCTGCTCCACCCATCTCTCCTTGATCTCACCTGGAGTCTAGGCCCTAGACAATAAGATGTGAATGTCTGGAATCGTTCCAAGTCTTGTTTTCAGCATGTAGAGCAGGTGAATATTAGAGACCAAGAGAGTGGGGGTGATCAGGGCTTTTGGCGGCTTGAGTAGAGGCAGTTTTGGCCAGTTTCCAGCTCACTTCTTGAGTGAGCTCACCTATTTTCTGACTTAACTCTCACCCTGTTGTAAAAACTCACCGACCCTCATTCCTGAACCTTGGAGCTGCTTCTTCATGCCAGCTGAACAGCTCCACTAGTGCGTTCTACCTCAAACCTGATGTCTCCAAACATTACTGCTTTAGTTCTCTGCTGAAACTTACCTTTAAATTATATTTATCTAGTGGGGTGGGGACCAGCTGTGTGCTACAGGGTGTAGCATGGAGGACAGGAGACAGCTTGTTGGAGTTGGTTCTCGCCTTCCACCATGTTGATTCCAGAAATTGAACTCAGGTCGTCAGGCTTGGTGGCAAGTGGTTTTTCCAGTTGAGCCATCTCAGTATCTCCTCTTCTGTGTTATCTCAGGCCATTGCCTCACAGTGTTGCAGCTGCTAACCAGTTACCCCAGAATGTCCTCTTCTTACCTCTCCTATCTACTGAGGTCTGCCTACTGATGTATCTCAATACCCCCAGTGTGCTCCTGCTCTGCCAAGGATGTTTTTAGCCCCTCATCCACGTGAGAGACAGGGTATCTTTCATTCTCAAATGCTTTCAAAACTACTTTCCACCCAACGGCCCAAATCATCCTTCTAATTTCTGGCTATGATCGCATCATGCCAATGATGCTCAAAATTCTTCAGGGACTCCCCACTGTTTCCAGGATGAAATCTGAACCCCTGCAGCTAGGTCACAAATTCACTGGCATTATACTCAGATGTGCGACCATATGTCTCTCTCCTATAACTGATCTGATCCTTCTCACAATACCCCGCCCTGCTGGGTAACAGGGGGAAACTAAAATTAATCCATCCTGACAAACTCCACGGGGTCCGTAGTTTATTTTAGATCATCTCTAACACAGTAGCTTTAGATGATTCAGCCGTTGAGATGACTTTATACTCCCCTTTCTCTTTTTCTTGGAAGGAGGAGTCCTGCCCCTTTGCCACCTGGTCTTGGCTTGTCAGCTGACATTTGCTGAGATGTGGTTGGTATGGTATAAATGAATTAGTGAAAAACCTAAGAAGTAGCTATTCCTATGACTGTTTTATGGAGAAGAAAGTTGTGTTTGAGAGTTAGAAAGTGGAACCAGGAGCCAATGCCACTGTGACTCCAGTCCCCATTCTGCTGTGAGTGTAGTATTCCAAACAGAAGTCAAGGCTGGATGTGGGGCCATGGGTCTCTGACTGTCCATGGACAATACATGATAGAAGGACACGTAAGAACACTCAAGAACCACTGGAGGGCTAGAAATGTAGCTGCTTGTGTGTGAGAGAGCCCAGTGCCCTAAGTTACATCACGAGCACTGTCACTTAAGGGTCTGGAAGGGAGAAAACCTACTTGACTGCTCTGGACCAAGCTACCTTGGTCTCAGAACTATTAGGATGGAGAGTTAGGCTGTCCATGAGGCCTGGATTTAGTTTAGCCTTAGCTGAGCCATTCTTCAGGTGTCTCAAGTTCCCTCCAGGAAGCAAAGAACAAGCTTGTGACCAACACTGGGTGATAAATCAGTAAAACGCAACAAAGGTCGTGTGTTCCCAGAGATTACAGTGTTCTTAGGACTAGAAGAAATCTACAGGCGCTCTAAAATGGACATTCGGGAGTCTACACTCTGCGGGGAAAGGGATATGTAGAAAGATAAGAGGTGAGGAGTGTCAGGTGTGGAGACACATGGACTTTTTCAGATAATAGAGACGGACTTCTCCCAGAAATGGAGGAGTGGATGCTTCACATGTAGCGGTGCATTCCAGATGTGGAAGGTGCAAGAAATCCCTACAAAAAGGTGGCCTGGCGCTTCAGCCTCTCAAGGGATGGAGCAAAACAAAGTGGCCCCTATATAGCCCTCCTCTCACCCTTCCCCAGTCCCTCCCTCCTCTCTTGCACCAGGATGGTCGTGTCCCACCCCAGAGCACAACCAATGGCGGGGAACTTGGCCCGGACAGCCAATTGAACTGCGGCAGCAGCACAGGAGATGGCTCCACCCCCAAAGGGCCGCAGGCCGCCGGCCACTCAGGAGGCGGGGCTCTTCGTTGTTTTTGCTGCCGGCCGAGCTCAGCCGACTCCCTCCCGTGGTAGCCGAGCCCAGCCGAACGCAGCCGAGCCCAGCCGAACTCCTCGACGCTCCTGCCGCCGCCGCCCGAGTGTGGCCGAGCGAGCGAGCTAGCGGCCCCGGCCGCGGAGGAGGCGCCGCCCCAGGGGGAGGAGGTGCCCGCTCTCCGCAGACCGCCCGCGGCAGAGGCCGGCCGGGTCGCGCCCGGGCGGGAGCGGCCAGAGAAAGCTGCGCGGCCCAGGGGGAGGGCCCGGGGAGTGGACGTCGCCCCTGCCCGCCTCCCGCCGCCCCCGCCCGCAGGCTCTCGAGCCTCAGTCGGCGCTGAGCATCCCGCTGTCCCGGACCCTCCCGCGGGCGCGCACCGGGCTCAACTCAGGTAAGGGGGGGTTGCCCTACGGGCAGGGGGTCGAAAAACAGAGATCTTGGACGGATATGAAGAGACAGTGACCCACACAGAGACACACAGCTTGGAGGAGAGATAGACACAAAGGCAGGGACACATGCAAGACGCACAGAACCACCGATACCGACCCCGTGGAGACATGTCCCCGAGGGCAGAGGGACGAGCAGTCGTGAAAAGAGACAAGAGATACACAGAGAGGCTGGTAGAGAAATGAGACACATAAGTGAAACACTCAGGACACTCAGAGATAGGGACACAGAGAGACAGGCAGCCACACACCTTCAAAGAGGTGTGTTTGCAGAGGCAAGGATGCAGATCCAGCAAGGTAGAGAGGGACAGGAGGATGTACGTTCAGACATACACCTGACCCAGAGAGGCAAAGTCCCAGGGAAAGGTACACCTAGGCTCACAGCCTTGGGTATGCAGAACCCACACGTTCCTGCCAAGGCCTCCACAAAGTTCCCTCTGTGTGAGCTGGCACCTCTGCAGGTCTCCTGGACTGGCTGACTGCAGCCCTTAGAAAAGAGGATGCCCTAGCCACTACAATGATGGACAGAATCCTCCTCCTGGGCCTTAAGCCACCTCAGTCCCGCCCACCAACAGCATGTCTGAAGGCTAGAAGCTTGGTGGGCAGGGCTAGGCTATACCCACCAGTTCCAAGGAGAATGAGGGAGAGAGGCTGCCAGCCTACTATAGCCTCCCCATTCTGGCTGCACCACAGCACCCAGGGGCTCAGAGCCAGGCCCGAGGGTGGAGGTGCTGGCTTTGTGGGGGTACTTGAGCTACAGGGACTCAATGCTCTCTGCCTGAGGCCAAAGATGGAAGCTATCCCCTAGGCTTCAGCCTACTTCTTCCTCCTCATCTCCATCTACTTTCCTCTGTACTTCCCCAGGCTCAGGACTGCAGGTGGGCATCTTCACTGCCCAGAAGTCGTTGTGTGTGGACAGTACAGCCTCCTTGGAAAGTCGGCCACAGCAGAGTTGTGCCTCGGCATGGGCCTTGCCACTGAGGCAGCTCCGCTGTCTGCGCTGGCCTGAGGGTGCTGCCTGTCATGGGGCAGCCATCTCCCAGGGGGCTCTCATCGCCATCGTCTGCAATGGCCTTGTAGGCTTCTTGCTGCTACTGCTCTGGGTCATTCTCTGCTGGGCCTGCCACTCTCGCTCTGCTGACGTCGATTCTCTCTCGGAATCCAGTCCCAACTCCAGCCCTGGCCCCTGTCCTGAGAAGGCACCACCACCCCAGAAGCCTAGCCATGAAGGCAGCTACCTGCTGCAGCCCTGAAGGCCCCTGGCCTAGCCTGGAGTCCTGGACCTGAGTATACCTGAGTCAGAGCCTGGAATCAGATCCCAGAATTCAGTCAGCCTGGGGTCCAGAATTTAGAGTCCAGACGATTTGAAGCTGGACCCAGCAGCTGAGATTGTAGCCAGCCTGGCTCTAAGAGAGGCCTGAGTAGCCCTAGGGAGACAGGCCTGGAGTGGGGGGTTAGGAGTTGGTGCTAGGGCCAGGGCCATCTGGACTCTGCTCCATCCCAAGGGCCAAGGGCTGAGTTTACACCTTTCCTAGGCTCAGCACCTCTGGGCTCCCTAGGTTGGGGAAGCAAACTGGGACCCATGGCAATAATGGGAGGGTGTCCAGGCTGGGCCCCTTCTCTGGTCCTCCCACTGTTTGTTGAATAATAAATGAAACTATGGCTTTCCCTGAGATTTCTTTTCTAGCGGGCTGTGTGGTAGAAAAAAAAAACCCACACAAATAAAGGTATGAGGTGAATGTCCAGCTAGTCTTTATTTGTGCAGATAGGGTATAATGGAGGCCGAGGGTCAAGTCATGGAGAAAGGTGGTGTGACCTTAAGAACTAGAATGAGAAAAGCAAATACTGGGATTGATCAGGGCGAGGCACGTCCTCACTCGTATTGGGTTCAGAACACAGGGCAGGGCCTGGAGCAGGCTCTCAGGGTTTGGTTTTTACTTCCTTCACGAGGTTTAGCAGTTTGTCCAGTTTTGCGATCTCCACAGCTGGACCCTTCTGCACTTCCTGCCCCTTCTTCTCCTGGGGAGAGGAAACCATCAATAGGAATGGGTACGACCTGCTTTTGGGGAGCTGCCACAGGCTCCTCTTCCCAACCTGCTGTCCCCTGACCCTCCCCTGCCCAGTACATATTGGATCTCTACTGGGGTTAGGTGACTGAGAGGCCCAGCTGAGGGCATGTGAGGAGGACCCAGCTCTAGCTCCGAAGCTTAGCAAGAATCAAGCCCTTGGTGCTGGAAGGAGTGGGGAAAGGCATTTATCCCCAGTCCCTCAGAGGTTGCCAGCGGTGGAGAGCTGTAGGCTCTGGGGAGAGGCGGGAGCTGAATGTTAGGGTGACTCAGGTTGGGCCCTGTA